>OY482675.1:41581285-42066285 GCA_960531455.1 Urophora cardui | reverse complement strand
TCAGGAGCAGTGCATAGGCATATAATTTTTTCTATAAATTATTTAATTTCTTTATAATTAATAAATAAAGTTTTTAGTTTTGTACCATTTTTGATTTACTTCGTTTTTGCTTCGTTGGCAAATGTGCCCACTATCTATATATTAATAGGCTAACATTTTTCCCATACAAACAATTGCCAGGCTGTTTTGCACATTTAACATACTCATATCCACATAAAATTGATATGGATGGGTTCGTATGAGTCAGGAGCAGTGCATAGGCATATAATTTTTTCTATAAATTATTTAATTTCTTTATAATTAATAAATAAAGTTTTTAGTTTTGTACCATTTTTGATTTACTTCGTTTTTGCTTCGTTGGCAAATGTGCCCACTATCTATATATTAATAGGCTAACATTTTTCCCATACAAACAATTGCCAGGCTGTTTAGCACATTCAACATACTCATATCCACATAAAATTGATATGGATGTGTTCGTATGAGTCAGGAGCAGTGCATAGGCATATAATTTTTTCTATAAATTATTTAATTTCTTTATAATTAATAAATAAAGTTTTTAGTTTTGTACCATTTTTGATTTACCTCGTTTTTGCTTCGTTGGCAAATGTGCCCACTATCTATATATTAATAGGCTAACATTTTTCCCATACAAACAATTGCCAGGCTGTTTAGCACATTCAACATACTCATATCCACATAAAATTGATATGGATGTGTTCGTATGAGTCAGGAGCAGTGCATAGGCATATAATTTTTTCTATAAATTATTTAATTTCTTTATAATTAATAAATAAAGTTTTTAGTTTTGTACCATTTTTGATTTACTTCGTTTTTGCTTCGTTGGCAAATGTGCCCACTATCTATATATTAATAGGCTAACATTTTTCCCATACAAACAATTGCCAGGCTGTTTAGCACATTCAACATACTCATATCCACATAAAATTGATATGGATGTGTTCGTATGAGTCAGGAGCAGTGCATAGGCATATATTTTTTTCTATAAATTATTTAATTTCTTTATAATTAATAAATAAAGTTTTTAGTTTTGTACCATTTTTGATTTACTTCGTTTTTGCTTCGTTGGCAAATGTGCCCACTATCTATATATTAATAGGCTAACATTTTTCCCATACAAACAATTGCCAGGCTGTTTAGCACATTCAACATACTCATATCCATATTAAGATAAATAGATATCGTAAACACAGTTGAAGAGTCGCTTTAATTTAAAAGCGCTCAACACCGGGCCTACCTTCCTAGATCTGCCTTGATTTTGACCATGATTTCGCGTCGGACCGTGATCAAAAGGGCAAATCAGTGTTGCGGTACAACTGGAATTTGGAAAGTGTTTCTTATCTCAGCGAAAAGGAATAATTTTTGTACCAATACAAAGTTGAAAAAATAAATTGCATGGTCGAATTTCGAGCACCGGCGATACTAGTTATTATTATTATTATTATTATTATTATTATTATTATTATTATTATTATTATTATTATTATTATTATTATTATTATTATTATTATTATTATTATTATTATTATTATTATTATTATTATTATTATTATTATTATTATTATTATTATTATTATTATTATTATTATTATTATTATTATTATTATTATTATTATTATTATTATTATTATTATTATTATTATTATTATTATTATTATTATTATTATTATTATTATTATTATTATTATTATTATTATTATTATTATTATTATTATTATTATTATTATTATTATTATTATTATTATTATTATTATTATTATTATTATTATTATTATTATTATTATCTATATATTAATAGGCTAACATTTTTCCCATACAAACAATTGCCAGGCTGTTTTGCACATTTAACATACTCATATCCACATAAAATTGATATGGATGTGTTCGTATGAGTGAGGAGCAGTGCATAGGCATATAATTTTTTCTATAAATTATTTAATTTCTTTATAATTAATAAATAAAGTTTTTAGTTTTGTACCATTTTTGATTTACTTCGTTTTTGCTTCGTTGCCAAATGTGCCCACTATCTATATATTAATAGGCTAACATTTTTCCCATACAAACAATGCGGTACAACTGGAATTTGGAAAGTGTTGCTTATCTCCGCGAAAAGGAATAATTTTTGTACCAATACAAAGTTGAAAAAATAAATTGCATGGTCGAATTTCGACCACCGGCGATACTAGTTATTATTATTATTATTATTATTATTATTATTATTATTATTATTATTATTATTATTATTATTATTATTATTATTATTATTATTATTATTATTATTATTATTATTATTATTATTATTATTATTATTATTATTATTATTATTATTATTATTATTATTATTATTATTATTATTATTATTATTATTATTATTATTATTATTATTATTATTATTATTATTATTATTATTATTATTATTATTATTATTATTATTATTATTATTATTATTATTATTATTATTATTATTATTATTATTATTATTATTATTATTATTATTATTATTATTATTATTATTATTATTATTATTATTATTATTATTATTATTATTATTATTATTATTATTATTATTATTATTATTATTATTATTATTATTATTATTATTATTATTATTATTATTATTATTATTATTATTATTATTATTATTATTATTATTATTATTATTATTATTATTATTATTATTATTATTATTATTATTATTATTATTATTATTATTATTATTATTATTATTATTATTATTATTATTATTATTATTATTATTATTATTATTATTATTATTATTATTATTATTATTATTATTATTATTATTATTATTATTATTATTATTATTATTATTATTATTATTATTATTATTATTATTATTATTATTATTATTATTATTATTATTATTATTATTATTATTATTATTATTATTATTATTATTATTATTATTATTATTATTATTATTATTATTATTATTATTATTATTATTATTATTATTATTATTATTATTATTATTATTATTATTATTATTATTATTATTATTATTATTATTATTATTATTATTATTATTATTATTATTATTATTATTATTATTATTATTATTATTATTATTATTATTATTATTATTATTATTATTATTATTATTATTATTATTATTATTATTATTATTATTATTATTATTATTATTATTATTATTATTATTATTATTATTATTATTATTATTATTATTATTATTATTATTATTATTATTATTATTATTATTATTATTATTATTATTATTATTATTATTATTATTATTATTATTATTATTATTATTATTATTATTATTATTATTATTATTATTATTATTATTATTATTATTATTATTATTAT
Organism: Urophora cardui; assembly: GCA_960531455.1. Lineage (NCBI taxonomy): Eukaryota > Metazoa > Arthropoda > Insecta > Diptera > Tephritidae > Urophora > Urophora cardui. Next base: position 42,062,913 of record OY482675.1, on the reverse strand, counting down.
TATTATTATTATTATTATTATTATTATTATTATTATTATTATTATTATTATTATTATTATTATTATTATTATTATTATTATTATTATTATTATTATTATTATTATTATTATTATTATTATTATTATTATTATTATTATTATTATTATTATTATTATTATTATTATTATTATTATTATTATTATTATTATTATTATTATTATTATTATTATTATTATTATTATTATTATTATTATTATTATTATTATTATTATTATTATTATTATTATTATTATTATTATTATTATTATTATTATTATTATTATTATTATTATTATTATTATTATTATTATTATTATTATTATTATTATTATTATTATTATTATTATTATTATTATTATTATTATTATTATTATTATTATTATTATTATTATTATTATTATTATTATTATTATTATTATTATTATTATTATTATTATTATTATTATTATTATTATTATTATTATTATTATTATTATTATTATTATTATTATTATTATTATTATTATTATTATTATTATTATTATTATTATTATTATTATTATTATTATTATTATTATTATTATTATTATTATTATTATTATTATTATTATTATTATTATTATTATTATTATTATTATTATTATTATTATTATTATTATTATTATTATTATTATTATTATTATTATTATTATTATTATTATTATTATTATTATTATTATTATTATTATTATTATTATTATTATTATTATTATTATTATTATTATTATTATTATTATTATTATTATTATTATTATTATTATTATTATTATTATTATTATTATTATTATTATTATTATTATTATTATTATTATTATTATTATTATTATTATTATTATTATTATTATTATTATTATTATTATTATTATTATTATTATTATTATTATTATTATTATTATTATTATTATTATTATTATTATTATTATTATTATTATTATTATTATTATTATTATTATTATTATTATTATTATTATTATTATTATTATTATTATTATTATTATTATTATTATTATTATTATTATTATTATTATTATTATTATTATTATTATTATTATTATTATTATTATTATTATTATTATTATTATTATTATTATTATTATTATTATTATTATTATTATTATTATTATTATTATTATTATTATTATTATTATTATTATTATTATTATTATTATTATTATTATTATTATTATTATTATTATTATTATTATTATTATTATTATTATTATTATTATTATTATTATTATTATTATTATTATTATTATTATTATTATTATTATTATTATTATTATTATTATTATTATTATTATTATTATTATTATTATTATTATTATTATTATTATTATTATTATTATTATTATTATTATTATTATTATTATTATTATTATTATTATTATTATTATTATTATTATTATTATTATTATTATTATTATTATTATTATTATTATTATTATTATTATTATTATTATTATTATTATTATTATTATTATTATTATTATTATTATTATTATTATTATTATTATTATTATTATTATTATTATTATTATTATTATTATTATTATTATTATTATTATTATTATTATTATTATTATTATTATTATTATTATTATTATTATTATTATTATTATTATTATTATTATTATTATTATTATTATTATTATTATTATTATTATTATTATTATTATTATTATTATTATTATTATTATTATTATTATTATTATTATTATTATTATTATTATTATTATTATTATTATTATTATTATTATTATTATTATTATTATTATTATTATTATTATTATTATTATTATTATTATTATTATTATTATTATTATTATTATTATTATTATTATTATTATTATTATTATTATTATTATTATTATTATTATTATTATTATTATTATTATTATTATTATTATTATTATTATTATTATTATTATTATTATTATTATTATTATTATTATTATTATTATTATTATTATTATTATTATTATTATTATTATTATTATTATTATTATTATTATTATTATTATTATTATTATTATTATTATTATTATTATTATTATTATTATTATTATTATTATTATTATTATTATTATTATTATTATTATTATTATTATTATTATTATTATTATTATTATTATTATTATTATTGTTATTATTATTATTATTATTATTATTATTATTATTATTATTATTATTATTATTATTATTATTATTATTATTATTATTATTATTATTATTATTATTATTATTATTATTATTATTATTATTATTATTATTATTATTATTATTATTATTATTATTATTATTATTATTATTATTATTATTATTATTATTATTATTATTATTATTATTATTATTATTATTATTATTATTATTATTATTATTATTATTATTATTATTATTATTATTATTATTATTATTATTATTATTATTATTATTATTATTATTATTATTATTATTATTATTATTAGTCTAGCCTTTTCGCCTCGCTCTCGTGCACACGCAGTGAATAAAATAAAATAATTGTTGTGCGTCATCTTCTAAAACGAAAACGAAAATATGAATACAACAACAATCGCGTGTGACCAGTGTAATCAATCTTTGCCGGTCAGTGGAGATTATGCCACCTGCAAAAGCTGCAATGGCATGTACCATTTCTCCACCTGTACAACAATCGCAAGCACCACATATGCTGCGATGACCGCTGAGCGCCGTCGCACTTGGAGATGTCATAGATGCAGGCTACAAAGTAAAACGAAGGTATCTGTAACACCACAAAACAATGCATCTTCTCCTGCTCCTAATCAGAAGGAAAGAGATAAACTTAAATCCGATGTGGACCGCGACGTCGACGTCTTTATCGTGCAGTCTGTCGTCAGCGAACTCAAATCAGATAGTAAGGAGATCATGCGCCTAATTTCGGATCTTACCAAAAAGTTCGAATACATACAAGCTAGCTTAAAACAAGAATTTGCAAAAGCCGTTTCCCAATTCGAACCAACAACAAAGGAGCTAATGAACCAGGTCGCTGACCTTCGCGGAAAGTGTGAGGAAAAAGACTCTATAAGAGCGAGATTAGAGCGTAATGCGTACATACAACAACAACAATCCCTTATGCGTAGGCTGACCATAAATATGAATCGAAAATGAGGGACAAAATTTCAAATGATATAAGTACGAACATATGTATATTTATGAAACTTGAAATCGTAAAAAATATTTATTCATCAAATAATAGGCTTACAAACATATGTATGTAATTCACATTCTCTTCAGACTTTTTGTTTTAACAAAAATAAACAAATTTGTAAGTTTAATTATAGGTATCTACAATAACGCAAGCATAATGCTACGATAAAAAAGAATTTGGTAACTTAGTTTAATGTCCACAAATCAATTTTAATACGATTTACCAATTTCTTTCAAATTAATTTGCCACACAGCAACCACAAAAATTACATTCCAACAAACATATAGTCAATGAGGATGGTAGTTATTATCGATAACTACTTAAATTCTGATGAGAAAAAGGGCTGCCACCTCAACCTTTTTAATATAAAACAGATTTTAAACAAAAAGGGTAATATTCATAGTCAAAATAAAATATTGATTTTAACTAAATTAAAATCAGATTTTATCAAGACTATGAATATGCCCCAAAATAAATAAAAGAGGGACAAATGAGGGACACTAGGAAAAAAACAGAACATTTTGAGGTTTTCCGAAAAAACAAAAATACGAGGGACAGACGTCTGAAAAACAGAACGGTCCCTCAAAAAACAGAACGGATGGTCAGCCTACTTATGCGTAACATCGAAATAAGAAATGTCGACAAAGAAGAGGGCGAAAATCTTGGTGCAATTGTAGAGCGTATTGCCGAATTTGCCAATATGAACATAGTGGAGGGGCATTGATGACGTCTATAGAGCAAAGGGGAAGCAGGGAAACATTGTTCTCAAATTTAGCCGTGCAAGCAAAAAGAAAGAACTAATGCGCAAGATCAAAGGCAAACAATTAAACGCCAATACATTACTTGGCAACAACAAAGGCGGTGAGAGCGCTATTTACATCAATGATCAACTCACTGCACATAATCGTCGTTTGCTTTGGGCCTCAAATAAAAATAGGTAAAAAAACTTTTTAAGTTAAACGGTTTTATGTTATACATACATTGCAATGTTTAAGATAAATGTACTAAAAACCAAAAAATAATAAAATAGATACAGTCGTGGGAATTATAAACATTTGCATAGACTAGACTAAAATAAAACCGGGGGGCACGTCAATTGTCTACAAATTATCGACTTAATGTGCGATAGAAGAATCGTTTAATTCGTCGTTAGGCAGTTGGCCCGCAGACGGTGAGGAAAATACTTACTATTTTCTTGCTCATGGAAATTCCAATAGTTATACACTCCATGTTAATAAAAGAGATGTTGCAACTAGTTTATCGTTGGACATTCACACGAGGAATCGTTTAACTGCTCGTAGTTTGTCTTTAATCGACAAAACATATGATAAAAGTACTACTCGCTCACCACTATGAAACCCTAAAACTCGCTTATAATCGAGCTTGCTAGCTTTTTTCCACATTCTAGCCCTACTTATCACACGTCCATCGTTGTCGGTTGAACAACTGCCTAATTATAGTGTAACATTACAAAACAAACATTTTAATCAACGATTGTAGACGATTGACGTGCCCCACGGTTTTATTTTAGTCTAGTCTATGCAAATGTTTATAATTCCCACGACTGTATCTATTTTATTATTTTTTGGTTTTTAGTACATTTATCTTAAACATTGCAATGTATGTATAACATAAAACCGTTTAACTTAAAAAGTTTTTTTACCTATTTTTATTTTCTAGTTTTTAGTTTTTATTTCGCATTCTGTTTAATTCATTTAGTGCTTCATTATTTCAAGGTTTCTTGCCCGTTAGTTTATTGCAGTCCAACGCCTCTATAGCGACCCACGCGCCACCTATCGGAAGTTTTTTTTAGGAAAATATTTCCTTTCAAGGTAGTAATACATGTTCCGAATTTCAGCCAAATCGGACCATAAATGCGATTTTTGTAAATATAGTGACCCACGCGCCACCTAGCGGAATTTTTTTTTAAGAAAATATTTCTTTTCAAGGTAGTAATACATGTTCCGAATTTCAGCCAAATCGGACCATAAATGCGATTTTTGTAAATATAGCGACCCACGCGCCACCTAGCGGAATTTTTTTTAAAGAAAATATTTCTTTTCAAGGTAGTAATACATGTTCCGAATTTCAGCCAAATCGGACCATAAATGCGATTTTTGTAAATATAGCGACCCACGCGCCACCTAGCGGAATTTTTTTTTAAAGAAAATATTTCTTTTCAAGGTAGTAATACATGTTCCGAATTTCAGCCAAATAGGACCATAAATGCGATTTTTGTAAATATAGCGACCCACGCGCCACCTATCGGAATTTTTTTTTCATAATATTGCATTGTCATCGGGGTTATACATGCGTGCAAAATTTCAGATTAATCGGTTGACAGGAAGAGGGTGAAATTTGAATTACTAAATTTGACCCAAGAATAAATAATAAATAATAAAACAAACGGGGTGAGCTAAATAAAACCGTTTAAAAATAAAGCAAAGGCGTCCGGGTGGAAGTTCGTTTGGGCAAAGGAGGGCAAAGTACTCGCCAAAAAGGGGGAAAATAATAAATTCATTCATATTTATTCAGAATCTGATATTGATTTAATAATTTAGTAATAATTTTTGCGTCGTTCTGCTTTCTCAATTTCTATAACACTTCTTAAAGATTATATTTACTATCCTCTATTTTTATACTCAGCTGTACTAGTACACAGAGTATTATAGTTTTAATCACATAACGGTGGATTGTTGCAGAATGAAATAATCGAGATAGATATAGACTTATATATATCAAAATGATCAGGGTGAAAAGAGAAATCGATTGAGCCATGTCCGTCCGTCCGTCCGTCCGTCTGTAAACACTCTAACTCGCGCAAAAATTGAGATATTTTGATGAAATTTGAAATGCAAGTTGGTATCGAGACTGGGACGGTTGGTATTGAAAATAGGCGAAATCGGACCATGACCACGCCCACTTTTCCTATATATAAAAAATCGGAAATTTGGTATCTCAGTCACTAATATAGCTGGAGCGATGAAATTTTACCCACGTGTTCAGCTCAGGCCCCTATGAAGAAATTTGATGAAATTTTGGAAAATGGGCGGTGCCACGCCCACTTATTAAGGGTCAAACATGGAAAGTTGTATATGTCATAACTCAGAAACCATTGAAGATATATCGATGAAATTTGGTATGCGTGATTTACTTACTTATCCAAACATTAGGACGGAAAATAGTTAAAATCGGTTGACGGCCACGCCCACTTTTATATATGTATATTATAAAGTGACCTAATAAAAACATTTTAAGCGATATCTCTGTCAAATATAAAGATATATCACTGAAATTTTGTCGCATGAGTCCAACTATGGACATAAAACAGAAAACACAAAAATTTTGAAAAATGGGCGGTGCCACGCCCACTTATTAAGGAGCAAACATTGAAAGTTTTATGAGTCATAACTCAGAAACCGTTGAAGATATATCGATGAAATTTGGTGTGCGTAATATACTTACTTAAGCAAATGTTTGGACTAAAAACTGCCAAAATCGGTTGACGACCACGCCCACTTTTATATATGGGTATTATAAAGTGGCCCAATAAAAAAATTTTAAGCTATATCTCTGTCAAATATAAAGATATATCATTGAAATTTTATGGCAGGAGTCCAACTATGGACATAAAACGAAAAACACAAACACTTTTATTGCTTGTGGTAATACATGTTCAAAATTTTAGCGAAATCGGTTGACGACCACGCCCACTTTTATATATGGGTATTATAAAGTGGCCTAATAAAAACATTTTAAGGGATATCTTTGTCAAATATAGTGGTAATTCATTGAAATTTTGTGGCATGAGTTCCACAATAGACCGGAAACAAAAAGTAAAAAATTTGGAAAATGGGCGTGTCACCGCCTCTTTTTAGACAAAGGAATATACGAGATTTCTTAGCCTATAACTCGACAAATACTTAATTGAGATATTATGACGAAGCTTGGTTTATACACTTTTATAACTTGTGCTAATAGACATGCAAAAATTTATTCAAATCGGTTTATGACCACGCCTACTTTTTAACAAAGATATTTCTAGAATACCCTTTGGGAATTTGTAACGTGACATCTTTGTAACTAGAAGTCATAAAGGAATGAAATTTTGAGCAAAGAATAATATTCATATACTTAGTTGGATGACTGATAAAAATGTTGGAAATAGGCGTGGTTACGCCCACTTTATGCAGAACTCGCATTATATAAAATACACCGTGATTCTATCAGACGCAAACAAACAATGAAAGCATACAGCTGAGTATCTAATGTTCGATTCCACTCGAACTTAGGCTTCCTTACTTGTTCTATCTTTATCTCTTTTTCTTCTTCTTTTTTTTCATATATACAAATGAATATTTTAGAATTCAAAAAATATGGAAGTTTTCGCGATATAAATGCAGCAAACTTAAACAAATATGTAATAAAGTACGCTTACTTAAACATCCGCTCATTAAAAACCAATTTTAATACCTATTGCGCAGAAATTCACGGAATTATAGGGAGATCGATGTCATTATCCTAGTAGAAACCAACTTGTTATCTATTGATGAATGTTTTTTTAATTTATCTGGGTTTACATTAGAGTTCTTCCACAGAGACCACAAAAAAGGGGGAGGGATAGTCATGTACATTAGAAACAACCTATGCTATAAACGTTCCCCACCCAAACGTGCGCCTATGAATATATAGAGATTGATTGCGACAGTGTGACTGGACAGATGCGTTAAATTCTACTGATGTTAATGATATGTATGACAAGATACTCTCAATATTTCAACGTATCTACGCTAACTCTTTAATTAGGGGTAAGAAGAAGAACCGGAAAACTAACGACTGGATGACAAATGAGATTAAAATATTATGTAACGACGGAGACAAGCTATATAGGAAATGGAGGTATAACCCAAACAACAGGAAAATTGAAGAAAACTACAAAAAACTCAGAAATTATGTAAACAAGACCATTAATAAAAGAAAAAACGACTATTTTCGTGGAAAACTTTTAAGCTGTAGGAACGACATTCGAAAAACATGGCAGGTGGTAAATGAAATAATCGGACGAAAAACTGTCAGTCCAGACGAAGCCATAGCCAAAAACTTTGTAGGTGGAGATTTTAAAGCTATCTGTGATAATTTTATGACAACTTTTGACTATGGTATTAAAAGCATAATCCACACCTGTGATATAAAGACATTGACCGTATCTGAAACTAGTATAAGCAATTCTGTTTATTTCGAGGAAGTATATGAAGAAGAAGTGTCCTTAATATTACAAAAACTTGACGATAATAAAGGACCTGGTTTCGACGGTATAAGACCAAAAGACCTCAAGAACAACGTAACTGTGATAAGCCCTGTGATAACCAAACTTGTTAACCTTAGTCTAAGTCAATGTGAAGTCCTGAAACTACTAAAAACCTCTGTTATTAAACCAATTTATAAATCAGGCACAAAATCTGATCCAAAAAACTACAGACCTATTGCGATACTGCCGGTCATCGAAAAAATAATAGAGGAAATAGTAGCTCGTAGATTAGTAAATTTTATTGAAAAATATAATATACTAGATAAAAGTCAGTTTGGATTTCAGAAGGGAAAAAATATAAATCAGCTCTTAGGACGATTTTCCAACGAGGTCAATGAAAATTTAGGCAAAAACCACCACTGTCTAGCTTTATTTTTGGATTTCAGCAAGGCATTCGATACTCTTTCCCATTCAAAGCTTTTGACAGCTTTAAGCAACGCAGGGGTAAGAGGCGTATGTTTTCAATGGTTTAAAAGCTACCTTGAGATGAGGAAATACAGGGTTAAAATTAATAATTCCTATAGCGAAGAAGCAATATCCTCTTACGGGGTCCCTCAAGGTTCAAAGCTAGGCCCCCTCGTATACATAATCTACACAAATCTTTATATTATAAATGTGAAATGGAAATTGTGTTTAAACTCAATTGGCGAGAAAACCGCTGAACGGATCCTCACGAAACTTTGCACACCTAGGTATTTTCACCCGGTAATTGCTATAGGCATATTTTTAATCTGATTAAAAGTCAGGGATGGGCACCTCCCATACAAAATTTTCCTTTTTTTCGTAATATCTCTTGAAATATTTGTACTAGAATAATGAAAATTTTTGTGAAGGAATAATACAAAAATATATACTCAACGGATAAACAATTTAGGTCTTGGTAAAGCAGGGATGGGCACTCTCCTCCCACATAAACTGAAATTTTCACATCGAATATCTCTGGAAATATTTGTAGTAGGGTACTGAAAACTGGTGTGAGGTCATATGAGCTAACTATGTATTAAACGGGAAAAACACTAGGTCTTGGTAAAGCAGGGATGGGCACCTCCCATACAAACTGAAACTTTCACAGCGAATATCTCTGGATATATTTGTAGTAGGGTACTAAAAATTGGTGTGAGGGCATGTGAGATAACTATGTATTAAACGGGTAAAAACGCTAGGTCTTGGTAAAGCAGGGATGGGCACCTCCCATACAAACTGAAACTTTCACAGCGAATATCTCTGGAACTATTTGTAGTAGGGTACTGAAAACTGGTGTGAGGGCATGTGAGATAACTATATATTAAACGGGAAAAACACTAGGTCTTGGTAAAGCAGTGATGGGCACCTCGCATACAAACTGAAATTTTCACAGCGAATATCTCTGGAAATATTTGTAGTAGGGTACTGAAAATTGGTGTGAGGGCATGTGAGATAACTATGCATTAAACGGGTAAAAACGCTAGGTCTTGGTAAAGCAGGGATGGGCACCTCTCATACAAACTGAAACTTTCACAGCGAATATCTCTGGAACTATTTGTAGTAGGGTACTGAAAACTGGTGTGAGGGCATGTGAGATAACTATATATTAAACGGGAAAAATACTAGGTCTTGGTAAAGCAGGGATGGGCACCTCGCATACAAACTGAAACTTTCACAGCGAATATCTCTGGAAATATTTGTAGTAGGGTACTGAAAACTGGTGTGAGGGCATGCGAGATAACTATGTATTAAACGGGTAAAAACGCTAGGTCTTGGTAAAGCAGGGATGGGCACCTCGCATACAAACTGAAAATTTCACAGCGAATATCTCTGGAAATATTTGTAGTAGGGTACTGAAAACTGGTGTGAGGGCATGTGAGATAACTATGTATTAAATGGGTAAAAACGCTAGGTCTTGGTAAAGCAGGGATGGGCACCTCCCATACAAACTGAAACTTTCACAGCGAATATCTCTCGAATTATTTGTAGTAGGGTACTGAAAACTGGTGTGAGGGCATGTGAGATAACTATATATTAAACGGGAAAACACTAGGTCTTGGTAAAGCAGGGATGGGCACCTCGCATACAAACTGAAACTTTCACAGCGAATATCTCTGGAAATATTTGTATTATGCTACTTTTAACAGCGAATGGACGTGTTTTTAGATCGCTCTTCAAATAATCAATAAAAGTGTTGATAATTTCATTGTTTATATCTCTGTATTTAAAACGGAATATGGTTTGAACAGTAGACCTATTTACATAAGCTACATTAGTGTTTTAAAATCAATAAACAAAAAGTATTACTTAAAAACAAGATCATATTGACTTGGCAAACACAAACACTAGCAACGAGTGAAACGAGCACGGTGAAAATGCCAAAAGAAATTCTAAATACAACAATAATCAACTGTGATCATTGTAAAAAGGCATTACCAATTAGCGGCGATTATGCTACGTGTATGGCTTGCAATGGGAAATACCACTTTTCGTCGTGTACTACAATATCGGACAACACCTATTCCACGATGAACTGGGAACGGCGCAAAAACTGGAGGTGTCAGAAATGCCGCCAGCGGACTAAGTCGTCAAACTCACAATCCGAGTCAGTAGCGAAACAACAACAACAACTACAATCGCCAAAAACAACACCGACACTCCAAGTCGAAATATCTACACCACAATCCAACGAAAACGATAATGGAACTGTTGGCAAAGCCGAAGGCCAAATCGACCTATCAACAATATCCAAAATAAAGTCTGAGATGATTTCGGTCAAGACTGAGGTAAAAGAGCTTAAATCAGATGCGAAGGAGATTATGCGTTCAATTGAAAATTTAAGCAAAAAACTATCCCAGTCGCAAGACGAACTAAAAAAGGAAATATCAGAAACCGTAGCACAGATAAATACATCAATCACAACGCTAACGAATCGAATCACTGAACTAGCTGAAAACGGCAATAACAACGAGATGAGACTAGCAGCTATGAAAACAAGAATCGACGAGTTAGAGCAACGCTCTCTCGAAAGAAATGTCATAATAAGTAACACGGAAAGAAGAGACAACGAAAATTTAATGACGATCGTTGAACAGGTAGCTACAGCCGCTAATGTAAACATAAATGCATACGACATTGATGATGTATATAGAATGAGAAAGAAAAGCAATAGTGTAATCGTTAAGTTCTCATCAATACGTAAAAAACGAGAGTTGTTAGCGAAGTTAAAAGGAAAAAAGATCAAGATGAAATATATCGACAGTCATGCTAGTGAGCAGTGTGGAAATAAGAGAGTATATGTTGGCAATCATCTCACAGCGACTAAACGGAGATTACTATGGGCGGCCACAAATAAAGCAAGGGCGTCGGGTTGGAAATTTGTTTGGGAAAAGGAGGGTAAAGTAATGGCAAAAAAAAATGAAAACGATAAATATATTTACATTAATACGGAAGCTGATATAGATTTAATCATTTAACTTAATTAATTGCTTACTTCCTAACTTACTGTTTAAATCTCATATTTTGCTTATTTTTATTTTTATTTTTATTTATTTTTACTTTTTATTTTTTATTTTTATTTTTCTCCATATCTACTATATATGAACAGTATCAATTATAACAGATACGTAAACTTCAACGAAGTTGATACAATAGGCTTTAAAAACTATTCCATTAACTGTATATACTTAAACATCAGATCACTTAGAAAAAACTTCGTGGCGTTTCTGGCGGAGATTAATGAGCTTTTAGATAGTGTAGACGTTATTGTGTTAGTCGAAACGAATATAAATGAGCATGAGCAGAACTTATTCAATATAAATGGATTTAACGTTGAGTTCTTAAATCGCGAAAATCGAAGAGGGGGTGGAATAGCTTTATTTATTAAAGATAAACTTGTCTACGAATGCGATGTAATTGAGACTATCACTTTTGAGACTCTTCAAGTTAAAATAGCTGACCAAACAGCAAATTCAATTGTATTTTACATGCCATTTACCGCCCCCCGAACAGCAATATACGTGCTTTTGTAAATGAGCTCGATGGAGTTCTACGACTTACAAATAAAGAAGAATGCGAAATCTTAATAGGAGACATTAACATAAACCTACTCAATACTGAAAACAATGAGAATGTCGCTCTTTATTTAGATATGTTATCTTCACTTGGCATGGAGAATGTATTAACGGATATCACAAGAGTAGATGTAAGCAGAGGGACAAGCACCAGCATTGATCACATATTTATTAAAAGCAAAGGCGCTGACATAGACTCAGGCGTAGTTGAATGCAATATTACAGATCATTATGCGCTGGTACTTGGCCTCTCTCATAAAATACAAAAAAAACGGGTGGTGAACTCCACTGCACCTTTCTCGGATGTTTTATATAGCGGAAAAGTAAGAGACGGGATACATAAAATTAACTGGACCGATGCACTACTACTGACAGACGTCGATGACCTGTATCAAACTATTCGATCCAAGTTTAAAAGTGTTTATGAAATTTCCACTATTAAAGTCAAAAGTAAGAAAAAAGGAAAACCAATAGCTGGATGACTAAAAACTTAATGCTACTATGTGAAAAAAGAGATAAGCTATATCGTAGATGGAAAAATAAACCTAATGACGTTATCTTAGCTGCTGAATATAAACGTTGTAGAAATTATGTCAACAAACAAATTCAAAAAACCAGAAATCTTTATTATCAAAACAAATTTACTGAACATAGGCATAATATTAGAAAAACTTGGGAAATTATTAATGAAATAATTGGTAAAAAAGCTAAAAGCTTAGATGAAACCGTAATAAAAAACCTTAAAGGTAGTAATGTGAAACATATCTGTGATACTTTAGCAATAACATTCGAGGAAGGAGTGAAAAATGCATTACACACCTGTGATATTAGAACTATAAGTACAGTTGACTTTAAAATACCAAACTCCATTTATATAGACGAAGTAAGCGAAGAAGAAATATTTAATATTATTGCGAGGCTTGATGACCATAAGAGCCCTGGATTTGACGAAATTAGACCTAAAGACTTAAAGCAAACTGTATCTGTGATAACACCCGTGATAGCTAAACTTGTTAACCTTAGTTTAAAACAAACCTATGTACCTGAAGTTTTAAAGATATCAATTATAAGACCTATACACAAGTCAGGGAATAAATCAGATCCGAAAAACTATCGTCCCATATCAATCCTTTCTGTCCTAGAAAAGATATTAGAAGAAGTTGTAGTCACAAGACTAACAGCATTTATTGATAGATATAAAATAATTGATAATAACCAGTATGGATTTCAAAAAGGTAGAAATATAAATCAACTTCTTGGTAATTTTGCTAACAAAATAAATGAAAATCTTGGGAAAAGTATTCACAGCCTTGCGCTGTTTATAGATTTTACTAAAGCTTTTGACACATTGTCGCACGTTAAGTTGTTAGAGGCCTTGGAAAACTCAGGAATACGCGGAAATTGTTTAAACTGGTTTAAAAGCTATCTAGAACATAGGACGTATAGGACAAAATTGTGTAACCAATTTAGCGGCGAAGTGTACACTTCGTGTGGAGTTCCACAAGGTTCGAAGCTGGGGCCAATTCTTTATTTAATATATGCAAATAGCATGATAAAACAGTTGAAAAACTGTGAAGTTTTTGCATATGCGGATGATACCACTGTCGTAGTGTCGCACAAAAATCTAAAAGACGCTACTAGTATAATGCAACGAAAACTTGACATTGTCGCGAAATGGTCACATGACAACGGACTATTAATAAACTCCCTAAAAACAAAATTAATGCATATTAGACCGCCGCACTTAAAAACTTCAAGTATACATTTGAAATTTCACACCAACGATTGTTTACACGAGCCGCAAATAGCTTGTTCCTGTGATGCCAGTATTGAAGTAGTGCGAACGTATAAATACTTAGGTATCATTCTTGATGATAACTTCAGATGGAACGAGCATATTACATACTTACGTAATAAAATACGAAAATCCTCGTTCTTTCTTAAGCATCTAAGTTATTGCAGCAACTATGCGGTTCTTATGCAAGCTTACAGGGCACTAACAGAATCATACATTCGATACGGTATCACGGCATGGGGAACTGCTACAAGTATTAGAAAAATTCAGTCGAGCCAAAATTACAACCTAAAGATCTTAGCTAAAAAACGAAACATAAGCACAGTAAACGCGCCACTAAATAAAGAGTTAGGGATTTTGGACGTCAAATAAATTTTCAAGAGTACGGTGTTGAATGAGTTCTACGATGATAAGAGGTTCCAATTTATAATAAACCACACACTCGGAACGAGAATCCAAAAGCAAAATAGACTTCGAATACCGAAGTTCCTGAACAATTATTCAAAAAATACGCTATCGGTTCTCGTTCCCACCTTCTTAAATGAACTACCTACTAATTTGCTCAACCTGCCAAAAGGACCAAACAGGAAAAAATTGATCTACAATTATATAAAAAGCTTATTGTAAAACTATTGCATACTTACTATGAATGTTAAATGTTTATCTATTGTTTATCTATTTATTTATTTGTTTAATTTAATTTTTAATCCAACTATTTTTAATTAATAACTGTTAATTTGCATAAAACACTACCAATCAAAACTTTGCTACAGGCAAATTTCATTGTATTAGGTGGTGAAAGTTATATTCATGAATCGCTAATCTTAAACTTTGTTTTGAACAAAGTTTATAGTATTAAGTAATTCAAAAAAATAAAAAGAGCGTAGTTTAGCTTTAGTTTAAATTATTATTAGTTTGTAACATGTGTTTAGAAAGGTAAATGTAAAACTGATGTAAAAATACTAACTCGCAGACAAGCCCAAAAGCTTCGCGAGTTAAATGTAAATGTTAATGTTAAACCCTTTGTAATTTTATATTAAATGTGAATAATAAATACAATACAATACAATACAATACAATACAATAGTAGGGTACTGAACATTGGTGTGAGGGCATGTGAGATAACTATGTATTAAACGGGTAAAAATGCCAGGCCTTAGTAAAGCAGGGATGGGCACCTCCCATACAAACTGAAATTTTCACAGCGAATATCTCTGGAAATATTTGTAGTAGGGTACTGAAAACTGGTGTGAGGGCATGTGAGATAACTATGTATTAAACGGGTAAAAATGCTAGGTCTTGGTAAAGCAGGGATGGGCACCTCCCATACAAACTGAAATTTTCACATCGAATATCTCTGGAAATATTTGTAGTAGGGTACTGAAAATTGGTGTGAGGGCATGTGAGATAACTATGTATTAAACGGGTAAAAATGCTAGGCCTTAGTAAAGCAGGGATGGGCACCTCCCATACAAACTGAAACTTTCACAGCGAATATCTCTGGAAATATTTGTAGTAGGGTACTGAAAACTGGTGTGAGGGCATGTGAGATAACTATGTATTAAACGGGTAAAAACGCTAGGTCTTGGTAAAGCAGGGATGGGCACCTCCCATACAAACTGAAATTTTCACATCGAATATCTCTGGAAATAATTGTAGTAGGGTACTGTAAAATGGTGTGAGGTCATGTGAGATAACTATATATTAAACGGGAAAAACACTAGGTCGTGGTAAAGCAGGGATGGGCACCTCGCATACAAACCGAAATTTTCACAGCGAATATCTCTGGAAATATTTGTAGTAGGGTACTGAAAAATGGTGTGAGGGTATGTGAGATAACTATATATTAAACGGGAAAAACACTAGGTCTTGGTAAAGCAGGGATGGGCACCTCGCATACAAACTGAAATTTTCACAGCGAATATCTCTGGAAATGTTTGTAGTATGGTACTGAAAACTGGTGTGAGGGCATATGAGATAACTATGTATTAAACGCCGCTGTGGTGCAGTGGGTAGAGTGCTCGCCTGCTATGCCAGAGGTCTCGGGTTCAAACCACGGTCCGAGCAAAACACCAAAACAATTTTTCTAATTAGTAAAAATCCAATTATTGGGTTTTTTAAGAGCAGCGGTCACCTCTCGGCAGTGGACGGCATACCCTCCGAGAGTATTTATGCCATGAAAAAGCTTCTCACAAAAAATGCATTCGCCGTTCGGAGCCGGCTTAAAACTGTAGGTCCACCCAATTAGTAGGAAAAACAAAAAGGAGCACACCTCGAATTGGGAGAGAAGCTCGGCCATAAAACTCGTCAGAGTTATAATAGCGCCATTGTATTATTATTATTATGTATTAAACGCGTAAAAACACTAGGTCTTGGTAAAGCAGGGATGGGCACCTCGCATAGAAACTGAAATTTTCACAGCGAATATCTCTGGAAATATTTGTAGTAGGGTTCTGAAAACTGGTGTGAGGGCATGTGAGATAACTATGTATTAAACGGGTAAAAACGCTAGGTCTTGGTAAAGCAGGGATGGGCACCTCCCATACAGACTGAAATTTTTACAGCGAAAATCTCTTGAAATATTTATAGTAGGGTACTGAAAATTGGTGTTGGGCATATGAGATAATTACGTACTCAACGGACAAAAAAAAATAAGAAAACTATCTTTGACGTCAAGAATGATATTTTTCTATGTAACTTTTTTGGACTAACTCAATATTCTAATATTTTTAAAAGCACGTGGTGTGAAACCCGCGGGTAACCTATAGTAGTATGATAAAAGTGATTCGTAACTGTAAAGTTTTCGCTTACGCCGACGATACCGCAGTACTAGTTCCTCATAGAAACCTCAATGAAGCGACAAAAATTTTGCAGAGAAAGCTAAATATTATAACCAAATGGTCCCATGATAACGGTCTGTTAATAAACGCGTCTAAAACCAAAATTATGCATATAAGACCACCACACATCTCCCCATCAGAAATAACGATAGTTTTTCACAATTTCCACTGTGTAGAAAATAGTATGACGCAATGCGTTTGCGTAGATACTATTGAACCAGTCGCTCTCTATAAGTACCTTGGTGTCTACTTAGAGGACCACTTCAAGTGGAATTTCCACATTACACACCTGCAAAAGAAGCTCAGGTCAACTTCGTATAGTCTAAAGCACTTGAGTTACTGTAGCTCTTATAATGTACTGAGGGAGGCGTACCTCGCCCTATCGGAATCGTACTTGAGGCATGGTATCACTGCGTGGGGCAGGTCAACGTACTGTAAATATTTGCAAGAAAGCCAAAACCACATCCTGAAGATACTAGCTAAAAAGCTAAACATCTGCAATCCACGCATTTCTCTCAATAAAGAGCTGGGCTTACTTGATATTAAATCCTTATACAAAACCATCAGCCTGACCGAATTTTACGATGACAACAGCTTGCGAGTATCACTCGACCACCACCATGGGACTCGAAAGCGTAACGAAAATCGGCTGCGAGTACCACAATACTACAACAATTACGCAAAAAGTACGCTCGCCGTACAGTTTCCTTTAATTTTGAACGACCTACCAATAGACCGAGTGAAAAATGCATTACACACCTGTGATATTAGAACTATAAGTACAGTTGACTTTAAAATACCAAACTCCATTTATATAGACGAAGTAAGCGAAGAAGAAATATTTAATATTATTGCGAGGCTTGATGACCATAAGAGCCCTGGATTTGACGAAATTAGACCTAAAGACTTAAAGCAAACTGTATCTGTGATAACACCCGTGATAGCTAAACTTGTTAACCTTAGTTTAAAACAAACCTATGTACCTGAAGTTTTAAAGATATCAATTATAAGACCTATACACAAGTCAGGGAATAAATCAGATCCGAAAAACTATCGTCCCATATCAATCCTTTCTGTCCTAGAAAAGATATTAGAAGAAGTTGTAGTCACAAGACTAACAGCATTTATTGATAGATATAAAATAATTGATAATAACCAGTATGGATTTCAAAAAGGTAGAAATATAAATCAACTTCTTGGTAATTTTGCTAACAAAATAAATGAAAATCTTGGGAAAAGTATTCACAGCCTTGCGCTGTTTATAGATTTTACTAAAGCTTTTGACACATTGTCGCACGTTAAGTTGTTAGAGGCCTTGGAAAACTCAGGAATACGCGGAAATTGTTTAAACTGGTTTAAAAGCTATCTAGAACATAGGACGTATAGGACAAAATTGTGTAACCAATTTAGCGGCGAAGTGTACACTTCGTGTGGAGTTCCACAAGATTCGAAGCTGGGGCCAATTCTTTATTTAATATATGCAAATAGCATGATAAAACAGTTGAAAAACTGTGAAGTTTTTGCATATGCGGATGATACCACTGTCGTAGTGTCGCACAAAAATCTAAAAGACGCTAATAGTATAATGCAACGAAAACTTGACATTGTCGCGAAATGGTCACATGACAACGGACTATTAATAAACTCCCTAAAAACAAAATTAATGCATATTAGACCGCCGCACTTAAAAACTTCAAGTATACATTTGAAATTTCACACCAACGATTGTTTACACGAGCCGCAAATAGCTTGTTCCTGTGATGCCAGTATTGAAGTAGTGCGAACGTATAAATACTTAGGTATCATTCTTGATGATAACTTCAGATGGAACGAGCATATTACATACTTACGTAATAAAATACGAAAATCCTCGTTCTTTCTTAAGCATCTAAGTTATTGCAGCAACTATGCGGTTCTTATGCAAGCTTACAGGGCACTAACAGAATCATACATTCGATACGGTATCACGGCATGGGGAACTGCTACAAGTATTAGAAAAATTCAGTCGAGCCAAAATTACAACCTAAAGATCTTAGCTAAAAAACGAAACATAAGCACAGTAAACGCGCCACTAAATAAAGAGTTAGGGATTTTGGACGTCAAATAAATTTTCAAGAGTACGGTGTTGAATGAGTTCTACGATGATAAGAGGTTCCAATTTATAATAAACCACACACTCGGAACGAGAATCCAAAAGCAAAATAGACTTCGAATACCGAAGTTCCTGAACAATTATTCAAAAAATACGCTATCGGTTCTCGTTCCCACCTTCTTAAATGAACTACCTACTAATTTGCTCAACCTGCCAAAAGGACCAAACAGGAAAAAATTGATCTACAATTATATAAAAAGCTTATTGTAAAACTATTGCATACTTACTATGAATGTTAAATGTTTATCTATTGTTTATCTATTTATTTATTTGTTTAATTTAATTTTTAATTTTTAATCCAACTATTTTTAATTAATAACTGTTAATTTGCATAAAACACTACCAATCAAAACTTTGCTACAGGCAAATTTCATTGTATTAGGTGGTGAAAGTTATATTCATGAATCGCTAATCTTAAACTTTGTTTTGAACAAAGTTTATAGTATTAAGTAATTCAAAAAAATAAAAAGAGCGTAGTTTAGCTTTAGTTTAAATTATTATTAGTTTGTAACATGTGTTTAGAAAGGTAAATGTAAAACTGATGTAAAAATACTAACTCGCAGACAAGCCCAAAAGCTTCGCGAGTTAAATGTAAATGTTAATGTTAAACCCTTTGTAATTTTATATTAAATGTGAATAATAAATACAATACAATACAATACAATACAATACAATAGTAGGGTACTGAACATTGGTGTGAGGGCATGTGAGATAACTATGTATTAAACGGGTAAAAATGCCAGGCCTTAGTAAAGCAGGGATGGGCACCTCCCATACAAACTGAAATTTTCACAGCGAATATCTCTGGAAATATTTGTAGTAGGGTACTGAAAACTGGTGTGAGGGCATGTGAGATAACTATGTATTAAACGGGTAAAAATGCTAGGTCTTGGTAAAGCAGGGATGGGCACCTCCCATACAAACTGAAATTTTCACATCGAATATCTCTGGAAATATTTGTAGTAGGGTACTGAAAATTGGTGTGAGGGCATGTGAGATAACTATGTATTAAACGGGTAAAAATGCTAGGCCTTAGTAAAGCAGGGATGGGCACCTCCCATACAAACTGAAACTTTCACAGCGAATATCTCTGGAAATATTTGTAGTAGGGTACTGAAAACTGGTGTGAGGGCATGTGAGATAACTATGTATTAAACGGGTAAAAACGCTAGGTCTTGGTAAAGCAGGGATGGGCACCTCCCATACAAACTGAAATTTTCACATCGAATATCTCTGGAAATAATTGTAGTAGGGTACTGTAAAATGGTGTGAGGGCATGTGAGATAACTATATATTAAACGGGAAAAACACTAGGTCGTGGTAAAGCAGGGATGGGCACCTCGCATACAAACCGAAATTTTCACAGCGAATATCTCTGGAAATATTTGTAGTAGGGTACTGAAAAATGGTGTGAGGGTATGTGAGATAACTATATATTAAACGGGAAAAACACTAGGTCTTGGTAAAGCAGGGATGGGCACCTCGCATACAAACTGAAATTTTCACAGCGAATATCTCTGGAAATGTTTGTAGTATGGTACTGAAAACTGGTGTGAGGGCATATGAGATAACTATGTATTAAACGCCGCTGTGGTGCAGTGGGTAGAGTGCTCGCCTGCTATGCCAGAGGTCTCGGGTTCAAACCACGGTCCGAGCAAAACACCAAAACAATTTTTCTAATTAGTAAAAATCCAATTATTGGGTTTTTTAAGAGCAGCGGTCACCTCTCGGCAGTGGACGGCATACCCTCCGAGAGTATTTATGCCATGAAAAAGCTTCTCACAAAAAATGCATTCGCCGTTCGGAGCCGGCTTAAAACTGTAGGTCCACCCAATTAGTAGGAAAAACAAAAAGGAGCACACCTCGAATTGGGAGAGAAGCTCGGCCATAAAACTCGTCAGAGTTATAATAGCGCCATTGTATTATTATTATTATGTATTAAACGCGTAAAAACACTAGGTCTTGGTAAAGCAGGGATGGGCACCTCGCATAGAAACTGAAATTTTCACAGCGAATATCTCTGGAAATATTTGTAGTAGGGTTCTGAAAACTGGTGTGAGGGCATGTGAGATAACTATGTATTAAACGGGTAAAAACGCTAGGTCTTGGTAAAGCAGGGATGGGCACCTCCCATACAGACTGAAATTTTTACAGCGAAAATCTCTTGAAATATTTATAGTAGGGTACTGAAAATTGGTGTTGGGCATATGAGATAATTACGTACTCAACGGACAAAAAAAAATAAGAAAACTATCTTTGACGTCAAGAATGATATTTTTCTATGTAACTTTTTTGGACTAACTCAATATTCTAATATTTTTAAAAGCACGTGGTGTGAAACCCGCGGGTAACCTCTAGTAGTATGATAAAAGTGATTCGTAACTGTAAAGTTTTCGCTTACGCCGACGATACCGCAATACTAGTTCCTCATAGAAACCTCAATGAAGCGACAAAAATTTTGCAGAGAAAGCTAAATATTATAACCAAATGGTCCCATGATAACGGTCTGTTAATAAACGCGTCTAAAACCAAAATTATGCATATAAGACCACCACACATCTCCCCATCAGAAATAACGATAGTTTTTCACAATTTCCACTGTGTAGAAAATAGTATGACGCAATGCGTTTGCGTAGATACTATTGAACCAGTCGCTCTCTATAAGTACCTTGGTGTCTACTTAGAGGACCACTTCAAGTGGAATTTCCACATTACACACCTGCAAAAGAAGCTCAGGTCAACTTCGTATAGTCTAAAGCACTTGAGTTACTGTAGCTCTTATAATGTACTGAGGGAGGCGTACCTGGCCCTATCGGAATCGTACTTGAGGCATGGTATCACTGCGTGGGGCAGGTCAACGTACTGTAAATATTTGAAAGAAAGCCAAAACCACATCCTGAAGATACTAGCTAAAAAGCTAAACATCTGCAATCCACGCATTTCTCTCAATAAAGAGCTGGGCTTACTTGATATTAAATCCTTATACAAAACCATCAGCCTGACCGAATTTTACGATGACAACAGCTTGCGAGTATCACTCGACCACCACCATGGGACTCGAAAGCGTAACGAAAATCGGCTGCGAGTACCACAATACTACAACAATTACGCAAAAAGTACGCTCGCCGTACAGTTTCCTTTAATTTTGAACGACCTACCAATAGACCTTATCGACTTGCCTAATATACCGAATAGAAAAAAACTCCTGGCGAATCATATGAAAAGTTTACTGCATTAAGTTTCCGAACTTCCAACCATCTATGTACATAAGTAAGAATACATTATACAAATTTTTCATTACAATTATTATTATTATTATTATTATTATTATTATTATTATTATTATTATTATTATTATTATTATTATTATTATTATTATTATTATTATTATTATTATTATTATTATTATTATTATTATTATTATTATTATTATTATTATTATTATTATTATTATTATTATTATTATTATTATTATTATTATTATTATTATTATTATTATTATTATTATTATTATTATTATTATTATTATTATTATTATTATTATTATTATTATTATTATTATTATTATTATTATTATTATTATTATTATTATTATTATTATTATTATTATTATTATTATTATTATTATTATTATTATTATTATTATTATTATTATTATTATTATTATTATTATTATTATTATTATTATTATTATTATTATTATTATTATTATTATTATTATTATTATTATTATTATTATTATTATTATTATTATTATTATTATTATTATTATTATTATTATTATTATTATTATTATTATTATTATTATTATTATTATTATTATTATTATTATTATTATTATTATTATTATTATTATTATTATTATTATTATTATTATTATTATTATTATTATTATTATTATTATTATTATTATTATTATTATTATTATTATTATTATTATTATTATTATTATTATTATTATTATTATTATTATTATTATTATTATTATTATTATTATTATTATTATTATTATTATTATTATTATTATTATTATTATTATTATTATTATTATTATTATTATTATTATTATTATTATTATTATTATTATTATTATTATTATTATTATTATTATTATTATTATTATTATTATTATTATATTATTATTATTATTATTGTTATTGTTATTATTATTATTATTATTATTATTATTATTATTATTATTATTATTATTATTATTATTATTATTATTATTATTATTATTATTATTATTATTATTATTATTATTATTATTATTATTATTATTATTATTATTATTATTATTATTATTATTATTATTATTATTATTATTATTATTATTATTATTATTATTATTATTATTATTATTATTATTATTATTATTATTATTATTATTATTATTATTATTATTATTATTATTATTATTATTATTATTATTATTATTATTATTATTATTATTATTATTATTATTATTATTATTATTATTATTATTATTATTATTATTATTATTATTATTATTATTATTATTATTATTATTATTATTATTATTATTATTATTATTATTATTATTATTATTATTATTATTATTATTATTATTATTATTATTATTATTATTATTATTATTATTATTATTATTATTATTATTATTATTATTATTATTATTATTATTATTATTATTATTATTATTATTATTATTATTATTATTATTATTATTATTATTATTATTATTATTATTATTATTATTATTATTATTATTATTATTATTATTATTATTATTATTATTATTATTATTATTATTATTATTATTATTATTATTATTATTATTATTATTATTATTATTATTATTATTATTATTATTATTATTATTATTATTATTATTATTATTATTATTATTATTATTATTATTATTATTATTATTATTATTATTATTATTATTATTATTATTATTATTATTATTATTATTATTATTATTATTATTATTATTATTATTATTATTATTATTATTATTATTATTATTATTATTATTATTATTATTATTATTATTATTATTATTATTATTATTATTATTATTATTATTATTATTATTATTATTATTATTATTATTATTATTATTATTATTATTATTATTATTATTATTATTATTATTATTATTATTATTATTATTATTATTATTATTATTATTATTATTATTATTATTATTATTATTATTATTATTATTATTATTATTATTATTATTATTATTATTATTATTATTATTATTATTATTATTATTATTATTATTATTATTATTATTATTATTATTATTATTATTATTATTATTATTATTATTATTATTATTATTATTATTATTATTATTATTATTATTATTATTATTATTATTATTATTATTATTATTATTATTATTATTATTATTATTATTATTATTATTATTATTATTATTATTATTATTATTATTATTATTATTATTATTATTATTATTATTATTATTATTATTATTATTATTATTATTATTATTATTATTATTATTATTATTATTATTATTATTATTATTATTATTATTATTATTATTATTATTATTATTATTATTATTATTATTATTATTATTATTATTATTATTATTATTATTATTATTATTATTATTATTATTATTATTATTATTATTATTATTATTATTATTATTATTATTATTATTATTATTATTATTATTATTATTATTATTATTATTATTATTATTATTATTATT
The DNA here is from genome assembly GCA_960531455.1 of Urophora cardui. Classification (NCBI taxonomy): domain Eukaryota; kingdom Metazoa; phylum Arthropoda; class Insecta; order Diptera; family Tephritidae; genus Urophora; species Urophora cardui. Next base: position 42,037,820 of record OY482675.1, on the reverse strand, counting down.
ATTATTATTATTATTATTATTATTATTATTATTATTATTATTATTATTATTATTATTATTATTATTATTATTATTATTATTATTATTATTATTATTATTATTATTATTATTATTATTATTATTATTATTATTATTATTATTATTATTATTATTATTATTATTATTATTATTATTATTATTATTATTATTATTATTATTATTATTATTATTATTATTATTATTATTATTATTATTATTATTATTATTATTATTATTATTATTATTATTATTATTATTATTATTATTATTATTATTATTATTATTATTATTATTATTATTATTATTATTATTATTATTATTATTATTATTATTATTATTATTATTATTATTATTATTATTATTATTATTATTATTATTATTATTATTATTATTATTATTATTATTATTATTATTATTATTATTATTATTATTATTATTATTATTATTATTATTATTATTATTATTATTATTATTATTATTATTATTATTATTATTATTATTATTATTATTATTATTATTATTATTATTATTATTATTATTATTATTATTATTATTATTATTATTATTATTATTATTATTATTATTATTATTATTATTATTATTATTATTATTATTATTATTATTATTATTATTATTATTATTATTATTATTATTATTATTATTATTATTATTATTATTATTATTATTATTATTATTATTATTATTATTATTATTATTATTATTATTATTATTATTATTATTATTATTATTATTATTATTATTATTATTATTATTATTATTATTATTATTATTATTATTATTATTATTATTATTATTATTATTATTATTATTATTATTATTATTATTATTATTATTATTATTATTATTATTATTATTATTATTATTATTATTATTATTATTATTATTATTATTATTATTATTATTATTATTATTATTATTATTATTATTATTATTATTATTATTATTATTATTATTATTATTATTATTATTATTATTATTATTATTATTATTATTATTATTATTATTATTATTATTATTATTATTATTATTATTATTATTATTATTATTATTATTATTATTATTATTATTATTATTATTATTATTATTATTATTATTATTATTATTATTATTATTATTATTATTATTATTATTATTATTATTATTATTATTATTATTATTATTATTATTATTATTATTATTATTATTATTATTATTATTATTATTATTATTATTATTATTATTATTATTATTATTATTATTATTATTATTATTATTATTATTATTATTATTATTATTATTATTATTATTATTATTATTATTATTATTATTATTATTATTATTATTATTATTATTATTATTATTATTATTATTATTATTATTATTATTATTATTATTATTATTATTATTATTATTATTATTATTATTATTATTATTATTATTATTATTATTATTATTATTATTATTATTATTATTATTATTATTATTATTATTATTATTATTATTATTATTATTATTATTATTATTATTATTATTATTATTATTATTATTATTATTATTATTATTATTATTATTATTATTATTATTATTATTATTATTATTATTATTATTATTATTATTATTATTATTATTATTATTATTATTATTATTATTATTATTATTATTATTATTATTATTATTATTATTATTATTATTATTATTATTATTATTATTATTATTATTATTATTATTATTATTATTATTATTATTATTATTATTATTATTATTATTATTATTATTATTATTATTATTATTATTATTATTATTATTATTATTATTATTATTATTATTATTATTATTATTATTATTATTATTATTATTATTATTATTATTATTATTATTATTATTATTATTATTATTATTATTATTATTATTATTATTATTATTATTATTATTATTATTATTATTATTATTATTATTATTATTATTATTATTATTATTATTATTATTATTATTATTATTATTATTATTATTATTATTATTATTATTATTATTATTATTATTATTATTATTATTATTATTATTATTATTATTATTATTATTATTATTATTATTATTATTATTATTATTATTATTATTATTATTATTATTATTATTATTATTATTATTATTATTATTATTATTATTATTATTATTATTATTATTATTATTATTATTATTATTATTATTATTATTATTATTATTATTATTATTATTATTATTATTATTATTATTATTATTATTATTATTATTATTATTATTATTATTATTATTATTATTATTATTATTATTATTATTATTATTATTATTATTATTATTATTATTATTATTATTATTATTATTATTATTATTATTATTATTATTATTATTATTATTATTATTATTATTATTATTATTATTATTATTATTATTATTATTATTATTATTATTATTATTATTATTATTATTATTATTATTATTATTATTATTATTATTATTATTATTATTATTATTATTATTATTATTATTATTATTATTATTATTATTATTATTATTATTATTATTATTATTATTATTATTATTATTATTATTATTATTATTATTATTATTATTATTATTATTATTATTATTATTATTATTATTATTATTATTATTATTATTATTATTATTATTATTATTATTATTATTATTATTATTATTATTATTATTATTATTATTATTATTATTATTATTATTATTATTATTATTATTATTATTATTATTATTATTATTATTATTATTATTATTATTATTATTATTATTATTATTATTATTATTATTATTATTATTATTATTATTATTATTATTATTATTATTATTATTATTATTATTATTATTATTATTATTATTATTATTATTATTATTATTATTATTATTATTATTATTATTATTATTATTATTATTATTATTATTATTATTATTATTATTATTATTATTATTATTATTATTATTATTATTATTATTATTATTATTATTATTATTATTATTATTATTATTATTATTATTATTATTATTATTATTATTATTATTATTATTATTATTATTATTATTATTATTATTATTATTATTATTATTATTATTATTATTATTATTATTATTATTATTATTATTATTATTATTATTATTATTATTATTATTATTATTATTATTATTATTATTATTATTATTATTATTATTATTATTATTATTATTATTATTATTATTATTATTATTATTATTATTATTATTATTATTATTATTATTATTATTATTATTATTATTATTATTATTATTATTATTATTATTATTATTATTATTATTATTATTATTATTATTATTATTATTATTATTATTATTATTATTATTATTATTATTATTATTATTATTATTATTATTATTATTATTATTATTATTATTATTATTATTATTATTATTATTATTATTATTATTATTATTATTATTATTATTATTATTATTATTATTATTATTATTATTATTATTATTATTATTATTATTATTATTATTATTATTATTATTATTATTATTATTATTATTATTATTATTATTATTATTATTATTATTATTATTATTATTATTATTATTATTATTATTATTATTATTATTATTATTATTATTATTATTATTATCTAGAGTCGCCCAGGATGGGGTAGGGTCTACGGGGGGATCTGTCAGTGGAGGTGTTCCTGGTATGCAGCTCGCTACCAGGGTGAACGCCAAAGTTGGGCAGAAGACCTCTCGGACGACTGCCGCCACACCCACGCCGTTTACCCTTTTTAAGGATAGATTACCCTTATACCATGCTCGAGGCTGGCATAAGAGTGTGGCCATAAGGATCTTGAAGAGATTCCATGATGTCCCTGCCTGCTCCGGCTAATTTGCAGGCCAAAGGTAAACGCAACAGCTCGATAGAAGTTGCGGTGAATGCCCCGAAACGGGTTAGGACGCAGGACCCCTCCTTTGCGGAGGGTAGGCGAGGTTTACGGGCTGCGAGGCTGAAAGCCGTTGACTTCAAATATTTCCCGTCTAGGCCGAGGGCTAGAGTGTGGATTCCGTCTAAACCGGGCGATCCGGAGGGAGTCCTGGATATCATCAGTACCTTCAACCCCGAACTCCCGGATCACAACTGGCGAGTGATGAGGTTGGAGCACACCTCCAAGGCGACGCTACAGGCCGTCCTCATACTCAATAAGGAGTCACTCCCCTTTCTTGAGCGGAAGGACGGCGTCATAAAATACCGATTCGACACCGCAGTAATTAAGGTTTACTCCAGTGACCTGAAGGCAGCTACGGATCTGAAAAAATCTTGTTTTAAGTATAAAATTCTTAATATAAGAATGCTAGGGTCAAATGTTCTCTGAATAGATACACATGTATATACAAATGTAGATAATCATCAATAGTCATTTTGTGTTCAAATTAAAATTTGTTTAATAAACAAAAAAATTCACTCGTACGAAGCAAGATGGAAAATATGTAAAACAAATGAATTTCTGATTTCGTGATTCGTCTGAATGTAACTTCTGCTTACTAACTGGTATTTGTATCTTATTTCAAGTTCGCCCATGGCAGTGGCAGTGACTCCAACGCCTCCATCTCCGAAGAGGATTTGTAGTTTTGCGGCGCCAACCGTTGTGTGCATGGGTCCAGTGGTCATGGCAACTTGAAACGTCCACCAGACAATGAAATCTCAATGATTTATCTGTCCTGTATTATTGCGCTTGTTGTCATTATAGTCATTTTCTTGGATCTGTTTAAGCGTTCACAATCGGCACAAGAATTATCGGGCATGGAGCTATTATCCGCCACTTTCCGTCAAATCAAGGAACCCAAACAACAATTGCCCATTCCACTACGGTTTTCATTGGCATGGAACGGGCATTTATTTGGAGCCGATTTCACACAGGCCTTCGTGTCATGCGCATTGGGCATCAGTCAAATTGGGTTTGTGATGATCTGTTTTGGTGTGGACTATGGGGTTTGGTGATGCTGTGGCAAACAAAAATCAATGGGTTGTGTGGTCTGTTGTTCAGACGCCACAATGAAGCGACATTATCATGATATCTTTTAAATTTGTTTTAAGATTTAAATCATCCAAAATTGTTGTAGTTATAACATTAACTTGCATGAATATAATTTATGATGTTTGCGGAATATATATGTATACGTATATTATACATATATATATATTACTTTATATATGTACATATATACATAGATACATGTCTGAAAATAAAACAAAAAATTAAGTGCAATGCATTGAAATAACCACTTTTATTTTTTTTTTAGTTTGTTAAATGATTTCGAATTTTGAATTTCGAAAAAGTGGAAAATCAAGAATAAATATTCATAAAACAAAGTTGAAAATTCTTCAGATAAGACTGTACATTCTTAAATCAATCACGGGTAATGCTTAAAAAAAATTTATGCAGGCTTGTTTCAAATCTGCAAAATTCTAAATATCGCTAGCTTAGAGTGCAAACTGTGTAAGTCCATTTTTATGAAAAAGTGTATTTTTATGTAGAACGCTAGAAAAATCAAATACGCACCGCGCTAAACAAGTCTGTGACTCTTGTCATATTTCTACTCGTTGTTATTCAGTGATATGCAAATTGTGTAAGTCCAAAAATCGAAGAAAATTGTGTAAGTCCAAAATATTTACACGAACGGAAATTTTTTTTTCATTTCGAAATTTTTTAATTTCTGGCACAGCTGTTTTTTCTAAAGATCAATTTGAAAGGAGAAAGTAGATTGTGGCCACGACCATTTCTGAAAATTTTAGTTCAGTTATTAATTAATAATTTTCTATATTTGATATAAAACAAGTAAGGAAGTATAAGTTCGAGTGGTATCAAACATTTATATATTCAGCTGTATGCTTTAAATGTTTGTTTGCCTTTTATGGATGTACGGTATAATTTATAAAGAGGGAATAACGACGTCCATTTTAAAATTTTTTATCTATCATCAGACTAGGCGACAAATATTCTTGTCCAAACGTTTTTTAACACGCAAATTAAGCGTTTCAAATTTGATCGATATATCGGCTACAGTTTCTGAGTGATGACTTGTAAACCTTTAAAAATTTTCCATTTAGTAAGTGGGCGTTGCCGCTGTGGTGCAGTGGGTAGAGTGCTCGCCTGCTATGCCAGAGGTCTCGGGTTCAAACCCCAGTCCGAGCAAATACCAAAAAAAATTTTCTAATTAGTAAAAATCCAATTATTGGGTTTTTTAAGAGCAGCGGTCACCTCTCGGCAGTGGGTGGCATACCCTCCGAGTATGTTTCTACCATGAAAAAGCTTCTCACAAAAAATGCATTCGCCGTTCGGAGCCGGCATAAAAACTGTAGGTCCACCCAATTAGTAGGAAAAACTAAAGGACCACACCTCGAATTGGGAGAGAAGATCGGCCATAAATACTAATAATACGGTAAACGTCAAGCTGTGTAGACGTATAATAATTTGCTCTGTGCTTTAGTGCTTTAAAAAATTATATTAAAAATATTTCTTGCGTTGTTTATGAAAATAAAGTGCTTAAATAGTGTGCTAAAATTAAAATAAATTATAATAACTGTCGCAATATAATATTATTCGCATTTATTTTATTAATTAAATCAATTGTGTTGCCGAGGCAATTTTGCATATTGTTGTTGTTGCAGTTCAGTGGCTAATTTTGTCATTTAATTAATTTTGGCGCGCACTCATTTACTTTGCTTGTTTTTATTTACATTTACTTTGCGTATTTCTATTCATCCTCTCATTCACTTCTTTTTCCTTTTTTGTCACAGCTGTTTGCCGTGTTTATTAAGCGTCTCAAGTGTACCTTAAACTGCTCGATCCAGTTTCTCTAAAACTGTAAAACTACCTTATTGATATTCAAACTTTTTGCCTTATATTTAACCTTTCACTGCTTATTTAGACACAATCCATACATTCATAGTATTTGCTAATTTTGTTTATATTTTTTTGTTTTTACTATTGTTTAATTTAATTTTCAACTTTTTATTTTTAATATGTCTTGCATGTATAGTAACTGCTCATTGAAAAGCGACTCCGAGCGCTTCGTGACTTGCTGGCTCTGCGATGGGCTTGCTCATATGAAATGTGCCAGTTTGACAGGGAGAGTTCTGGACGCGATCGATGACAAAAAGGGCGTTCGCTGGTCTTGTTCGAAATGCAGATCAACGGAAATTGATCTCTTCAAATTATTTCGTCAAACCAGGAACGGCTTTTCTGAAATTGGTAGAGAGTTGACTGCTCTAACTGAGAAATTTAAGTACTATGAGGGTATGTTTAAATCCTTCAAGTGTTTAGATACTGATAACCAAAATAATCCCCTTTTATCCGTTGCACCAGACAATGAAGTGACCCGTAAAAATCTTCAGGTCGATCATGTGCAGAATACGGTGGAGCTGATTGACTTGGCTTCACCGAGACCTGCAGATGATAAACCTAAATCATCAACAAAAGTAACATCCCGAAAAAATCCCAAACTGAATGGTCCTTCTCTCGGATTACAATCCGCAGTGAAGGAACCGGTTGTTGTCCCACCTAAAGAGCTGGTTGTTGTGCCTCCTATAAAATCAATTTTCGTGTCGAGATTCGACATCGATACCACCGAAGAAGACTTGAAATTTTTCATTTCATCTAAAATTAAAACTGATAATCTGTTTATTAAAAAATTTAAATTTAATTACAACCGAAATGTTGCCTCGTTTAAAATTGATGTACCATTAAGTGACTTTGATGCTCTTTTGAGTACGTCTTTTTGGCCGTCCGGAGCTTTTGTCCGTGAATTCGAACACAGACCAAGAATTCATAATACAAATTTAGCTAAAATTTCTTCCGTTCCAAAAAACTAGTATCTAAATCCGCTTTGAATATTTACTATCAAAATGTGAGAGGTCTGAATACTAAATTAACTAACTTATACTTGAAAACGGTTGAATCTAACTTTCATATTATTTGTTTTACTGAAACATGGCTCAAACCACATACATTTAATTCCGAAATATTTAGTAGCATGTACCAAGTATACAGGAATGATCGTTTAGACAGAGTCGGCGGAGGTGTATTGCTAGCCGTACATTCTTCAATACCATCTGAAGAAATTGATGTAAACCTCGTTCTACCCTTTGAATTTAAATGCATCCGCATTAAGGTCGGCAAAGGTCACACCTATTTTGCAATATGTTACATTCCTCCCTCGTCTGATCTATCAGAATGTTTACAACTTATTTATTCACTTAAATTTCTTATCTCTAGAATGACACAGTTAGATTCAATAATCGTCTTAGGAGACTTTAATCTTCCCCACATTTCATGGCGCATTGCTGATCACAATACTGTGCCACTTACATCTAATATTAACAATACCACTTTCATTGAAGAAGTATCTGACCTCTGTCTACATCAAATCAATACTATTAGAAACGAGTTTGGGAAAATGCTTGACTTAATTTTTGTAGATGATGTATCCAATTATACTGTAAACAGGGCTAATGCCCTGGTATCACCTGTTGATGTTTACCATCCTCCTTTAGAGTTGGTTTACGAAATTATAAATAACGATAACCGTGGTAACGTAAAAGAGTTTAACTCTGAGTCTAGTTTTTGTTACAATTTTTCTAAAGCAAACTATAATAAACTTAATAAAGAACTCTCAATATTGGTATGGCCAGACTATAATGGAAACGTCGATCTAAATGTTTTGCATTTCAATAACACGATTCTTAACCTTTTTGAAAAATACGTACCGAAACATAAACGCAAATATAATGAACCTTTGTATCTTTGGGTGACTAGAGAGTTAAGAGCTTTAAAAAATAAAAAAATCGCGCTTCTTTAAAATATATAAGAAGACTGGTTCTCAAAAGGATTATATGAAATACTCAGTTCTGCGTCATAAGTACTCACTTCTGAACAAAAAGTGCTATAAGTCTAATATATTTAAAATGAAAAAGAACATTTTTTCCAACCCGAAATCGTTTTATGGTTTTGTAAACTCGAAACGTAGAGTAATGGGATTCCCATCATCTATGAGATATCGTGATAGTGATGCCAGTGATAGCCAAGATGTCGCGAACCTTTTTGCCCTCTTCTTTGAATCAAATTATTCCAATACTAATGTTAGCTTTAATGAATATCCGTATCAAGTTTTTCAGAATAACACATTTGAATGCCGTTTTATAGATCCCGAAGAGGTTTTATTTTTGCTTAAAACAATAAAGAAGTCCATAAACTACGGACCAGATATGATTCCTTCAATATTTTTAAACAAATGCGCCGAGTATATTTACCAGCCATTATCCACACTATTTAATCTGTCTTTGAAGTCAGGAATTTTCCCAAAAGCGTGGAAAGAATCTTTTATAATTCCTCTACATAAATCTGGAAGTAGATCTTCCATCGAAAACTATCGCGGTATAGCAAAGCTTTCGGCTATCCCAAAGTTATTTGAGGCTATTGTCACCAATTGTCTAAATCATTCCATTTCCTCATCAATAGTAAGTTCGCAGCATGGTTTCTGTAGAGGTAAATCAACTGTTACCAACTTACTAGAATTTACCACTCATGTCTCTAACGGTTTTAGGAATAATGCTAATACCGATGTAATTTATACTGACTTCAGCAAAGCCTTCGACAAGGTCAATCACGCGTTACTTATCCATAAACTTGATCTTCTTGGTTTTCAACCTATTCTGTTAAAATGGATTGCGTCATATATCACTAATAGAACACAAAGAGTTGTTTTTAAAAATGCTTTTTCCAACATCATTAACGTATCTCCAGGAGTTCCACAAGGCAGCCATCTTGGTCCGACTCTGTTTTTGCTGTTTATAAACGACATTTCTTATGCTATTTGTAACTCAAAACTTCTGATGTATGCCGATGATGTGAAACTTTTCAAGTCTTACTCTTCTTTGGAGGAAAGATCTGCCCTACAAAATGATTTAAATGGCTTCGCTACGTGGTGCAATATTAATCTTATGCCACTCAATCTTAATAAATGTAAATTTATGAGCTTTTCACGGAAGATCCTTCAACCTGCGTCTTACACAATTAATAACTATAGTTTGGAACAGGTTCACGATTTTGTCGACCTAGGAATAAGATTTGATAGTAAGCTCCACTTTTACCTGCATATTAATGCTACAGTAAACAAAGCTAAAAGTATCCTAGCATTTGTAAAACGTTGGTCTAAGGAATTTAATGACCCTTACGTAACTAAAGCCCTGTTTAAAACATTAGTACGGCCTATACTAGAATACGCTTCAATAATCTAGAGTCCGCAATATCAAGTTCATTCCGATCGACTGGAATCAATTCAAAAACAGTTCTTACTTTTTGCGTTAAGGAACTTTCATTGGGACCCACGGACAAATCTTCCCTCGTACACTAGTCGCTTGAAGCTTATTAATCTCCCAACCTTATCAAGCCGCAGGGAAATGTTAGGTGTAATATTTCTGGTTAAACTACTGAAAGGATCCATAAGCAGTCAATTTCTCCTATCCGAAATAAACTTAAATGTTCCTATTCGACCATCAAGACATATTCAACCTATCTTTTTAAAGCAGTGTAGAACTAATTTTGAATTACACGAACCACTTCGTTGCTTATGTAAATCTTTTAATGATTATTCTACTCATTTCGATATATCAGACTCTATTTATCTGATAAGAAAAATTCTGTTGTGCGCTCTTAACAAGTGACAACAAATCTCTCGCTCTAATTGACTATTCTATTTTGTCTTGTCTTACTTTTATTTGTAGTTTTATATTTTATTCTATGTACATATGTATATCCAGCTGATGGAATTATATTTTCTGTAGCTGAGCAGTATAAGTTCTCGACGTTTAATAAACTTCTACCACTCAACACCTTGGCCAAATTTTATCTTAAAATATCCGTACGTCATGCGGATGCGCCCCTCGTGCGGTTGGGTGGGTGGAGGGAAAACGTTGGGTTTATTATTATTATTATTATAAAACTCGTCAGAGTTATAATAGCGCCATTGTATTATTATTATTAAGTGGGCGTTACACCGCACATTTTCCAACATTTAATCATATTTCTTTATAAAGGCATGAGCTCCTTACGTGGATGAAATTTTATTACTTGGGCTGTATTAGTGACTGAGATATCACATTTTGTTTATTTTTCCAAAAATGCTATATAGGAAAGTGGGCGTGATTATCATTCGATTTAACCAATTTTCAATACCTACCTACTTTGTAACGACAAGAATCTTTGTACAAAATCAGAAATCTCAATTGTTCCGCAAGTTAGAGTGTTTACAGACGGACGGATGGACGGACGAGCAATGGTAAATCGATTTCTGTTTTCATGTATCTCGATTATTTTATGGTGTTACATACTACAGTTATGTTATCAAAATTATAATACTCTGTGTACTGCTTACAGATGTATATAAAATTTCGTGGTTACATTTTTTGTATTGTTTGGAAAAAACTACGAGTATTCAGAGATTCACTCACCTGGTTGTAAAAAGCTAATAGCCAGAATACTCAAAATTGCGCTATTGAATGAGGAGGAATGAATTGACCTCATTTTGTAAAAATTGCTTTGAATTAATGTTGGAAGTTATTACTATAAAACTACGCGTGTTTTTAATTCAAGTTTAAATTATTACAATCGGAAGATGACATGAGTCATATATTCGTTGGGATTTCAGGTAAGCTTTTGGTTCTTGAAGCAATATGCTTACTTAGAGATCATTTAAGTGTGGTTATTTGTGTCATTATGGTTATGACTTTTATTTATGCTAATTATTCTTTCCTTGATTTGTTATTGGGTTAGGTATAGAGATCCTGACAATGGAAGTATTGTTAAACAATTATAGTGTTGGTTTAAGATGCACATATATCTAAATGTAAACGCTGGAAGCTTATAAGACTGCGTCAATTATAATTAAGGTATAACTTTTACGTGAATTTTGATCGGAGAGGAAATTAAGAAAAATTGTCAAGACACATTTACCGACACAACAAGTACTTCGAAATAAGTCATTGATCTTTAGTATTTCTTATATAGACTTCCGGTCTTATCGATATGGTATGTTAATAATTCGGGTTGAACGAACAATGAAACATAGCATTGAGCTCAGCATCCCAGTGGTTGTATGTTGCTCATATGTACATACTCGTATATATGTATGTACATGTATATGCATAACAGCCCGCTAATATGATTAATACACACCCTCTTTTATGTGCTACATATTATGCACGATGTATTTTCCCAGCAGAACCGTTATCTGCAAGTACATACTATAACGAATCACAATATATGTGATGTATTTTTAAAGAAGCTTAAGTCGGGATAATTCATAATTCCATTTTATAAAACTATTTTTAAAAGCGAAAAAATAACTACATAGCTATGTATATTATTTTAATAATAGAAATTATACAAAACTATGCCATACATACGTTCATGGGTGAAAATCACATAGGGCAGGCTGCTATCTTTGGAGTTTTAATTAATAAATTAGTAAATTTAATTTTGGTGTTGGATGTTTGCTCTGGTCAGGATCCGAAACGTCCTGTATATTGGCCAGCTCTCTATTCACTAGTACATAGGAATACGCTGTGCACAGGAAACCACAATAACCCAGCAAAAAACATGATTACCTCGGAAATGAAAGTAGAATGGAAATAAACGCTAGCAATCGCTTCCCCACTCGCTTACGGAATCCATTATTTTAACACGGGCATGTCATTGGCGGTAAGGTCTAACTATCGCCTTACGTGGAAGCGGAGACGGAATGCCTTGATCTATAGATTGAAAGTAATCGAATCTCCAATGCCCTACAGAGAAGCGAAGAAAGAATGGCTTGATCTATAGATTGAAAGTAATCGAATATCCAATGCCTTACAACCCAGCAGTATTTGAGGTAAGGAGGTGCATATTCAATAGAATATTCATTATGAAAAATAGCCTGAAAGTAAGTTCAAAATTCATTGCTGAAAAAATAACTGAACACGCAGTGAAGACATCAGGTGTACTGAAATACATGCTATGGAAGTTCTCCCTGCGTATTCAGGCCTTTTTTCCTACAGAAACTCTCCCTTCTCGTTCGGCAGTTTTTAGGTAGTTGATTTTCGACGCCACCTTTATATAAAAACGAAAGGGAATGTTCAGATATTAGAACTACATCTCTACTGAATATTCAGTAGGAAATATGTGCTGTTTTCCAGCTGATAAATACTGCTGGGAAAGAAGCGAATGTGGAATGCCTAATTCTATTCAACTTACGGAACCGAAAACAAGGTGTTTAAAAAGCTGAAATTTTTAATTTTTTATTTCATGTTTTTACAAAAATAAAAATAAGTACATACATATGTCAAGTTTTTTAAATTTAATTAGTTAGTTTCCCTTACATCACCATTGTTTCGCTTCAAGCATTAAGCTTTGTGGTGCCGATTTTTAATTGACTTAAATGCCGCACGCAACTCTTCCGTACACTCCTTTTCGGACTTTCCCATTTTTTTAGCGACTTCTGTAAATAAAGCAAAATAAATATTTTGATATTTTGCTGAGTTTTAGGACTTCATTTCTGAAAACATCTCAAAAAATTTGCCAGATGGCAGGAAAAATTGTAGACTGAAGGAATAAATCAGGGATGGAATATAATAGTTATTTTTGAATTTTCAAAAAGTCAACGGGAAAAAGTTAATATTTTTACGTTTATTTATATCAATGTGATGTTCGATAGCCAAATATACTCAACCCGATATGATTTTTTTTTCACTTTTATCGAAATGTTAGAAAATAACTAGTAAATTCAAAAAAATTTAATCAAAGTCGCCTAAGTCCACGAACCGAATTTTCGCAGATTTTGCATGTAATGCACTTAGACCAAACTCTTTAATAGTTTAAGCAAGTCAGTACGCATAATCAACGTCAATTACTTTAGGAAAACTCATTTAATTTCAGCTATTTTCCATACAAGTCTATGGAAACAAATAAAAACAAACTCAATTTTCTCGAATTAATTTTTGATGTACTTAGACAACTTTGATATGTACCTATCGACTCATTTGGTACATGGGTCATAGTGATCGTGGTTTAAACTATTTTAGAAATGTGTATTAATAACTAATACTTAATATGTACGAGTATATATATTTATACTTACCGAAAAATACTCTCATGATTTTTTCGTATTTTGTTAGCCGCAATTTCCTTTGCTTGCCATTAATATGTATTATGATCAGGCCCGACGAGAGGGGGGGGGCTGAGGGGGTCAATTGCCCCGGGCCTGGGCTTAAGAGGGCCCGGGAATCTCAAAATGATATCCAAGTTTTTGCTACAGAAAATAAACAAACAACACCTTTAATCACCTTTCGTAGATACTCTGAAAAAAAAAACGTTGTAAATACAAAGACTCTTGCAGTTAAATTAACAACTTTCCGCAGTTGAAATATGCCCAACAACGCTCCGTTGTTGTTTCAAAGATTCGAGCGTTTTTGATTCAAATACTTTTCGTATTTAAGTTAACAACGAAAACTGTTGAATGAAATACTTTTACATTTAAGTTAACAGTGTTTGCTTTTGAATTAACAGCAAAAGTTTTTGGTCCAAAAACGGGCACCATTGAAGCAAATACTTACGCTTTTAAGTTAACATCAAAAAAAATTGTAAACAATAGTAATTTTTTTTTAATATAATATATATTATTTTATTTTATTTTTTTATATAATATATATGTTTACATAGTATGTAATATTAATACTAAGGCCCGCTTTCACCAAACAAGTGATGGTCATTTGATACATCATTTGAACAACGCGATTGATGAAAAGAGACACGGACACAAAGGTTTTCATCACATTTTTCACACCGTCCATATAAAAATTATGGAAACTTGTAGGCAGTGTGTGACAGAATTATCCATCAATCGTGCGCCTCAAATGATATATCAAATGACTATCACTGTCTGCAGGGCTTTTTACACAAACACAAACACATAAACTCAACTTATTTTTTTTTATTCTTTCATAACACATTCTTTATTGTTTTCCGACCGCCACATTTGTAGGTTTGCGGAATTTTATCCTGTCGGCGATGAGTTCTTTTTTATTTAATATTTCGTCGATGTCGTGGGAGTGCATCATTGCAAGCAGTTCAATATTTTTGATATCGCATTCATTGAACTGCATCAATGCACCTGTACAGAACTCCCACGACAAGAATAACTTGATTATTTTCTCATCGCCGACAAGTTTTACCTGCAGATTTGGCTCGTTCGATTGCTCGCTATCGGAAAAACGGGATAATCAAACATATTTAATCTGAAAATACAAAATAAATTTTTCAACGTACTATATATGTTATATGTACATACATATACAATATGTTATAATAATATATAAATAATATCATTATTGTGACTTACCTTTATTTGTAATTATATATTGCATATATGTACATATAAATATTTTTCCCGAAAATTTAAATTAATTGAACGAGTTTGAAAAAAACAATTTTCTATTTTTTATTTAATTCAAAATTTTTCAACAGCAAGGTAGTTTTTGAATCAAAAACGCCCGTCTTTGAATTAACTATGGAAAGTTGTTGAATCAAAAACTTTGCCGTTAAAACAAATACTTTTGCTGTTGAATCAAAGACGGAGATTCAACAGCGGAAAGTTGTTGAGTTAACTACGGGTATTTTTTTCAGAGTAGCAATCATTTTAGATTTCAACAAATTTTATAAATCTCTTAACGTGTCTGCATCCCACTTAAGGAATTGTTGGTTTTTGGCGTCGACTTTGCAGCATAAATTTGAATTCGTTTTCTGTTGCAACAGAAAAATTCGGTATGATGCAAATTCTTATACAGCGATATGGGTATTTCCTGGGCGTTTCGGACGGTATGTTCGCACGATTTTTTGAACTTTTGAGGCAGAAATATCGCGAAATATTGTATCGTTTTATGATAAAAGGAAAGATTTAGGTCACAGCTAATGACTAAAGTATGTTACCGACAGAAATTTGGTTTAATGCCTCTGTGTAAGCCACTTAAACTGCGTTCCGGACGCTACAAAAACACGTCCATATTTTAAAAGTAGCTAAAACAGAGGCATTAAACTAAATTTCTGTCGCTAACATACTTTAATCATTATCCGTGGCGTAAATCTTTCCCTTTATCATAAAACTATACAATATTTCGCGATATTTCTGCCTCAAGAGTTCAAAAAATCGTGCGAACATACCGTCCGAAACGCCCAGGAAATGCTCATATACATATGTACGTGTATGTATGTAAACAGCGATACGCCGAAAACAAACAAAGCTTGCGAAGCTAAAATTTGCTTTGGTGCTTCGTACAGTTGAATTCGATTGCTGTTTCACTAAAGCGTTCAGCAGAATCAGTCTTTTGATATACTAAATTATTACCAACAAATATTTGTATTCCAATTTAAAGAAATTTATTTCATACAAATAAAGCAATATGTATTTAAACAGAATTCATTCAGACCTATGGTCCCTTGGACAATATTACTCAGTATGACCCATGGATTCGGAAACTGGATGTGCCTTTTGACAATACATTTGACCCACCCTAATATGTATATTTCTATGTAAACATATTTACTTGATCTGTATTAATGTATAGATAAATTAAAGTTCGTAACTATATATTCATTGAATTTTGATTTTGAGAATTTGTTCATTTAGTATAGGGGCCCGTAGTTATTTTGACCCCGGGCCCGGATTTTCTCTCGGCGGCCCTGATTATGATCCAATATATGTAAGTTGCTCTCCAAGGATGGAGAGTATATTTGGTTTAATACCTCCTTTTTATACTCAGCTGTACTAGTACACAGAGTATTATAGTTTTAATCACATAACGGTGGAATGTAACAGAATGAAATAATCGAGATAGATATAGACTTATATATATCAAAATGATCAGGGCGAAGAGAGAAATCGTTTTTGGTATTGAAAATGGGCGAAATCGGACCATGACCACGCCCACTTTTCCTATATAGAAAAAATCGGAAATTTGGTATCTCAGCTACTAATACAGCTAGAGCGATGAAGTTTTACCCACATGTTGAGCTCAGGCCCCTAAGATGAAATTTGATGAAATTTTGGAAAATGGGCGGTGCCACGCCCACTTATTAAGGGTCAAACATTGAAAGTTGTATATGTCATAACTCAGAAACCGTTGAAGATATATCGATGAAATTTGGTACGCGTGATTTACTTACTTAGGCAAACGTTTGGACGGAAAATTGTAAAAATCGGTTGACGGCCATGCCCACTTTTATATATGGGTATTTTAAAGTGACCTAATAAAAACATTTTAAGCGATATCTCTGTCAAATATAAAGATATATTATTGAAATTATTTAGAAGTAACTATATGTTATACTACGAAGAGCATTTGAGGTAAGGGAAAGATCCAAGTTAGGGATACTATTTAACTCAGAGAGAGCTCTAACCAAGGGAGCAAACTTGGTATAATCGAATCTCTGGAAATCAATGTAAAATGGCGGAACATGGCGAAGATAACGCGAAGAAACGAAGATATTTATTGACTGAAGAAGTACTGGACAATCGACCGATCCTCTCAAAATATTGATAACAAAATTACAAGACAGACGCAAGTCTAGATTTCAGAGGTTTGAAAGAGATTAACTGACATCGTGACTCATAGGGAGGAGTTGGATCCGAAAAATGCAATCTACGAAGCGCAAACTTGATAAATATTTTTTGGACTCGTTCAATGCGATTTATATGAATGGCATTATACGGTCTCCAGATGAAGGCGGCATAGTCAATCCTAGATCGCACTAACGTAGTATATAATAATTTCGCGGTATAAGGGTCCGAAAAATCGGAACAATTACGGCGAACAAAAGACAGCATTGAATATGATTTTGAGATTACGTAATTGATGTGCGTTGTAAAGGTCAATTTAGTATCAAAATAAACACCTAAATCTTTGACTTCGGTAACGCTGGTAAGTAGCGAACCAGAGATTTGATAACTAGTGGAAAGCGCATTACATTTTCTGGTAAAAGTAGTGTAAAAACACTTGTTGATATTTAAGAACAGGCGGTTTCTTGTACACCAAGAAAATAAGTTATCTATGTCTTGCTGAAGAGCAAGACAATCTTGCAAAGTATGACCTTAATGTCGTCGGCATATAAAAGAAAATTTGAAGTTTGGAAGCAAGTCCCTATGTCATTAATAAACAAAATGAAGAATAGAGACCCCTTAAATTTTTCAAGAAAAAAGTTTCATTTTCCCACATATGATGAATTTCATATCAAACCCAATATGCGTTGAACCCGACCCCCTCAAAATTTGATGAAATTTTGCATAGAGGTACATCTTACCTACCCAGACACAACCTAGAAATTGCATTTTCGAAAAAATGTGGGCGTGGCAAGGTATCGAAATATTCGAAAATATTCGAAAATACTCGAAAAATTACGATAATAGGTACTTTTAAATTGTGATTACTAGGGAATGGCTTTACCGATTTCAAAGATCTGCATAACATTAGAAAGGTATTGAAATTAGCTTTCAAAAAAATACAATGTAAATTTTTTTTTGTTTTAGTACACTGAAAAAAATGTTTTCCAAAAAAAATTTGAAACTGAAAAAACACTTCAAAGATCAAGCAATTTTGAAAAATAAGAATTTTTTTAGAAAGGCCTATTTAATATATATAATATATCTGAAAACTAAAATAGCCTTTTTCTTTATTTTTTTTTAATTTATTTAAGTAAATGCATCCCTTGGCTTTTATATATTTTGATATCACACGTAAACTAATCAACCGATTTAAAAATTTTTTATACCGTTAGAAAGGTATTAAAATCACCTTTAGAAAACATACACTGTAAAAATTCTATATAATAATATAATACAATGGCGCTATTATAACTCTGACGAGTTTTATGGCCGAGCTTCTCTCCCAATTCGAGGTGTGCTCCTTTTGTTTTTTCTACTAATTGGGTGGACCTACTGTTTTATGCCGGCTCCGAACGGCGAATGCATTTTTTGTGAGAAGCCTTTTCATGGCAGAAATACACTCGGAGGGTATGCCGCCCACTGCCGAGAGGTGACCGCTGCTCTTAAAAAACCCAATAATTGGATTTTTACTATTTAGAAAAATTGTTTTGGTGTTTTGCTCGGACTGAGGTTTGAACCCGAGACCTTTGGCTTAGCAGGCGAGCACTCTACCAACTGCAGCACAGCGGCCACAAAAAATTCTATATTACACTGAAAAAAAATTTCAAATTAGAAAATTTTTTTCAAACTGGGAAAACACTTCAGCAGTATGAGCTGCGCAAAGTTGTATATTAAATCTAAATAAATAAAAATAAAAAAATTAATTTTATCAAGTGTAAGTCAATTTATTGTGGGTGTCTGAAAAATTTGATAATACGATTCTTGTTCGAATCTATTAGAATACTTAGTCGTTAAAAGTTTATAGTACTATCTAAACGAAGGTTGTATGTTTATGTTGTACGTTTCGGCACTACTATGCATAGGATATCTTGTTCCACATAAACATACACCCTTCGTTTAGATACTATTTCTACTTGACTGTTAGCTTCATAGCGAAATTGTATGAATTTGTGTCAGTTGTTGCGGTAAACAGCACAACAAACAGGTAGAAACAATTATTTTCTCTGTATCCTTTGATGTGCGGTTAAATATTTGTGTTATATATTTTGAGAATGCCTGAAAAATTTGACAATAGGATTAAAAAAATCTGTATAACTTCCAAAGTATAGCTAGGTACCTTTTTTTCACACAATAATATCAAAATAAAAAAAGTTAACAAGAGATGGTTTTACTTAAAAATTTTGTAAAAGAAAAGAAAAAACACCATTCAACTTTTAGATATGTTATATATATTAAATAGACCTTTCTAAACAAATTTTTTTTTAAATCGCTTGGCCTTTGAAGCGTTTTCCCAGTTTGAAAAAAAAAATTTGAAAATTTTTTTTCAGTGTAATATGTAATATAGAATTTTTACAGTGTATGTTTTCAAAAGGTGATTTTAATACCTTTCTAACGGTATAAAAATTTTTGAAATCGGTTGATTAGTTTACGCGTGATATCAAAATATAAGAAAGCCTAGAGATGCATTTACTTAAATAAATTAAAAAAAAAAACAAGTAAGGAAGCCCAAGTTCGAGTGGAATCGAACATTAGATACTCAGCTGTATGTTTTCATTATTTGTTTACGTTTGATGGAGACACGGTGTACTTTACATAAAGCGAGTGCTGCATAAAGTGGGCGTAGCCACGCCTATTTTCAAAATTTTTATCAGTCATCCAACTAAGCATATGAATATTATTCTTTGGCCAAAATTTCATTCCTTTATGACTTCCAGTTACAAAGATGTCACGTTACAAATTTCCAAAGCGTGTTCCAGAAATATCTTTGCTAAAAAGCAGGCGTGGTCATAAACCGATTTCAATAAATTTTTGTGTGTCTATTAATACAAGTTATAAAAGTGTATGAACCAAGTTTCATCATAATATCTCAATTATTTGTCGAGTTATAGGCTAAGAAATCTCGTATATTCCTGCTTCTAAAAAGAGGCGGTGCCACGCCCATTTTCCAAAATTTTTACGGTTTTTGTCTTATGTTCGTAGTTAGACTCCTGCCATAAAATTTTAATGATATATCTTTATATTTGACAGAGATATCGCTTAAAATGTTTTTATTAGGTCACTTTATAAGACCCATATATAAAAGTGGGCGTGGTCGTCAACCGATTTAGGCAATTTTTCGTTCAAACGTTTGCCTAAGTAAGTATATCACGCATACCAAATTTCATCGATATGTCTTCAGCGGTTTCTGAGTTATGACTCATAAAATTTTCTATGTTTTCCCCTTAAAAAGTGGGCGTGGCACCGCCCATTTTTCAAAATTTTTGTGTTTTTTGTTTTAGGTCCATAGTGGGACTCACGCCACAATAGTGATAGATCTTTATATTTGACAGAGATATCGCTTAAAATGTTTTTATTAGGTCACTTTATAAGACCCGTATATAAAAGTGGGCGTGGCCGTCAACCGATTTTAACAATTTTTCGTCCAAACATATGCCTCAGTAAGTATATCACGCGTACCAAATTTCATCAATATATCTTCAATGGTTTCTGAGTTATGGCTTATAAAACCCTCAATGTTTGACCCTTAATAAGTGGGCGTGGCACCGCCCATTTTCTAAAATTTCACCAAATTTCTTCATAGGGGCCTGAGCTCAACACGTGAGTAAAACTTCATCGCTCTAGCTATATTAGTGGCTGAGATACCAAATTTCCGATTTTTTCTATATAGGAAAAGTGGGCGTGGTCATGGTCCGATTTCGCCCATTTTCAATACCAACCGTTCCAGTGTCGATACCAACTTGCATTCCAAATTTCATCAAAATTTCTCAATTTTTGCGCGTGTTAGAGTGTTTACAGACGGACAGACGGACGGACATGGCTCAATCGATTTCTCTTTTCACCCTGATCATTTTGATATATATAAGTCTATATCTATCTCGATTATTTCATTCTGTTACAATCCACCGTTATGTGATTAAAACTATAATACTCTGTGTGCTAGTACAGCTGATTATAAAAATAAAGAAAAAGGGCATTTTAGTTTTCAGATATGTTATATATATTAAATGGACCTTAATAAAAAAAATTCTTATTTTTCAAAATCGCTTGATTTTTGAAGTGTTTGTTCAGTTTCAAATTTTATTTTGGAAAACATTTTTTTACAGTGTACTAAAACAAAAAAAAAATTGCGGTGTATTTTTTTGAAAGCTAATTTCAATACCTTTCTAATGGTATGAAGATCTTTGAAATCGGTAAAGCCCTAGTAATCACACTTTAAAAGTACCTATTATCGTAATTTTTCGAGTATTTTCGAATATTTTCGAATATTTCGATACCTTGCCACGACCACAATTTTTCGAAAATGCAATTTCTAAAAATGAGGTTGTGTTTGGGTAGGTAAGATGTACCTCTATGCAAAAATTTCATCAAATTTTGAGGGGTCGGGTTCAAAATGTTCGTTTTTTTTCAGCCTTTGATATGAAATTCATCATATGTTAAATTTATTGCATATACTTTGCGCTTATTCCAGTGTAGCGCAAATCCCTCTCCTTTCACTAATACAATCTGACATAAACTCTTGCCGTACCCTGCATTAAACATTACTTTGGCTCATTTAAAGTCGACACTCTTTATACAATTGTTTTTTTTTTTTTGATCCCGCGAAATATCGCGGAAATATTTTTTTAATTGTAACTTTGTTATTTGACATGGGATTTTATAAATTGAAATGTCATTAGTTTATTTTCTCATATTGCGCTTAAAGTGTTTGCAAATAAATGGGCAAATTTCTAAAAGAATAAAATTTTTACAACCTCCTATAAAAAGACTTAATTTAAAAATCAAAACTTTTTTCAAAAATCACACATCTTCAAAATTTTGACTTTGACCAGCTATCGCTCAGCGAGTTTTTATTCAACCACTACAAGTTGTATGTCGTTACTCGAAATTTTCCATTTGTGGGATTTTGCCATATATTTCAATAGCTGAACCATGCCTTTGAGTTCAGTATTATAAAATACTCAAAAAGATAAAAATGGCGGAAATAAAAGTGACCTTGTAGTTAGCCGGACCCTCGCCCATTGATGAGAATACGATCCTTCTCCTCAAAAGTTGATCAATCAACCCAATCAGAGAGGCGCCAACCCCTAAATGGCTAAGGGCGTTGACGATAGCCTCCTGGCCTGGGATGACATTGTGAAAGGCACCTTCGACGTCCAGAAAGACCACGAGACAGAATTCCTTATCGGTCAAGGATGATTCAATGGTAGAAACCAGACTATGTAGTGCCGTTTCGGTAGATTTCCCTTTAAAGTATGCATGTTGATAGATAGAGAGAAGTTTACTATCAAGTTTTATAGAGAGAAAGTTGCTTATTATTTATCCTCTTGAGCAAGAAGGAAGAAAAACTGATTGACCTATAATCCTTTGGCTCATATTGCGAAGCTTTCCCAGCCTTAGGAATGAATATAACCGAGACGCGTCTCCACGTGCTCGGAATATGATTAAACGCAAGACAATAAACGAAGATACGGTGAAGCCAGCTTGTTGATATATGCAGGGTATACGAGTATTTAGCAGTTATGCAGGAATGATCCCATCTGGTCCAGCAGCTTTGTATGGTTTAAAGCTTCTGACGGCCCACCTCACCCGTTCCTCCGTGACGTTGTGTTAACAGCGATGTTCGTAGATGATATCGCCGGTTCGTTTCGCGAGCTACCAAGAAATTATGTATCCAACAACAGCTCCAGGGTTTTCTTTACCGAGTCGGTCCAGGATCCGTAAGGCCTCTTGTCGTCTCATCGACGCTTTCGACTCCGGTACAGTAGTTCTTCCAGGAGGTTCTCTTCGCTTGTCTCAGGGTTATGAGTTGAAAGTTCCGGTAGGCCCCTGAGAAATAGTTCGTTGTGAAAACCTCAGTTGATGTTACGTGGATTTAAGATTGTTTCTACATACCGGTGATCAGAGGAGTGTTCATCAAGTACACACCAGCTTTTGACCACCGCAAAAGTACTTTCGCTACATAAAGTGAACAATTAAATTCTCTATAGGATAGTGGGGCTAACTTTTTATCCCCCATATAATTTTTCTGATTTTGGACAGTCGAATCTGAAATCTCTTTAAAAAAAAATTCGATTTTTTCCAATTTTTATACTCAGCTGTACTAGTACACAGAGTATTATAGTTTTAATCACATAACGGTGGATTGAAACAGAACGAAATAATCGAGATAGATATAGACTTATATATATCAAAATGATCAGGGTGAAAAGAGAAATCGATTGAGACATGTCCGTCCGTCCGTCTCACAGTGGGCTGGAATTGACAAGGACTTCAATTGTACACTTTCATATTCTATGATATTTTGCCATAATTTTTAGTTATATAACTTTTTCGTAAAACCTTGTTTTAAGAAGTTATCAGGCTTTTAGTAATAGATTTACATTAGATGCGTTTATTTGTATGCCATTGTTTAAACCTTCTCAGATCCTCCCTCCGGCCCCAGAATATGAAAATAGGTTGTTTTATAGTAAATAAAATAAAAAAAAAAATCACTTTTCTAAAAACTAGATGGAGCTACACCAAAAACAGCGCAATTTTCAAGAATTTTAAGGTATGTTTAGTTTTATGTATGAAATAAGTTGAGATTTTGCACAAGATAAAAAATTGTTATCTAGTCGTACGTAAAATTAACCGCTTAAACGAATGGCGTATTCAGTTTTTTGGTACGCTACTCAGGGAAGGTAATATCGCGGCCTAAAGTGAACATTTTGTTTTCTTTCTCACGAATCTTCAACTTCATGTCCTATATTCTTCCTGATAGCTGAAAATTTTTTTAAATTCAATTACACATGGGGCTGTGTAATTTAATGCAGGTTTCAAAAATACATTCTGATTAAAAATCTAACAATATTTGGATGAGCTCTTGAAGTTTAAGTGAAGCAAAGTGGGGTATAATAAGGCATACCAGAATATTTTAAAGAATAGCAGCGACATTTGACTCTAATTTTAGGCTTATATGCATATGGCGAAACGGTTGACACGGCAAAATGACTTCACACTGAAGTCCTCAAATATTTTTGGTTTTCACATTATACCCTGCAATGAAAACTGATGCGTAATACTGGCATATGACCCAGTTAGTACACTCAGAAATCATCAACACGATTCATGTAAAATTAACACGATCGATCTTTACACATAGAACAGCAACAATTTTTTCAAATTACACGATGTTTGAAACATGATTTTGGCTTTGTAACTGTCATCTGAAATTTGGTAAATTCAACCAAATTTTATTGTTGATACAACATGAAGAAATTTTAAAATATAGATGATGATTCAAATATACAATTTTATTCCTAAATGTCATTTGGAATTTGGTTTATTTAACATGATAATAGTGTTAATATAAACTAAAAAAAATGTTAGAAAAATGACGTACCAATTTTAGTGTTAATACAACATGAAAACAAATGTTAAAACAACAAGAACCACAATCAACAATTAAAGTTGGTTGATATAACACGAAACAATGTTCAAACATAAACGTCATTTGGAATTTTGATTTATTCAACACGATGATAGTGTCAATATAATCTAAAAAAGTGTTAAAAAGAACGTCAAAACTATTTTGAAACATACACAATTTTTTCAACGTTTGAAGTTCTGCTGTTCGTGCAAAACACAAACTAATAATTTAAAAAAAAAAAAAAAAAGAAAATTTTGTGCCGTGGCAATGATGGGAGTTTAGCATCATTGGCAGTTCGTGATAATGGTTTTTATACTCAGCTGTACTAGTACACAGAGTATTATAGTTTTAATCACATAACGGTGGATTGTAACAGAATGAAATAATCGAGATAGATATAGACTTATATATATCAAAATGATCAGGGTGAAAAGAGAAATCGATTGAGCCATGTCCGTCCGTCCGTCCGTCTGTCCGTCCGTCTGTAAATACTCTAACTCGTGCAAAAATTGAGATATTTCGATGAAATTTGAAATGCAAGTTGGTATCGAGACTGGGACCGTTGGTATTGAAAATGGGCGAAATCGGACCATGACCACGCCCACTTTTCCTATATAGAAAAAATCGGAAATTTGGTATCTCAGTCACTAATATAGCTGGAGCGATGAAATTTTACCCACGTGTTGAGCTCAGGCCCTTAGGAAGAATTTTGATGAAATTTTGGAAATTGGCCGGTGCCACGCCCACTTATTAAGGGTCAAACCTTGAAAGTTTTATATGTCATAACTCAGAAACCATTGAAGATATATCGATCAAATTTGGTACGCGTCATTTGCTTAATTAGACAAACGTTTGGACGGAAAATAGTTAAAATCGGTTGACGGCCACGCCCACTTTTATATATGTATATTATAAAGTGACCTAATAAAAACATTTTAAGCCATATCTCTGTCAAATATAAAGATATATCATTGAAATTTTGTCGCATGAGTCCAACTATGGACATAAAACAAAAAACACAAAAATTTTGGAAAATGGGCGGTGCCACGCCCACTTATTAAGGGGCAAACATTGAAAGTTTTATGAGTCATAACTCAGAAACCGTTAAAGATATATCGATGAAATTCGGTACGCTTGATATACTTACTTAGGCAAATGTTTGGACGAAAAATTTCCAAAATCGGTTGACGGGGTCTTATAAAGTGACCTAATAAAAACATTTTAAGCGATATCTCTGTCAAATATAAAGATATATCATTGAAATTTTATAGCAGGAATCCAACTGCGGATATAAAACGAAAAACACAAAAATTTTGGAAAATGGGCGTGGCACCGCCTCTTTTTAGAAACAGGAATATACGGGATTTCTGAGCCTATAACTCGACAAATAATTGAGATATTACAACGAAACTTGGTTTATACACTTTTATAACTTGTGTTAATATACACGCAAAAATTTATTGAAATCGGTTTATTCAACAGGACCACTTCGTGTTAATTTAACCAGCTTTTATTGTAACATTAACTAGTTAAAATTGTAAAATAACAGGAAGATTCAATACTTTTTAGTGTTAATCTAACAGTTGTCATCCTGTTAAACTAACACTTGACAGTAGTGTTAAAGTTATATGATAAATGATGGCATACATTAAGCATCGTGTTGAAAAAAATTAACCACAAAATTTGTTGATTTTTGGTTGATTTCACACTATTTTTTTTCTGGGTGTAATGGAATTTTAAATTTTTACGAACCACGAAAATTAATAAAATAGATAGTACGTTAGACTTTATGTATAAATAAATTAAATTAATTATGGGGAAACGCGAGGAATCTGAGTTAACGGCAAACAAAAAATCGAAAAAGATGAAAAAATTTTTAACTTTGACCAGCTGTCACTCAACCAGGGTTGGTTCAATCACTACATTGTTGTATGTCATTATAAGCGTATTTTAATCATCTACCGAACGAGGTACTGCTTGGGGTTGTCGCATTTTTCTCTTCAGCGAAAATAATAATATTGCCATAAGACCTAGTCATTAATGGAACTATGACTGAAATTGTAAACTTTTCCGAGCTTTTCCGAACCAGGAGGACTAGTAAAATATATAGTAAATTAGACCTTATATATAAATATATAAAATTAATTTTGAGGAAATGTGAGGAAATTGAGTTAAGGGCAAAATTCTGAATTTTTCCATACATTTTTTTTTTAATTTGCCATAACTTTTAAATTAAAGATTTTTTACAGAGTCCAACATAACTGTTAAGTTTTTTCTAAGTGTCCTAAAATAACAGTGTCATGTAAACACAAAAGCATAACAGTTGAGCAACGCCGATAACAGTTATTGTTTACAGACTAGCTGTTTCCGTCAGTGGGAAACCTTTATTTTCAACTTTTTTCCGTCACTGTTGGACAGTGACGGTTATCGCTGAGCAGCGAAAAATTTCTGTCGCGAAAGGACGGATATTTCGGGCAGAGAAAAAATAAAAGTCCTTTGTGCATGTATGTGTCGTACGCAAGGCCGTATCTAGGGGGGTGGGGGGGGGGGTGGCAGGGATCAATCCCCCCCCCCCGAAATTAATGCGATTAAATTTTTTTTATAATATAAATATGCTTAATTGTATTTTTTAGAAGCATAGGAATCATGTAAAAAGTTAGTCTCAATTATTATTTGTATCTATGTATGTACTAGCAAGTACCCAGCTTACTTCGTTGCGCCGCAAAAATTAAATATACTGATGTTTAGCTTTGAGTAGAGTGTAAGAATGGGTTACACATTCATATTTTGTGCTTGTTTTCTGCAAGGAATGTAATATACAACCCTCCTTTAAATGAAATGCAAACACTTTAAAATTAAACAACGTTATAAACAATACATTTATTAACAGCAAAAAACTCAAAGTTATAATAATTCAAACAACGTTTGGTACCTACACAGAGCGAAAACCACCTAATAAAATAAAACAAAAGTAAGAAGATATCTCTATAGTTTTTCTTTAAGAAGAATCCCTACTTACTTTTAATGGGATAGTCTTTTTAATAAAATCAAGAAGAAATCTTCGAATATATATGTGGATATCTCCTTGAATTAATAAAGAGGGCGTTCTTCTTATTTTTATTAGGTTATCTAATTAAATTTATTATAAAGTTAGTCTTATATACATACATATGTAAACTGAGTTAGCGGTCCACAGTCGACAACAATAATGCGTAAAGAAAAGTTGAGTAGAAAGTTTTTTATTTATTGTAAGAAGCTATACTTTTAAATAAAATTAAAAAGATTTACCTCCCAAAAATAAGAAGAAATCTCTATGGAAATATCTTCGAAAAATTGAGTAAGAAGTTTTCTATTTATTGTGAGAAGGTAAGCTTTTAAATAAAATTAAAAAGAAATCTCTATGGAAATATCTTCGAAAAATTTAGAAGTTTTCTATTTATTGTAAGAAGGTATACTTTTAAATAAAATTAAAAAGATTTACCTCCCAAAAATAAGAAGAAATCTCTATGGAAATATCTTCGTCTCTGACTTCTGTCCTCTTTTTGGGCCACGAAGCTGTTCAAAGAGACAATCTTCTTATTTTTATGAGGATTATTTGGCTCTGTGTACATTAGTAGGCAAATTAGTTCATAAAATAAGGTACATTTTGTTCATTAATTAAAAACTTCCGTGAACACAACATTGTTTGTTTTGTTGCCATTTCCAGGTATAAGAAAACTCTGGTTTTGTGGTGAACCAGTACGCGACAGAGCGACATACATTTGACCGTAAGAAAACACCTCGTTGCGAAGGTCTACCCCAATATAGCTAAATGCTTGCCCTTGGGACTTAAAAAAATGCAAATTTCACTCATACGACCCATGAAAGGGGAAGAATGTTCCATATAGTTTAAATCCGGTCTGTAGTTAAATGCTGATTTCGTATGAATCGCCACATGTCTCCTCTGCATTCCACGCAACCGTGAGTTCTCTAAACGATTTGCATGTTCAGCGACTGTCCCGTTTCTTCTGAACCTAATTTGGCGCCTGTTTCCAGAAGATATAGATAACTGCGGTTTTGCTTTTGGCATGTCTAAGAAATTGCCCTTGGGACTTAAAAAAACGCAAATTTCACTCATACGACCCATGAAAAGGGAAGAATGTTCCATATAGTTTAAATCCGGTCTGTAGTTAAATGCTGATTTCGTATGAATCGCCACATGTCTCCTCGGCATTCCACGCAACCGTGAGTTCTCTAAACGATTTGCATGTTCAGCGACTGTCCCGTTTCTTCTGAACCTAATTTGGCGCCTGTTTCCAGAAGATATAGATCACTGCGGTTTTGCTTTTGGCATGTCTAAGAAATTGTTTAACAAAATCATAAACTTATAATTAACTTAATTGGCTAAGAGCTTAATTTAAAATTTTACCTTTGAAATTAATGGTGATTTCGTTTCATCAAAAAAATGCGCATTTTTGTTACATTCTTCAATTTTCCGTTTTCGTTTGCGAAATGAAGGTAAAACGTCAAACAGAATATGTCTTCTTTTTTTAGTGGTTTTATTAGGCTAGTGGATCTAGTGGTAATTTAGTGTAAAAAAACTACATAAGTTTTTCACTTGCTACCCTGTTTTCGTTTCCTAAAAATGTACACTTCAGTGGTGTAAAATCTCACACTTTTTACCCTCTGAATCTTTGACAGGGTAGCTGGTTGCACTGAAAATCAGCTGACAAAAATTTTATTTGACAGATAAATTTGGTGAAATTAATTGGATTTTGCAATAACAATTAAATATGGGTGATAAGCGAAACCTAATTATTCATGCACATAGCATAGCAAACGGGACAGACATGTATGTAATTTGAATTTGAAATGTTTTTTTTTAGTTATTCCCCCCCCCCCCCCGTTTATAAATTTTTTTTAAATCCCAAAAAAAATTTAAATATATATATATATATAAATTAATAACAAGATAATAGCTTTGTTCAACAACTTTACTTGCAAGTACTTGCAAAAAGAGCGTCAATGTCAAATTAAGAGTAAAAACGAGAAAAAGAGAAAATTATCAACCAAAGTAATTGAACACAAAATCGTAAACATTCGCAAGAAAACAGCTGATACACTGTTTTGACAATTTGATTTTTAGGTTAGATTGTAATTGAAATTTTTGAAATTGGAAATGAATGGAAATAACTGAATTAGGAAAACAAAATTCTACTTTGGCTATTCCACAACATCATCAACATTCATTTTTGCGCTAACTTATTTAGTACACAATTAGAAATTTGCGTTTAAAATGTTTGTATATTTCCAATTGAAATTTTTGTGATCATATATTTTGGACACTTCTATTTTTTTAAAGCTGCTAGTAGTTGCAAGTGAAAATTTTACTTGCAGCGTTTATCAACTCTCTCGAGGTCTTACTCTCTCAATTTGGCTCTCTTTTGCGAATTTTTTGGGTTATTGAACATAAATTCGTAACTATTCGTAAAAATATGTAAAAATTTTGAGATATTGAACACTCCTAATAAATGAAGATATTACTGAAAATTAAAGCAAAAATTGTATTTATCCACAATGGTGGCGGTATTTTCTTAATTGATAACTCTTGGTGGTCTTCTTCTGCAATTTTTCTACATTAATAAAAATAGGTAAAAAAACTTTTTAAGTTAAACGGTTTTATGTTATACATACATTGCAATGTTTAAGATAAATGTACTAAAAACCAAAAAATAATAAAATAGATACAGTCGTGGGAATTATAAACATTTGCATAGACTAGACTAAAATAAAACCGGGGGGCACGTCAATTGTCTACAAATTATCGACTTAATGTGCGATAGAAGAATCGTTTAATTCGTCGTTAGGCAGTTGGCCCGCAGACGGTGAGGAAATTACTTACTATTTTCTTGTCATGGAAATTCCAATAGTTATACACTCCATGTTAATAAAAGAGATGTTTCAACTAGTTTATCGTTGGACATTCACACGAGGAATCGTTTCACTGCTCGTAGTTTGTCTTTAATCGACAAAACATATGATAAAAGTACTACTCGCTCACCACTATGAAACCCTAAAACTCGCTTATAATCGAGCTTGCTAGCTTTTTTCCACATTCTAGCCCTACTTATCACACGTCCATCGTTGTCGGTTGAACAACTGCCTAATTATAGTGTAACATTACAAAACAAACATTTTAATCAACGATTGTAGACAATTGACGTGCCCCACGGTTTTATTTTAGTCTAGTCTATGCAAATGTTTATAATTCCCACGACTGTATCTATTTTATTATTTTTTGTTTTTTAGTACATTTATCTTAAACATTGCAATGTATGTATAACATAAAACCGTTTAACTTAAAAAGTTTTTTTTACCTATTTTTATTTTCTAGTTTTTAGTTTTTATTTCGCATTCTGTTTAATTCATTTAGTACTTCATTATTGCAAGGTTTCTTGCCCGTTAGTTTATTGCAGTCCAACGCCTCTATACGTAGTCCCTGCAAAGTTCTTACTCTATCAAGAGCCAAATCGGACCATAAATGCGATTTTTGTAAATATAGCGACCCACGCGCCACCTATCGGAAGTTTTTTTTAGGAAAATATTTCTTTTCAAGGTAGTAATACATGTTCCGAATTTCAGCCAAATCGGACCATAAATGCGATTTTTGTAAATATAGCCACCCACGCGCCACCTAGCGGAATTTTTTTTTAAGAAAATATTTCTTTTCAAGGTAGTAATATATGTTCCGAATTTCAGCCAAATCGGACCATAAATGCGATTTTTGTAAATATAGCGACCCACGCGCCACCTAGCGGAATTTTTTTTTAAAGAAAATATTTCTTTTCAAGGTAGTAATACATGTTCCGAATTTCAGCCAAATCGGACCATAAATGCGATTTTTGTAAATATAGCGACCCACGCGCCACCTATCGTAATTTTTTTTTTCATAATATTGCATTGTCATCGGGGTTATACATGCGTATAAAATTTCAGATTAATCGGTTGACAGGAAGAGGGTGAAATTTGAATTACTAAATTTGACCCAAGAATAAAACAAACGGAGCGAGCTAAATAAAACCGTTTAAAAAGTTATAAATTGCCACAATAAATCTGAGTTTCTGTAACAAAATCAATTAAAGTGATGTCACACTAATACGTTCCACACTTTGTCACCACCTATTTATACTAGAAAAGATATGAGTTACAGAAACTCAGTACAGATTTCTTAATTAAACACAGATTTTTGTGAGAATCTTGTTGCTTCCCAATATAATTTTTTTATGGATTTTCAATTGTAAATTTAATGTTCTGACTGTGTTTTTTGTTATTTTATGTTTTAGTCCTTGATAACTATCACCAAGGTGTGATGGAAATATATTGGGTAGCAACAAAATTAAAAGAAAACAAGTAAAAGCGCGTCTGTCTTCGGCCGTACCGAAGACTTCATACCTTTCATGAGTGGGGAAATGAAAAGTTACCTACATATGTATGTACATAGCCGGATTAAGTTTAATTTATAATTTTAATTCTGTGGGTTATTTATGGAAAGATTTATTAGAAAAAATGGTGTCTTGGCTATTTAAATGGAGGAGTTATACACCAAAATGTCCATATCTGAACAATCGGTTGTATGGGAGCTATATGTTATAATGGTCCGATCTTGACAATTTTCGGTAACCCCGTTTGGGCCCATATGGGTACAAATACTTAAAAATTTCACGCCGTTAGCTGTTAAAATGGAGGAGTTATACACCAAAATGTCCTTATCTGAACAATCGGTTGTAGAGGAGCTATAGGTTATAGTGGTCCGATCTTAACAATTTTCGGTAATCCCGTTTGGGCCCATATGGGTACAAATACTTCAAAATTTCACGCCGTTAGCTGTTAAAATGGAGGAGTTATACACCAAAATGTCCATATCTGAACAATCGGTTGTAGGGGAGCTATATGTTATAGTCGTCCGATCTTGACAATTTTCGGTAACCCTGTTTGGGCCCATATGGGTACAAATACTTAAAAATTTCACGCCGTTAGCTGTTAAAATGGAGGTGTTATACACCAAAATGTCTATATCTGAACAATCGCTTGTAGGGGAGCTATATGTTATAGTCGTCCGATCTTGACAATTTTCGGTAATCCTGTTTGGGCCCATATGGGTACAAATACTTAAAAATTTCACGCCGTTAGCTGTTAAAATGGAGGAGTTATACACCAAAATGTCCATATCTGAACAATCGGTTGTAGGGGAGCTATAGGTTATAGTGGTCCGATCTTAACAATTTTCGGTAATCCAGTTTGGGCCCATATGGGTACAAATACTTCAAAATTTCAAGCCGTTAGCTGTTAAAGTGGAGGAGTTATACACCAAAATGTCCATATCTGAACAATCGGTTGTAGGGGAGCTATATGTTATAGTGATCCGATCTTGACAATTTTCGGTAACCCTGTTTGGGCCCATATGGGTACAAATACTTCAAAATTTCACGCCGTTAGCTGTTAAAATGGAGGAGTTATACACCAAAATGTGTATATCTGAACAATCGGTTGTATTGGAGCTATAGGTTATAGTGGTCCGATCTTAACAATTTTCGGCAATCCAGTTTGGGTCCATATGGGTACAAATACTTCAAAATTTCAGGCCGTTAGCTGTTAAAATGGAGGAGTTATACACCAAAATGTGTATATCTGAATAATCGGATGTTGTGGAACTATATGTTATAGTGGTCTGATCTTGACAATTTTCGGTATACTTGTTTGGGCCAAAATGGGCACGTCTACTTCAAAGTTTCATGTCCTTAGCTGTTTAAATGGGGAAGTTATGCACAAATTACATCCAAAAATTTCATGTATATCTGAATAATCGGTTGTTTTCTATATGTTATAGTGGTCCGATTCGGCCGGTTCCGACAAATGATCAGCTGCATATAACAACATACCCGTATTCCGAATTTCATTCAGATATCTCAAAAACTGAGGGACTAGTTTGCGTTCACACAGACGGACGGACGGACAGACGGACAGACGGACATGGCTTAATCGACTCAGCTCGTGATTCTGAACATATCGGTATATATTTTGGTGGGTCCCCCACGCTTCCTTCTGGTACTTTCGACAAAAATTTGTTGGCACTAAGTTATAATACCATTTCATTCTCATGAAAGGTATAACAAGTAAGGAAGCCTAAGTTCGAGTGGAATCGAACATTAGATACTCAGCTGTATGCTTTCATTGTTTGTTTGCGTTTGTTCGATATAGGGTATATTTTATATAAAGCGAGTGCCGCATAAAGTGGGCGTAGCCACGCCCATTTTCAACATTTTTATCAGTCATCCAACTAAGCATATGAATATTATTCTTTGTGCAAAATTTCATTCCTTTATGACTTCTAGTTACAAAGAAGTCTTGTTACAAATTCCCAAAGGGTGTTCCAGAAATATCTTTGTTAAACTTCATGTTTTCATTGTTTGTTTGCGTTTGATGGGTTTTATATAAAGCGAGTGCTGCATAAAGTGGGCGTAGCCACGCCCATTTTCAAAATTTTTATCAGTCATCCAACTAAGCATATGAATATTATTCTTTGTGCAAAATTTCATTCTTTTATGACTTCCAGTTACAACGATGTCACGTTACAAATTTCCAAAGCGTGTTCCAGAAATATCTTTGCTAAAAAGTAGGCGTGGTCATAAACCGATTTCAATAAATTTTTGCGTGTCTATTAATACAAGTTATAAAAGTGTATAAACCAAGTTTCATCATAATATCTCAATTATTTGTCGAGTTATGGGCTCCGAAATCTCGTAGATTCCTTTGTCTAAAAGGAGGCGGTGCCACGCCCATTTTCCAAAATTTTTCTATTTTTTGTTTCCGGTCTATTGTAGAAATCATACCA
The DNA here is from genome assembly GCA_960531455.1 of Urophora cardui. Taxonomy (NCBI): domain Eukaryota; kingdom Metazoa; phylum Arthropoda; class Insecta; order Diptera; family Tephritidae; genus Urophora; species Urophora cardui. The sequence goes on along the minus strand of OY482675.1, from coordinate 42,002,817 downwards.
CAAAATTTCAATGAATTATCTTTACATTTGACAGAGATATCGCTTAAAATGTTTTTATTAGGTCACTTTATAAGACCCATATATAAAAGTGGGCGTGGTCGTCAACCGATTTTAGAAATTTTTCGTCCAAATATTTACCTAAGTAAGTATATCACGCGTACCGTATTTCATCGATATATCTTCAACGGTTTCTGAGTTATGACTCATAAAACTTTCAATGTTTGCCCCTTAATAAGTGGGCGTGGCCGTCAACCGATTTTAACTATTTTCCGTCCAAACATTTGCCTAAGTAAGTACATCACGCATACCAAATTTCATCGATATATCTTCAACGGTTTCTGAGTTATGACTAGAGCTCGGATAATAGGTGAAAATCAGACGCCTAAAATTATGCTACGTAATGTTTGTGAGCACATCCAGTGGCAAGTTTAAGGGTGGGGTGCATTCGGGTCTAAGCCCCCCGTGAATGCAATTGGATTTTTGCTTACCAGGATGCCAGAAAAAAAATATTAATTATTATAAATTAAATATATAATTATAAAAAATAAAGAAAAAATTAAAAATTTGTAGTGACTCGCTTAAATTTTAGACAAAATCTTCGCACGTGAAGGAAAAACAATTACAGTTTCAAACCAAATATATTTTGAATGAAAATGAGGCAAGTGAATATTAGCAAATGAATTTTACTAAAAAAATACTAACACCTGTTATTTGAGATTTTTTTTCTAGTTGTCCTCTGCATTTTTTTCATGCGAATTTACAAGTCGAAAAAATTGCGTACTAGAAAATAATATAAAATTTCTACTCAAAAGGTTACAAATTTTGCTGAAATATTGGCGAATTTTCCAGAATTTTGCACACACTTTTTAACTTTATTTGGTTTCTGTTATAGGTTTTTTTATATAACAAATTAAAATTATTAAAAACAAATACATAAATATATTTTACGAATAAAATCACTTTCTATTCTGGCTTTATTTCATCACAAACCACTGTATGTTTATTTAAACTGCAAATTTGTGTAACATGATTAAGAACTTTTCAAATAAAATCTTCACCCACCATACCAATATTCCACCCCTTTATAATTAAATTGTAATCCCGCCACTGAAAACAAACAAAAAATTAAAAAAAGGAGCATATTTTGAGGCGCTTGATTTCACCTATTTTTCCGAGCTCTAGTTATGACATATAAAACTTTCAATGTTTGACTCTTAATAAGTGGGCGTGGCACCGCCCATTTTCCAAAACTTCATCAAATTTCTTCATAGGGGCCTGAGCTTAACACGTGGGTAAAATTTCATCGCTCCAGCTATATTAGGGACTGAGATACCAAATTTCCGATTTTTTCTATATTGGAAAAGTGGGCGTGGTCATGGTCCGATTTCGCCCATTTTTAATACCAACCGTCCCATTCTCGATACCAACTTGCATTCCAAATTTCATCAAAATATCTCAATTTTTGCGCGAGTTAGAGTATTTAAAGGCGGACAGACGGACAGACGGACGGACAGACGGACGGACGGACGGACATGGCTCAATCGATTTCTCTTTTCACCCTGATCATTTTGATATATATAAGTCTATATCTATCTCGATTATTTCATTCTGTTACAATCCACCGTTATGTGATTAAAACTATAATACTCTGTGTACTAGTACAGCTGAGTATAAATATGTTTTAATTACCAACTAAGCCGTAAAAAAGTAACTAAATTAATAAAAAAAAGTCGTCAACGACAACTTTAAAAACGATTAAATTAATATTTTCTTGTTATTTGGCAAATAATGCACAGTTGTGTATTGAAGAGTAATCCACACTTTGAAGATTAGTAAAAATCTTGTTTGTTCAAAAATTACTAAACGGCAACCCTGCCAAAATGTAAACAAACTATATATATATGTAAATATGTGTGAGTAAAACATCTGATTGCTACGGGCTCAAAAAATCCTAAAAATTGCATACGGGCGTTTACGTCAGCGAGCGGACCACACGTTCTCGGCTAACTGGGCTATTATTTCATGTCTCTATGTCCGTCCGTCTGTAAACACTCTAACTCGCGCAAAAATTGAGATATTTTGATGAAATTTGAAATGCAAGTTGGTATCGAGACTGGGACGGTTGGTATTGAAAATGGGCGAAATCGGACCATGACCACGCCCACTTTTCCTATATAGAAAAAATCGGAAATTTGGTATCTCAGTCACTAATATAGCTGGAGCGATGAAATTTTACCCACATGTTTATCTCAGGTCCCTAGGAAGAAATTTGATGAAATTTTGGAAAATGGGCGGTGCCATGCCCACTTATTAAGGGTCAAACATTGAAAGTTTTATATGTCATAACTCAGAAACCATTGAAGATATATCGATGAAATTTGGTACGCGAGTTATATATGTATGTATATGTAACCAGTTAAGCTCCCACCCAAACTTTCAAACTTTCAAGCTTTCACCCAAACTTTCAAACTTTCTCTCCTATGTACATTCCAATAGTTCCAATAGTTTTTAAGTTAGTTATTAAGCTATATATAATGTAATATTATAATAACGAGATTCATTCATTAAAGAATATTCTTAAGAGTAACATCTTAAAATTGTTGTTTGATTTGAAAAATCTAAGTGGCGCAGTCGGACTGAACCTTATACCAGGGTTTGCTGCAAAACAGCAATAGCCAATGTTTTTTGCTTATTGCTGAATTCAGCCGAGCCAAAAACGAAAACACGAATCTTTCGCTTCAGTTTTCAGCTGAGTCGTGTTTGCTTGTGTAGTTAAGCCAAGCAACTCAATTTGAGAGCGTTGCTTTTACTTCCAGCAATTAGTTGAGTGGTAAATTTTTGCTTACAGTTGCTTATTTTGCTGAAACTAGTTTTTAAGCAGAATTCAACATGAAAAGATGTTTACAAATGGACATACATACATATTATGTGTACATACACACATACATAAGTAAATATGTATAAAAAAATTGAAATATGCGTAACCAAATCGTTTCAACAAAATAAGCAAAAGCAGAAAAAATGCAAAGACACAACTAATTGCTGGAAGTAAAATGAAATCCTCCAAATCGCGTTGCTTTGCTTAACTATACAAGCAAACACGGCTCAGCTGAAAACTGAAGCGAATGAATCGTGTTCTCGTTTTTTACTCGGCTGGCCGAGTTTGCTAATTTACTTTTCGTTAGCAAAAGCAAAGCAAAAGCAAATGCAGCAAAAGTAGCTAAGCAATTTCAAACCCTGCCTTATACCGCAAGAAATTTAAATTTCACACCGCGATTAAATATTATTAAAAACAAAGAAAAGAAAAAAGTGAAAGAACAACGAAAATAGCAAAAACTACAAAAAAAAAAAAATAAAAATAATATAAATATAGTGAAATGAAAATAAACAATACATATTTATACATATACTGTATATGAATATATGTATGTATAAGTATGTAAAAAAACATTGAGTGGTGAAAATTGAAAAAGTGAAAATTGAAAAAGTGAAAATATAGTAAAATAAAAAGAACCAATATATATTTATATGTATGTATGTACATAAGTGAATATAGTATGTACGAACAATTTTTTTTAATGCAAGTGGTAAAAATCGAAAAGCTGAAAAATAATAATAAAATATGCTGTAATAAAAGAAGTACCGATATGTAAAAATATACACATGTACAGAAATATTATTATAAATTTTTATTAAAATAACCGTCAAGTGAAACGGTAAAGTGAAAATTTCCAAAAACTCCCGCTACTCTAAAAACAGTTAATATACATACATATATATATGAAAAAACAGTTAATTTAAAAGAGCTGTACTGACTACTTAAGAAAACATAAAAACAAAATTAAAGTAAATAAAGAGAAAACAAGTAAGGAAGCCTAAGTTCGAGTGGAATCGAACATAAGATACTCAGCTGTATGCTTTCATTGTTTGTTTGCGTTTGATGGAAACACGGTGTATTTTATATAAAGCGAGTGCTGCATAAAGTGGGCGTAGCCACGCCCTTTTTCAAAATTTTTGTCAGTGATCCAACTAAGCATATGAATATTATTCTTTGTGCAAAAGTTCATTCCTTTATGACTTCTAGTTACAAAGATGTCACGTTACAAATTCCCAAAGGATGTTCCAGAAATATCTTTGTTAAAAAGTAGGCGTGGTCATAAACCGATTTCAATAAATTTTTGCGTGTCTATTAACACAAGTTATAAAAGTGTATAAACCAAGTTTCGTCATAATATCTCAATTATTTGTCGAGTTATAGGCTTTGTCTAAAAAGAGGCGGTGCCACGCCCATTTTCCAAAATTTTTGTGTTTTTTGTTTTATGTCCATAGTTGGACTCCTGCCATAAAATTTCAATGATATATCTTTATATTTGACAGAGATATGGCTTAAAATGTTTTTATTAGGCCACTTTATAATACCCATATATAAAAGTGGGCGTGGTCGTCAACCGATTTTGGCAATTTTTCGTCCAAACATTTGTCTAAGTAAGTATATCACGCCTACCAAATTTCATCGATATACCTTCAACGGTTTCTGAGTTATGACTCATAAAACTTTCAATGTTTGCCCCTTAATAAGTGGGCGTGGCACCGCCCATTTTCCAAAATTTCACCACATTTCTTCATAAGGGCCTGAGGTCAATACGTGGGTGAAATTTTATCACTCCAGCTCTATTAGTTACTGAGATACAAAATTTCCGATTTTTACTATATAGGGGAGGTGGGCGTGGTCATGGTCCGATTTCGCCCATTTTCAATACCGTCCGTTCCTGTCTTGATACCAACTTGCATTCCAAATTTCATCAAAATATCTCAATTTTTGCGCGAGTTATCGTGCGTACAGACGGACAGACGGACAGACGGACGGACGGACAGACGGACGGACGGACGGACATGGCTCAATCGATTTCTCTTTTCACCCTGATCATTTTGATATATATAAGTCTATATCTATCTCGATTATTTCATTCTGTTACAATCCACCGTTAGGAAATCAAAACTATAATACTCTGTGTACTAGTACAGCTGAGTATAAAAATACTAAAGAAAACACATAATCGTATGTAAGTATGTTCTTACCTGAGTGAAAAGCAACAAAGCTATTGATCTTATGAGCGAGAGCAGAAAAAAAAGCGGCGATTTACAACAACAACAAACTCAAGTGTAAGAGAAATTATAAACTTAAATAATTTACATAAATAAACAAAGCGAAAAACTTACAAAAACAAAAACCAAAGTGTGAGAGAGCTTGCGAACTTTGAAAATTTATACATACAATTCTATGTACATATGGTTGGAAAGAAAAAAGCTCTGAAAAAGTTATAAATCAACAAAAACTAAAATTAGAACAGTAAAACAACAAAAATACATGAACAGTATTCAAAGAGAGTTTGACAAAAATAGACTTTATACCAATATGGAAACGTTGGATGAATTAATTGCAGCTGAGAATAAATCAGCTAGATGAAGTTGTGCGACAACAAACACTAGCCTTGCAACAACAACAAGCAACAATGATGCAACAACAACAAGCAACAGTGGTGCAAAAACAACAGCAGCAACAACAGCAACTACTCCAATTAAGCGCAAAAGATGTGTTGCAACAATTTAGACAAATACACCCTTTGAACGAAAATCACTTCGTTGGCGCATTCATAAGGTCAGTTGAAAAAACTTTCGAATTGTGTGGGAATAATGTCCACCTTAGAGACTACGGTCTAGAGATAATAAAGAATGAAAAAATCATGGGAAATGCGGGAAGAAGCATTAGGGAATTAGGCGATAATGCTGAATGGGAAGAAATTAAGAGAAATTTAAAGCAATATTTTAAGCCTCGGTATACTTATGGCGAAATATTTAATTATTGTAGAACAGTTAAGGTAGATAATTTAAGAGAGTTGTTTAGCATATTTGAAAAAGCGAAATTTGATTTAAGCGAACTATATGAGTTTGATGGTAGATAATCTTCATTGTATTCACCCGTAAACGTTAATAGAGATTTAGTTGATATATTATTAGAAACAAGTAACGAAGCTTAAGTTCGAGTGGAATCGAACATTAGATACTCAGCTGTATGCTTTCATTGTTTGTTTGCGTTTGATGGAAACACGGCGTATTTTATATAAAGCGAGAGCCGCATAAAGTGGGCGTAGCCACGCCCATTTTCAACATTTTTATCAGTCATCCAACTAAGCATATGAATATTATTCTTTGTGCAAAATTTCATTCCTTTATGACTTCTAGTTACAAAGATGTCACGTTACAAATTCCCAAAGGGTGTTCTAGAAATATCTTTGTTAAAAAGTAGGCGTGGTCATAAACCGATTTCAATAAATTTTTGCGCGTCTATTAACACAAGTTATAAGAGTGTATAAACCAAGTTTCGTTATAATATCTCAATTATTTGTCGAGTTATAGGCTAAGAAATCTCGTATATTCCTTTGTCTAAAAAGAGGCGGTGCCACGCCCATTTTCCAAAATTTTTATATTTTTTTGTTTCCGGTCTATTGTGGAACTCATGCCACAAAATTTGAATGAATTATCTTTATATTTGGCAAAGATATCGCTTAAAATATTTTTATTAGGCCCCTTTATAGTTCCCATATATAAAAGAGGGCGTGGTCGTCAACCGATTTCGCTAAAATTTTGAACATGTATTACCACAAGTAATAAAAGTGTACACACAAAGCTTCGTCATTATATATAAATTATTTGTCGAGTTATGGGCTCTGAAATCTCGTATATTCCTGTTTCTAAAAAGAGGCGGTGCCACGCCCATTTTCCAAAATTTTTGTGTTTTTCGTTTTATGTCCGCAGTTGGACTCCTGCTATAAAATTTCAATGATATATCTTTATATTTGACAGAGATATCGCTTAAAATGTTTTTATTAGGCCACTTTATAATACACATATATAAAAGTAGGCGTGGCCGTCAACCGATTTTGGAAATTTTTCGTCCAAACATTTGCCGAAGTAAGTATATCACGCGTACCAAATTTCATCGATATATCTTCAACGGTTTCTGAGTTATGACTCATAAAACTTTCAATGTTTGCCCCTTAATAAGTGGGCGTGGCACCGCCCATTTTCCAAAGTTTTTGTGTTTTTTGTTTTATGTCCATAGTTGGACTCATGCGACAAAATTTCAATGATAGATCTTTATATTTGACAGAGATATGGCTTAAAATGTTTTTATTAGGTCACTATAATATACATATATAAAAGTGGGCGTGGCCGTCAACCGATTTTAATTATTTTCTGTACAAACGTTTGCCTAAGTAAGCAAATCACGCGTACCGAATTTCATCGATATATCTTCAATGGTTTCTGAGTTATGACATATAAAACTTTAAAGGTTTGACCCTTAATAAGTGGGCGTGGCACCGCCCATTTTCCAAAATTTCATCAAATTTCTTCCTAGGGGCCTGAGATCAACACGTGGGTAAAATTTCATCGCTCCAGCTATATTAGTGATTGAGATACCAAATTTCCGATTTTTTCTATATAGGAAAAGTGGGCGTGGTCATGGTCCGATTTCGCCCATTTTCAATACCAACCGTCCCAGTCCCGATACCAACTTGCATTCCAAATTTCATCAAAATATCTCAATTTTTGCGCGAGTTAGAGTGTTTACAGACGGACGGACGGACGGACAGACGGACGGACGGACGGACGGACATGGCTCAATCGATTTCTCTTTTCACCCTGATCATTTTGATATATATAAGTCTATATCTATCTCGATTATTTCATTCTGTTACAATCCACCGTTATGTGATTAAAACTATAATACTCTGTGTACTAGTACAGCTGAGTATAAAAATAGATGGACCAATTAGAGCACATATAACAATAAATAGTACTTTAAATGAAATTATTCAAAAATATTCAAACTTGAAACTTTACATGACGTAAGGTGTATAGATTTTAGACATAAGAAAGAGACAAATAGATTTAAGAGTAATAATGATGGTTACAAAACAAATGCACAGCGCGGTAATTATAATAATAATAATAAGCGATATCCAAAAATTAGTAGCCAAAGAGAAGTACAAAATACTCCTCTAGAAGATAAGAAAATACTTCATGACCAAAAAAATGAATATCAAACAAACTATCATCCAAATGAAAGATTTCCCCTATATAATAGATATAATAATTCTGCGCAATCGCGAAACACTTATAATACTATTAGAAAAAATGTTTCTGATACTCGTACTACAGTGGAACCCATGGATATAAGCAACATTCAGTCAGTAAATTTTCACGAGGACACTTCTACCAGCAATTACCGATAATAACTATTACTATTCAAAATGAGAGAATCAATTGTCTTATTGACACTGGTTCTACAACTAGTTTAATAGGGCCTAATATCTTAAGTAATTTTTCTATAGAAAGTTTAGAAAAAACATTATATTTTAAAACCATAAATGGTATAAATAAAATTAGTAATAAAATTATCACTCCATTTCCAAAAGAACTTAAATCGTGTGGAACAATATCCTGGAAAGTAGTAGATTTAAAAAATGAAAATTACAATGCCATTATCGGACAAAATATTTTAAAATCTTTTAAAGCGAAAATAAATTTCGAAGATGACTATATAGAAATAAATAAAAACAAAATATTTTTTCATAAATATCCTTTTGACATTCACCATATATGCTCCTTAGAAACAGTTCCTAGTAATATTATTGAAAAATTAAATTTAGAGCATCTTAATACGGAAGAACGAGATAAGCTCCAAAAGTTATTATGTACATTCGAAGATTTATTTTACAAAGAGGGCGAAAACCTCACATCGACACACACTGTCCAACATGAAATTATAACTACAACAAATACTGCTATTCATTCAAAAATTTATCGTTATCCTAAAGCCCATGAGCAGGAAATTGAAAGGCGAATAAATGAAATGCTTCAACAAAATATTATTACTCCATCTTCTTCTCCATATAATAGTCCTTTATGGATAGTCCCGAAGAAAGCCGATAAAACAGGATAACAACAATGGCGAGTGGTAATAGACTATCGAGAATACTATCTCAGATAAATTCCCAATTCCTAATATCGACGGGATATTAGACAAATTGGGCAGAGCGATGTATTTTACCACACTGGACCTTGCCAAAGGTTTTCATCAGAATGTGGTAAAGCCAGAAGATCGAAAGAAAACTGCATTTTCGACACCTTATGGGCACTATGAATATGTTAGGATGCCGTTTGGACTCAAGAATGCCCCGTCCACATTCCAACGGCTTATGAACTCAGTACTTCAAAAGTACATAAATAAAGTTTGCGTCGTATACCTCGATGATATTTTAGTTTTTAGCTCATCTTTAGAAGAACATTTAGTTAACTTAAAATTAATTTTTGAAGCTTTACGCAAAGCTGGTCTTAAGATCCAAGTAAATAAATGCCATTTTTTATCTAAGGAGACCGAATATTTAGGTCATATATTAACCCCTAAAGGAGTCAAGCCTAATTTAAACAAAGTCGACGTAATACAAAAACTGAAGTTACCAACAACAGTCAAACAAATAAGATCTTTCTTGGGGATGACGGGATATTACCGTAAGTTCATAAAGGATTATGCAAAAGTTGCATACCCTTTGATCTATTATTTAAAGAAAGATAAGAAAATCAATATAAATTATATTTCAGAATTTGAAAAACTTAAATCACTTGTTACCGATCACCCTATATTACGATACCCTAACTTCAATAAAAGATTTAAATTAACTACGGATGCAAGCAATTTCGCTTTAGGGGCTGTGTTAACACAAGATGGTCACCCAATATGTTTCGCTTCCAGGACACTAAATGACCATGAAAAGAATTACGCTACCGTTGAAAAAGAGCTCTTGGCTATTGTTTGGGCCGTTAATTATTTCAGGCCATATTTATATGGTAAAGAATTTGATTTACATACTGACCATCAGCCACTTAAATGGTTACAAGCAAAATATAATGGTAAAAATATAAATCCTCGCTTACAACGTTGGCTCATACAGCTAGGGGAATATGAAGGTAAGATAGATTATATTAAAGGGAAAGATAATACGATTGCTGATTTTCTTAGCAGAATTAATTCTTTTTCAAATGAAATTAACCTTTTTGAGGATGAGGATTGTAATATTTCAACAATGGCAACAATACACTCTCAACAAGAAAACTTTAATGATCATTTTCCAATACTAGATACGGTAGTAAATCGATTTAAATCGCAAATGCTCCTCGTCGAAAAAAGCCCGTTGAAAGAGAAGTATTATTAGGAGATCAGAGAATATATATTGAAAAAAACGATATACCTGAAAAAGTTTCCGATATAGTAAGGAGATATATCATACCTGGTAAAACCGCAATTTATTCAGATCTAAACGATTCAATTTATAATAAAGTTCAAAATATTTTAATAGAAACTTTTCAAAACAGTAATAATATTAAATTCGTTAAATGTTCGTATTATGCCAAAGACCTAAAAAGTGAAGACGATGCAATTAAACAAATTTCAATGTTCCATACAGGACACTCAGGCATAATACCGAACTATCAGGACCTTAAACGTAAAATTTATTATCCTAATTTAAAATATATTATAAATAAAGTAGTAAATAATTGTGGCGTTTGTAATGCAGCTAAGTACGACAGAAATCCTATTAAAAAGAAATTTGCAATAACAGAAACACTATCTGACACCAGAGAAATAATTCATATATATACGTATGTAAACTCCAAACATTCATTCATAATTTTTGTTGATAAATTTTCAAAGCATGCTGCTGCTTTTTATTTAGAAGATCGAAATAGTAAAACACTTATAGAGAAAATCAGGTTATATATCTCTCTATTTGGCAAAATGAAGAAGATAATTTGTGATAATGAATTTAACACCATTAATATAAAACAATTTTGTCGTGAGGAGGATATCAACATCCATTTTACGAAACCAAATAGTCACACCGGCAACTCTGATGTCGAGAGATTTAATAATACATTGTCGGAGAAAATTATGGCCCTTAATATAGAAAATAATCTACCAATCAAGGATCAAGTAAGTAAGGCTATTAAAATTTATAATACATATCATTCAACAATAGAAACGACTCCAAATAACGTTCATAATAATGTTATAGACAAAAAAATAATTAAGGACAGAATTTAAACAAAAAAACACAAAAATATATCAAAAGCGAATATAAATAGGGAAGATTTTATTGAAAACAGATCTGAGGGTTTTATTAAAAATTATTTGAATTTGAGGCATAAGGAAAAGCCAAAATTCAGAAAAGCAAAACTTAAAAATATACATGAATCCAATATTAAACGACCTCATAAATTTACAGATACTATGAATTGATTTTTTTTTATATAATTTTTTGTTTAACCCTACATTGTGCATATTTTGTAACCATTGTATATAGTCTAATATTTTGGAGAATAAAAGAAATAAAATAAATAAAACCACAATGTATTTAAAAACATAAAAATAGAAGAAAAACATTTAATTAAATGTCTACATTTATTTTAGTTATAATATTAAACAAAATACAATTTTTTATTAAATAGAAATAGTATAAAAAAAGAAAAAAACAGAAATAAAATTTAAGCCTACATGTATATATGTAAATAGATAAATAAATTAAAAGTATCATATAAAAATTACATTCAGACATACATTTATTTTATAATATTATACCCACCCAAACTTTCAAACTTTCAAGCTTTCACCCAAACTTTCAAACTTTCTCTCCTATGTACATTCCAATAGTTCCAATAGTTTTTAAGTTAGTTATTAAGCTATATATAATGTAATATTATAATAACGAGATTCATTCATTAAAGAATATTCTTAAGAGTAACATCTTAAAATTGTTGTTTGATTTGAAAAATCTAAGTCGCGTGATTTACTTACTTAGGAAAACGTTTGGACGGAAAATAGTTAAAATCGGTTGACGGCCACGCCCACTTTTATATATGTTTATTATAAGGTGACCTAATAAAAACATTTTAAGCCATATCTCTGTCAAATATAAAGATCTATCATTGAAATTTTGTCGCATGAGTCCAACTATGGACATAAAACAAAAAAACACAAAAATTTTGGAAAGTGGGCGGTGCCACGCCCACTTATTAAGGGGCAAACATATAAAGTTTTATGAGTCATAACTCAGAAACCGTTGAAGATATATCGATGAAATTTGGTACGCGTGATATACTTACTTAGGCAAATGTTTGGACGAAAATTTTTCAAAATCGGTTGACGGCCACGCCCACTTTTATATATGTGTGTATTATAAAGTGGCCTAATAAAAACATTTTCAGCGATATCTCTGTCAAATATAAAGATATATCATTGAAATTTTATAGCAGGAGTCCAACTGCGGACATAAAACGAAAAACACAAAAATTTTGGAAAATGGGGGTGGCACCGCCTCTTTTTAGAAACAGGAATATACGAGATTTCTTAGCCTATAACTTTATTTTATTTATTTGTTTACGTCTATGAATACAAAATTCTTACAGACTTATAATATAACTATGCATTCATATGCGTACATGCATATATAAACTAAGCTAAATACACAATGTAAAAGTATTAGACTTTAAAAGAGATCATTAATCAAACTTACAAATTCTGGTTTGGATATAGTATAATCTAAGACAACGTTATGAGAAAGTAAGTTGAATTCTCGCATGGCCCTTGACAAAGGCGCATTAGCTGCATACTTAGTTTGAGCGTTGCACAGTGGAAAATGCTAGAACAAGGGCATATTTTTAATCAATTTTTCAATGTCGCTAGTAACAGAGCAATTTGATCTTATTTAATAGTCAAATGTCTATTCTATCAGAAAGTACAAAATTTTCCTGGAATTTCATGTAAAAAGAAGGTTCTTGGGACACTTCCGTGCACTATATCTGAAAAAATTCAAATCAAACTGATTCGCTTCATCACTTTAAAAGTTAAGTTTCTATAGAAAATTGCTATAGAGGGTATATGGTGTTATACCTTTTTGAAAAGGTAATTTTATGCAGATAATAAATAACGTTTAAACATTTCAAATTATGTCCAAGTTTATTAGTAACTTACGTTTTTAAATAATAAAATAAAACATAAATATATTCCAAGTTCACCGAGACTTTTGAAAGTTAGCTACGCTTCCCTATGCATTACAATTTATACGTATTTGTAGCCCAGGTATTTCTTAAAATCGTGTAAAAAAAATTGGCTGCGGATATTTGCGGTTTTTGAAGTTATTGGGGAAAGAAGAACCAGAGCCGGAAAACGAAAACTCGTTACACTCGTACTATTTCAAAAATAAAAACATAGTCACCGAGGAAATCAAACACAAAGTTTTCAGTGTTAATTATTATTGATTTTACTTAAGTTTATTGTCGAAATGGCAGCGTTCAGGTGTTCGAAACGTGAATTAATACTTCCCTATATTGAGGAAGGAACAAAAGTTGAGGCACTATATACAATTTTAAAAAGTAAATACGAAGTTTCTGAAGAAAATGTGTGTTTCATCGTTAATCATCTACAAAAGCAGATTATTCCGTCATTTAATGCAAGATGGGCTCAAGCGTCGCGAAAAATTAAAACGTTTTTAGATAAGAACTGTATTTGGTTGGACTCGGAATACTGTGTATCTTTACCAGATATGGAAGTTGAAACAGCCAGCTCTTCTGTTTCTTCTGGAAAACGCGGAAGACCATTGTGTTTCATATGTAGATGCATCAGAATCTAACAAGAAAAGGAAAAATACTATTCTTCTGGATGAATATGGATTTGACCACATTTATGATGCATATCTTCAAGAAGGTACAGAAGCTAAACTTGTGGAAGCAATAAGGAAATCTTATAAAAAGAAAAAGACATTACTTTTAAATAATCTAAAAAATACTCGTAATAAGGATTACAAAAAGTTTCGCTTATGTCATTCCAGAAAATGCTCTCGATTAGCTACCAATGAAGATATGTTTCACACTCTTCTGTATACTTCCGATCCGTACATCAGTAGCATTAGGAAATCGTTTAATAGAAATGTGCAGGAACTTGATGAAGACACACTGCTGCTACTGAATGTTAACTAATTTATAATTTATGTTGCTAATTTATAGTTTATTTTTCGTTTGTATGAGAGTGCCTGTTATCTATACTAATTATATAAAATTGATTGTATGGAAAATGACTTGACTTGACTTTACTTGTATTTTCTAGTATATTGTATATAAATGCACTGTCTTTAAATATTATTCTTACATTTAAAGTAAAATGTATATAAAAATTGAATTCAACATTTATCTTTTTCATTTTTATTTATTTTGTTGTTGTATACGATTTCTTTTCATGGACAAGAAGCACAACGTTTTGCTTTATATATATGCGAAAAGTTGGAAACTCTATCTACATTAACAAAAAAGTTATAGATTTTTAATCCGAAACTCCTCATTATTTTCCACTGTGCGTTGGTCCAGTAAAATGGATAAGATATGCGGAGATTTCGCTTTGGAACATTAAAGCTAATTCTTTCAAGGAGGAAGAGGCAGTCAACCGATCCTTGAATGACATTATGGACAAAGGTCAAAGATAATATAGACCTACGGTTTTCAAGAGTTTTTAAATGAAGTAGCATTAGATGAGATGCATACGATGGCTTTGGAGATTCAAAGCTCAAGGACCTGAGAGCGTATTTGAGAAATACCTTTTGGATACGCTCTAATCTACCTATTGCGGTTTGGTTGTAAGGTCTCCAGATGAATACAGCGTACTCAAGATGATACCTAACAAAACACGTAAACAGGGTTTTAGCCGTGTAAGGATCTTTAAATTTCATGCTATTACGGCGCACAAATCCAAGAACGGAGTAGGCCTTTGCAATATATAATTTATGTGACAATTTAAGCTGAGTTTGCTATCAAAGATAACGCCTAAGTCTTTAACTTCATCAACATTAAGCAGGCAGTCATTTGCAATGCTATAGGTTGAAATGTAAATATTTTTTATTCTCGCGAAAGATAGTTTGAAACATTTCTTAATGTTCAGAGTAAGACACGATTTGGCACACCATAAACAAAGAGCGTCAATATCACTTTGGAGTCTATTAACATCGGACTGACTTTTGACGATTGCAAACAATTTTAGATTATCTGCATATAGTAAGAAGTTGGCAAATGAGAAACAGTGACTTATGTCGTTGATAAAAATAATAAATGAAAGTGGTCCTAACACACTACCCTGAGGTACACCGGAGGAGGCAATAAAACTTTCCGAAGAAATACCGTCGACTGAAACAACATAATATCTGTTAGAGAGATACGACTGAATCCAGTTCAGAAAACATGAATGGAATCCAACACAGGAGAGCTTTTTACAAAGTATTTTGTGTGACACGGTATCAAACGCCTTACGAAAGTCCGTATATATTAGTGATGAGCGATATATCGCAAACGGTGATTTTTTCACTGTGAATAAAAAATTGTAAATCGCAACTGCGATCACTTTTTCAAAATCGCAGTTCACTACTTATTGGAACTGCTATCGATGTAGCAAGTAAGCAGTTCACCTATTTGAATCGCAAAAGCAATATAAATTTCCTTTTGTTTACACTTCTGAGCAGACCACATACGTACATATATAGAAATATAAGAAAAAAAAATTATTGAATTTACGATTTGTCTTTGAAAAATATTTACAAACAGCGATATTACTGCGGAATACGTTGTTATTGCTATCATTTTGTTAACATAAAAGAAAGACAGGTTATATCGCTCAGAAAACGCAAAATTAATCTCTACCGGTAACTGATGATTTTATACCAGTCCATGAAATCGCAATAGCAGTTTAAAATCACAGTGATTTAAAAATAGCAATCACCGAAATCACAGATATCGAAAAATCGCAGTTTCACTCATCTCTAGTATATATGCAATCAACCTGGTACCCTGCACAGAAGGCTGCAATGCAGTATACAGCCAGGTTCGAGACCGTGGACCTTTTGGAAACAAAACCGTGTTGATTGGGACTGATGTATGATTTGACAGTTAAATACAGTTTTTCATAGACGATGCACTCAAATAATTTCGAGATAGCTGAAAGTTTTGAGATTGGCCTATAATTTCGGACATCATTCTTTTTGCCGCTCTTAAAAATTGGAGTAAATTTAGTAATTTTCCACTCATCTGCGAACTTTCCCAAATATAGGGACAAGTTGAAGATAATTTTCAGAGGCTGAATAAGGGCAGGACAGTTTTTCAGAAGGTCCACACAAAAACCATCCAAATCGACCTGATTGGAGGGTTTAAGCGCACGTATACCCTTAGTAATATCTTCATCAGATAGGGTTAGGGAACCAAAATTAATACTCGAGGCAATATCCGAAGAAAAATCTTGTATGGAACCTGAATCGTCATGAACAAAGTTCGACTTAAAGTCGGCAAATAAGTTAGCCACCTCTGACGGCGTCTCAGCAAGCTTATCGTCCAAAAATACAGATGAAGGAATACCAGAACACGACCGTTTTGATTTGATAAAATTCCAGAAATACTTGGGATTAGATTTGATGTTTGACTCAGCATTGCGGATGAAATTATTATAAAGGGATTTATCTAAGCGATTGAATTCCTTTAAATAAAATTGATATGAGACAAAAAACGTATGATTTCTAGTAGACTTGAACCTATTATAGTATTTGTTTCTCAGGTTCTTGAGCTTCTGGAGCTTCTTTGGTATGCCAGGGTAATTTATAAGACAAACTTCTCTTGATAGGGATGTTCGAGGAGCAAATCTCCAGCAGTTTACTTTTAAAATCAGAGTAACATCTCGAGATATCCTCCCTAGACAATAATAAATTAATGCTTTCTAGGTAGGTGTTTAGAAGCAGGTAATCACACCGCGAATAATTAAGCGTAGTTTTTTTTGTATCAAAACCCATGCGAGAATACTGATAAAATTCAACAATTAAAACTAAAGGTACATGATGTTTGTCAGCTCGTGAGAAAGGTGAGTGACATTTGGATATGGAGCAATTTATGTTGTCATTAAGAAAAATTAGATCTAAAAGTCTATGGAGTTCATTTTCAAATTGATTAATCTGAATTAAGCCAATACCTAAGAGATTATCTATGACATATGATTCAACGGCAGTAGTGACATTCATCGGAATGAGACCAAGTTTCGAAGAATTGCTGGACCAGTTAATGTTTGGTAGATTGAAGTCGCCAAATATACAAAAGTGATCATCGGCTAATTGATTGTGGACTAAATGAACAATATTATCCGTGTGGGCTTTGTATATATCGTAGTTGCTATTGGGTGGTATGTACGAGACCACCACATATAAAGATCCCTGCCCAAGACTGCCCTTTATGCAAATAGCAAGGTGATCCAGCTTCGGGTCAGGGTTAATTAGCGAGATATTGCATGCACGATGGTTACGGCGAATCGCAATAAGCACACCGCCTCCCAAGGAACAGCGCGTACTAGAGACATCCCGGTCTTTACGAAAAACGTTAAACAGATTCGGATCAAAATATTCCGAGTCATAAAAGTTATTATTAAGCCACGTCTCAACAAAGATTATAACATCATAGTTTCCATTAGCGCTTCCCAAAAAAATGGCTTCCGTCTTAGTACGAATCCCTCCCATATTTTGGAAGAATATTTTCAAATGTTGACGAAGTTGATTAGAGGCACCTGTTTTACCAGATGCTGCTATGTTGGGTTTCCCGACAGAGCTAACCTTGGAAAAAACTCAAACGGTCGCACTTTGACAAAAGCATGCCACAGAGCAGGATTCAAAACCTTGTCATAGAACATTGGAGACACACCAAGTTTAAAGTTAACCTTCTTTAGTGTGGTTAAGCCACTGTTTTTCTTTACAAGCATAACACAGGCCAAATGCTTTCGATCGATACTTGCGTTCTTCTCAACGTAAGACATAATATCTTCTTCAGATACATTCGGAGAGAAAGAGGCTATGTGAATCCACTCCGCTGGGGGAACTACATCCAGATCCTTGCTAGAATTGACTCCCAGTACTACATTTCGAGATCTGTTTCCTTTTTTATTCATCTTATCACGTACACTAGACCACTGTGCAGTGCGGGCGCTGCCTTGGGTTGGAGCAGCAGCAGCAGTAGTAGCAGCCTCGGCCGTAATTGCAATATCAGCGTCGTCACCGGCAATAGCGACAGCAGCATAAGTGTTGGTATTTTCTGAAATGACGTCGCCTGTAGCATCAGCAGCTAAATCAATAGATTGAGAAGTGGTGGGTGTTGCTAAGGGCAAAGCAGGCGAATCAACAGGCATGGGAAAAACATTGTTGTTGGTAGACGGAGAGCGAAAAGCTTTATTATTCTTTGCCTTATTAGTATTTTTATTTTTGTCAACACTTGCACGTAGAGCTTGAACATCAGCAGTGAGAATAGAAAGAGCAGAGACCACCTCTTCGAATCGAATACTAGTACGCAGCGAGTGAAGCTCAGACTGAAGTGATTCTGTTTTGATAATTAGCTGTCTTTTTTCTTCACGTAGTGTATTGACCACACTAACGATGTGCGCATTCTCCTCTCTTAGAGTGACGATCTGATTAAGTATTGCCTGCATAGTTTTATTAAGCTCAGATTCACTTGCCTTTTTTCCATCTTTTCCACTTGCCTTTTCCACCCTTTCGTTCGCAGCAACAAAAACACTGTCATTAGCAACGGCAGCGGGCTGAGTAGGACAGATAGAGCGACGACGAACAGAAGCACACACATCACACATGTATGGTTTGCCCGAGCTATGCAAAAATTCGGCATCTGATTTAGATATATTTACGCAAATTAAATGGAAAAGTTCATTGCAAATTACACACTGAATTTTTCCATCCTGCGTTCGTTGCACCTTTTGGCCACAGCCACACGGCATTTTTCAAATAAAGAGCCTAATCACAATATATGATAAGGCAAAACACCAAGCAAAAATCGACCAAATCACAGAGCGAATATAAAACACGTCCGCTCAACACGAAAGCTAAAGCTTCTACTCGACAAATAATTGAGATATTATGACGAAACTTGGTTTATACACTTTTATAACATGTGTTAATAGACACGCAAAAATTTTTTGAAATCGGTTTATGACCACGCCTACTTTTAACAAAGATATTTCTGGAACACCCTTTAGGAATTTGTAACGTGACATCTTGTAACTATGGCCGCTGTGGTGCAGTGGGTTATGGCCGCTGTGGTGCAGTGGGTAGAGTGCTCGCCTGCTATGCCAGAGGTCTCGGGTTCAAACCACGGTCCGAGCAAAACACCAAAAAGTTTTTCTAATAAGTAAAAATCCAATTATTGGACTTTTTAAGAGCAGCGGTCACCTCTCGGCAGTGGGCGGCATAACCTCCGAGTGTATTTCTGTCATGAAAAAGCTTCTCACAAAAAATGCATTCGCCGTTCGGAGCCGGCATAAAACTGTAGGTCCACCCAATTAGTAGGAAAAACAAAAAGGAGCACACCTCGAATTGGGAGAGAAGCTCGGCCATAAAACTCGTCAGAGTTATAATAGCGCCATTGTATTATATTATTATTAACATGACATCTTTGTAACTAGAATTCAAAAAGGAATGAAATTTTGCACAAAGAATAATATTCATATGCTTAGTTGGATGAGTGATAAAAATGTTGAAAATGGGAGTGACTACGCCCACTTTATGCGGCACTCGCTTTATATAAAATACACCCTATATCGAACAAACGCAAACAAACAATGAAAGCATACAGCTGAGTATCTAATGTTCGATTCCACTCGAACTTAGGCTTCCTTACTTGTTTTCATTATTTTTGTCATTGTAACTTGACAACTTTTCGAGTGTGTTGGAGCTCCTTCTACCAGATCTTCCTAGATGTCAAATTGCCACGATGTCTAATAAAACTTGTTGATGCATTTATGTGATGCAACGTCTTGCATATATGGATTTTTCTACATTTTTACCGATATCTCAAAAACTGGGTCTACCACAAAAAAAATGGAGGTGATATTCGGAATCAGCGTAAAATTTCGCTTTAGAAAAGTATTATTTTATTCTTTGTGATTTTTTTGTCGAGTAGTGTAATTCATCTACCTTTAACATTTATACATAACTATTATTAAATTATAATATTAAAGTTTTCCAAAAAGATAATTCTTCCGGCCGAGGTTTTTTTTAAAGCGCGGCCGAAGGCCGGTGACACAAAAAGGTCTTCTACACACACATTGCTTTAACAGGGAATATCTCTTGCACTATAATCGTCCGGCGGGAGAGATTTTTTTATGATCTGTGATAGGATCGTGGTTCATTATATAAAAATGTTCCCTTAACACCAGTGGTACATTATTGCGATTCCCATCTTAAAGTAATTGTAAATTATGAAAAACTTAACTTCATGAACTCAATGGCAATGAAAATGCCAACTTAAGTGAAAATAACATTTATAGCTTATTCCCACAAAGTTTCATGCGAAAACCTCTTGCAGTTGGGCTGTTTTACACTATTTACAGTAATATGTTATACTGATGCATCCATGGATGACGCTCCACACTAAAAAGCAGGCTCCTTTTGTTCACTTATTTTGCAAAGAAAAGGCCAGTAGCATAGCTAAACCAAGCCCGTTTTGTATAATAATGTAGCATAAATTTACAAATCATAGTTTAATTACATTAAATTGGTAATATTTCCAAAAATAATAACAATTTCTATTGCCTCCGACACACAAAAGCTGACGGACAAAATCGCCCCGATTAACTGTCAAAAATCCGATCCATCGTGAACCAGAATGCCGATTTCCGAACTTCGAAAAATCTGAAGATCATCGGATGTCAATCGAATTGTAGAATGCCATTTGATTCGATACACCTCCGATGAAAGTGAATCGTAATCCGGAATAGACGTGTATATAATTCTATACATATATATACATATATACATGTATATAAGTTAACCCCCCTGTAGAAGTTGTAAGCAATAAGTTAGTGACAACGGCGATAGTCAGAAATATCAACTTCTTGCATCACAAAGGCTGATTGTGCATCACGAGCATCTGAAAATTGCATCACTTCATATTTGTATGCATCACATCATATATTTCTGAATCACGAGCATAAAATTTGCATCACATAACCAGTGACTGCATCAGCTGCATCACGTGACTACTTTGTGCATCACGACAACATAATACAGCATCAGTTGTACCAGCATCAGGTGCATCACGTAACCACTTTGTGCATTACGGGCTGCCAATAATTAACTTACGTACAATCATACCATCTGCCGCTACCTTGTCCACCATCGCATCAAAAAATCGCCAGTTAACCGCAACTTAACCCCAACAATAAGCTTTAAGGCTACAAAAAAACCCAAAGATAAAGTGATTTTGTGTGTGAGTTAGGAAGTGCTAGCTGTAGTGGTAGGAGCGTCGGCTGTATTGCCATAACCCAGGCGCGAGTGCTGAACACCGGTACTAGGTACCATAAGCAAGGTGTCAGTGCGAATCGCGTTAACCCCGAAGATCCAACGAGTGATAGTATGTCAAACTCACTTGGCAACACAGGCCAGATGGAAAAGAAGTCGACAGATGTCGTGTTATAACCAGCAAGGCATTCAGTCGTGTTTGGCATAGCGAACATTCAATTTCCTTTTCTTTCAATCAATTTAAAATGTGCTTAAGAATTTCTATTAATAAATAAATTTATTACGCATATGTATTGACTAAACTTATATGGTTTATCCTGATAAGTATTAGTGGTGATAGGTAGTTTCTGAGCGCCGGCTGTATTGCCATAATCCAGGTGCGAGTGCTGCACACCGATACTAGGTACCACAAGCAAGGTGTTCAGTGCGAATCACGGTAAGCCCCCACCACTGACTTATCGGCAGCGGAAGCCCCCACCAAGTGGCTAAGTAGGATTAGGAATTCGTGGTAGAGCACCGGCTGTATTGCCAAAAGGGAGGTGCAAGTGCTGAAAACTGGTACTAGGTACCACAAGCAAGGTGTTCAGTGCGAGATAGGGACTTAACCCACCAAGGCCCACAGATACGGCCACTTAATCCACCAAGGCCCATTCATACGGCCACACGTGCACCACTTCAGCCAGGCCCACTAAAACGGCCCAGCTATAATAACAAAAGTCCACTCATACGGCCCAACGAAATCAGCAAGGCCCACGAAAACGGCCCAATGTGGAAAGATATAAGGTAATACCACGTAAAACAGGTAAGGCACTCCATTTGACATAATTAATTGTACATTTATACGCGATAACGAAATTCGAGTTTGCCCATTAAATTTTTATGCGAATTTAAGAAGCCGTAGAGTTTATACTTACCTTTTTAAGAGTTTTGGTCCTTTCTTTTAAAATTTATTGACTGGGTTTATTTTGCTCAACTCGGTGAGCACAACGAATTTTTAAGGTAATGGGAATTTCGTGAACCCCGTACCAGCAAATCAGAGAAATTTTTTTGTAAAAAATTGATTGCTCAAGCGGTTAGCACCCCGAAGTTCTTCGCAGTGTAGGGTATTTGTTGACATAATATGGCATAATATTTTGCAGAAAATTTTGGTTTCTGGCAGAATAGTTGCTCAGTAGCTGAGCGCCAGACAAGCAAGTTGTGGGATTTCGCAAATCCGCGCCATATTATTTCATAAATCTTATTGGGAGGTTTCTTCGCTCCTTCGCATCTCCAAGTGCAGATCACACAACCTTTACCTTAGAAATCCAAAAGGACGAGCTTAAGGCTATATGGAAAAAGGTTGAGGAAACATTTAGTAGCTATACGAGGGGATTAGGTGAGGACGAGGCAGGCGAAAACGCCATGCGTTCGGCGAAGGATAGCTACCAAAATTGCTATACCGCATATCTTACATGCGCAGCATTAATGGGTGAAATCATCCACAACCTAACATACATCAAACAGGCTTCTTCGACAATGGCTCCTCCTCCTCCTTCAGAGCCGACACAACAGACTCGTACAGGTATGAAGCTACCCGCATGCAATACGGAGATTTTCTATGCTGATTATACTGCATGGCCTTCATTCAGAGACCTCTTCACCGCCATCTACATAAATAATCCGCGACTAAGTCAGGTAGAGAAATTATTCCATTTGAATCAAAAGACTCGTGGGGAGGCAAGGGATATAGTAACGAAATCCCCATTAACAAATTACGTATTTCTAGTTGCATGGAAAAATCTAACAGATAGTTTTGCAAAATAAACGAATCATGGTCAACACTCAATTGAAGATTCTATTCAATCTACCAACGGTTACAGTAGAGCGTGGAACCAAAATTAAAAATTTACAGCGATCGGTCAATAATTGCATCTCAGTCTTGCAAATGAATGCAATTGATACTGAAAATTGGGATGCAATTTTCGTGTATCTAGTCTCGAGTAAATTGCCAGATGCCACTTTAGCTCTTTGGGAGCAGAGCATCAAGAATAAGACTGAAATTCCAAGTTGGGTAGATTTAGATAACTACTTCACAAATAGCTTCCAAACGTTGTAAACAGTGTCTGACATACAGGGTGCCCGGTCTTCCCGAGCTTCCGTGAATCGCTCAACGACATCCACGTATGAGAAGAAAAGGGTATCAAGCCAACGTGGGACAATACACTAAATAAGGATGCAGGCTTTGTCCCAAAGTCTCCCATCCATTAAAATCTTGCCCCAAATTTCTAGCAATGAAGGTTGATGATAGGTGCATGGTAGCTCTCAAACACAATTTGTGCATGAATTGCTTGGCACACTCTCATATGGCGAGGAATTGCAACAGCACCTTCAACTGCATGAGCTGCCACCAACGACGCCACTCCCTCCTCCATCGACCTTCGGGTGAGAGTTCACAACCCTCTTCCCGACAACGAAACTCAACAGTCAAAATCCAACATCGTCTGAGAATATAAACGCGCATTTTGCAGCAAACGCGAAAAATGTTATTCTGGGAACAGCTATGGTACACATATGTCATCTAGGTGTAGAATATGAGGCCAGGGTTCTTTTAGACTCGGGTTCAGAAGGGACCATTATTACCGAGCGGTTACAGAGACGCATCAATTTGCCAACACAACCTGCCAGCAGGTGAGTGGTATAAGTGCCATTTCCACGGCCACAGTGCGAAAAGTCGCAAACTTTGTTTTAGTTTCTCCTGTCAACCCCCAGTTTAAGATTGAGGCAAGAGGCCTGATCTTACCCCAGCTGACAGGAAACCTCCCCCAGTTTTCAGTAGATCAAAAATACCTTGGTTTACTGCCCCCAATAAAATTGGCCGATATGAACTTTTACAAAAGTCAGCAGGTTGACATGATAATTGGTGCGGATCTGTACCCAGCGGTGATAGGTGATGAAGTAAAAAGAAATGTGTTGGGATCTCTGTTGGCACAGGAGACAATTTTTGGGTAGATTTTAACCGGTCCAGCTCCCAGATCGGGTGTTAACTGCCAGCAGTCGCGTTGTGTCTCCTTGTTTTCGGAGATATCAGAGCAGCAGCTGAATCGATTCTGGGAGTAAGAGTAAGTGCCGGTGAAAAAACAAGCAACCCCCGAAGAAGCAGTATGTGAAAGTCATTACGTGCGCACAACTATAAGGAATAAAGAGGGACCTTACATAGTGACACTTCCATTTCGACAGGAATATCCGGAAAAAATTGAACTAGGATATTAACGAAGCAGCGCAACAGCTCAATTTGTTCGTAATGAAGCAACGAAGACCAGGAAACCGGAGCTGAAAGAGGAATACCACCGAGTGTTGCGGGAATACTTAACGCTTGGACATATGAGTCCAGTAAGCAAAGAGACGAAATGAGCGTCCTCTTCAAATAGTTATTACTTACCCTACCATGCAGTGATCAAACCAGACAGTACTACTACCAAGGTACCTGAATGACATTTTATATCCCGGCCCTGTTCTTCAAGCAGACCTTATCGCGCTATTATTGAAATGGCGGTTTTTTTTAAGTATGTATTTAATGCAGACATCGAAAAGATGTATCGGCAGATTCTCCTACATCCGGACGATACTATATTCCACAGTATACTCTTTAGGGAATCACAGGATGAGGAAATCCAGGAATATGAGCTGCATACGGTCACCTTTGGAGTCAATTGCGCTCCTTATTTAGCGATCCGAACTCTCTTCCAATTAGCGGGGGATATCAGTTTGAAGTATCCTCTGGCGTCAAAGGTGCTCAAGCAACATATGTATGTTGACGATGTATTGGCAGGTACGCACGACAGCGAGACTGCGGCTAAGACACGCGGCGAGCTAATCGAAGCGCTGAAAAGTGCTGGAGTTCCCTTGAGGAAATGTACTTCCAACTCGAAAGAAATTTTGTCAGCTTTGTCAAGGGAACATCTTCTGAAGGAAGAGTTTCTCAAAATTGATGATTTAAGCGAAGCTAGAATGTTAGGTAGTCGATGGAATCAATTAGCGATATGTTTTATTTTAGTGTCCAAGAATTACACGCTAAGCCTAACTATACTAAGCGAGAAGTTTTATCATATGTCGCAAAATTATTTGACCCCGCAGGCTGGTTAGCTTCCATCGTAGTAGAAGCTAAGATTTTAATGCAGGACATCTGGTTAACGAAGATAGACTGGAATGATAGTCTCCCTTCAGGTCCTCATAGACGATGGGAAAATTTCCTTAAGAACTATGTTTATATATCAGAAATAAGAATACCCAGATGGATTCATTTCACTCCGTGGAATGAGGTCGAATTTCACGGTTTGTGCGATGCCTCTAAAAGAGCATATGCAGCAGCGTCATATGTAAGAGTATGTGAACGGACATCAGGTAAATCCCCGTATGTAAATTTACTGGTAGGTTAGACGAAAGTAGCTCCGGTGAAAACCGTATCCTTACCTCGGCTGGAATTATGTGGTCCATTATTGTTAGCTGAATTAATCAATGCCTTACTACCACAGTTTAACATCGCACAGCCAGTCATCTATAAATGGACGGATTCCACCATTGTGCTTTCATGGTTAAGAAAGCCACCCTGCAGCCGGACTAGGTTTGTCGCTAACAGGGTCGCAAAAATCGACGAACTGGTTGGGACTAGCAGCTGGAATCACGTGGATTCAGCTGAGAACTCGGCATATCTGGGCAGTCGTGGTGTCACCCCTCAAGAATTAGCAAGGAACATGTTATGCTGGCAAGGTCCTGGTTGGTTGAAAGCGCCACCATCGGAGTGGCGTCAGAGGTCAGACGAATTAATATTGGAAACGGAACTAGAACGAAAAGTTGTACGAACGCATACGGCGAAAATTCCAGATCTCTCAGACATTCTGGAACGATTCTCAGATTTCTCTCGTGCCATGAGAGTGATTGCACGGGTGTTTCAATTTTACCACAAAACGCATCCTGTTCATAAATTAACTGTTCGGGCGGACACCTCATCCATAACCCCTGAGGAAATGCGAGTGGTAAGAAATTGTCTCATTATGTTAGCGCAGAGGCGCTGCTTTTCGGAGGAGTACAACGTACTCACGACATCCAACCCAGTAGGTTCAAAAAGTTCCATCCGAACACTCAACCCATTTCTCTATAAAGACAGTATCATACAAGCGCACACTGGTCTCATTTGTATGGAGAGTGGGACAAAACTCAATTTCTTGGAAACGGATGGACCTACCGAAACCAAATTTGGCACATTGGTGTCCCACTATACGACTCATCTCTCAGAAAAATTAAAAGCATATATGTTGTAATCCACGCCCACCAATAACGCTAGTTTACAGCCAAAAAAAAAACAAGAAAACCAGGAATGGGGGAGGATAGGAATTGACCTGCTGAGCTTGGAACTATTTTTTTTTTTTATTTTTTGTATAGTTAGCTTTTTGAGATAACGGTAATTTTGTGTTTTTTTGTTATCACTTCATTCAAAAATTATTTTCTCTGGAGTTACAAATGCGATAAATGCAAGCAGTATCTCGTTCAAAGGCAATTAAAATACGCTTCAAACGAAATACAACTTGTAGTGGTCTAAAAAAAATTCGCTGAGCGAAAGCTGGTCAAAGTCAAAATTTTGTGGATTTTTTGCGATTTTTGAAGAAATTTTGATTTTCAAATTAAGCTTTTATAAAAGGTTGTAAAAATCGGGAAAGTTTTATTACTTTAAAAATTTGCCCGTTTAATTGCAAAGACTTTAAGCGTAATATCAGAGAGATCCGATAAATATTTTATTTTTGGCGATTTTTTCTGTTGAAACAAAAAGGATATTTTGGACGAAAAACTTGGTTAGGTGACTTAACTATGTGAAAACGACTTCATAGGTCAAAAGAACATTACAAGAAAATATATAGCTTCCAAAGACTAAACTAATGACATTTCGATTTTAAAAATCCGATGTCAAATAACAAAGTTACAATAAAAAAAATTATTCCGCGATATTTCGCGGGATCAAAAAGAAAATTGTATGGAGAGTTGGACAAAACTCAATTACTCAGATTTTATCGAAAATAAAGTTTTATCGAAAACAGTCCATGTAAATATGTACAAAAATCGTAAAAGGGCAACAATATTTTGTATAGACTAGTTACATTTAATATGATATTTTAAGAAAAAGGGAAAAATGTATAAACAGGCTTCTTAAGAGAAGACTTGGAAGAACTCAAATCTGCTTATAACACCTGGTCCAGAGTGGTCCTTAATTGTTAAAAGTTTAAATGAAAATGCTAATGCTTGAAAATTACGATCATAGAAAACCAAGATTTCTTCATCTTGTATTTTGCTAAAAATAAATTGTTTTCACTGTTTTCTTTCGCTAAATCATGAAACATGCGTTTTTCTTGCGTTTCCATAGTTATCCGCATTTTTTTTTAGCACTCACACTTGAAATATCGCAAAATCATAATACACTTATTTACACAAACTTTTTCCAGAAAAAATTTTTTCAAATGTGTTGACTTTAAATGAGCCAAAGTAACATTTAATGGTGGCTATTGCGTATAGAAGGAAGTTTTCCATAAAATTCAATATATTTCCCACGGAAATGCATGACAGAAGTTTCTTTTTCAAGCACCAACGTTTTTGACTTTTGTGTATGGGGGCTGACCAGTGTGGAGCGGGTGATAGATTGGCTTTAG
Organism: Urophora cardui; assembly: GCA_960531455.1. Lineage (NCBI taxonomy): Eukaryota > Metazoa > Arthropoda > Insecta > Diptera > Tephritidae > Urophora > Urophora cardui. Next base: position 41,974,709 of record OY482675.1, on the reverse strand, counting down.
CGAATATACCCGCTAAAGAGCGTGTACCAATTATATTGCCAATTCTCCCGACTTCTAGTCAAATTCTCACACTCCATTTCCTTACACGGTGGAAATCTGCTTATGCTAAGACTTTTAAAATCCGAATATTGGATCCTTCGAATGAAAAATTTAATCAAAAATGTAATTAATAAATGCAAAGTTTGTCTCATCTATAGAAAGAGGACCCGAGAACAACTGATGGCAGCGCTTCCGCCTGAACGCACAGACGTAAGTCGACCCTTCATAAACACTGGAGTAGACTTCACGGGACCTTTTGAAATAAAAAACTATACCGGCAGGGCATGTCTGATTACAAAAGGATATGTTTGCGTTTTTGTTTGCTTCGCAACAAAGGCGATACATCTGGAAGCGACTAGCGATTTATCCACCTCCACGTTTCTCGCAGCCTTCTCAAAATTCGTATCAAGACGGGGCTGCCCTTGTAATGTGTACTCGGATAATGGAACAAACTTCGTTGGAGCCAACAAGGCACTGCGCCAGGATTTCCGTAACTTCCTTAAGGAGGCATCTCAAAAGATCACCCACACTTATGCCCACCAAGAAATCAGCTGGCATTTTATACTCACTGGAGCGCCACATTTGGGCGGATTATGGGAAGCAGGCTTAAAAAGTTTCAAGACCCATTTCCGCAAGATAGCTAACAACTTGCGATTCACCATGGAAGAATTTTCCACGCTTTTGGCCAAAATCGAAGCCTGCATAAATTCGAGGCCAACCAGCCCGCTGTCAGACAACCCCGAGTCGATAGAACCCCTAACCCCAGGGCATTTTCTGATTGGTGGTCCACTATTAGGGATAGAAGAACCGGAAATCCATGGAGCACCAATTACAATAGTAAACCGGTGACAAAAGATAAAAGCCAGTCAGCAAGGATTCTGCAAACGATGGAAAGACGAATATCTGAAGGAGCTTCACAAAAGAGTCAGGTGGCAGTTCCCTCAGCAGAACATCGAAATCGATGACTTGGTAGTCATTAAAGAGGATGACTTGCCCCCAAATGAATGGCGACTTCGCAGAGTTGTCAAGGTGTTCCCGGGAAGTGATAATCGTGTTAGAGTTGCGGAGATGCGTACCGCGCGCGGCGTAATATTGCGACCAATTGTCAAACTAGTGCGCCTACCTATGGAAACCATTAACTAACAGATTCTTTCTTTCCAGCGTTCTTTTATATATACGTTTGTTTTTCCATGGCCGTTTTAATTCTAATAATTATTTTTATGTGAATTTTATATGAGCATTGCCTGTACAAAAGCTTAGCTTGTTAATAGCTTTAGAACTTCCCAATAAACACAACGGATTCGCCTCGAATTCGCGTCGGATTCGCTTTCTCTGATTATATTATCGCGGCAATAGTTCGCGGCGATAGATCGGCGAATCCGAATTCGTAGGCATGTCACCTATCACTAGCGATTCGAGAATTTGTTCATTTTTTATCATTAGCGATTCGAGAATTTTTAATTTCTCTGATCGTTGGCGATTCGAAAATTTGTTCAGATTTTTTTATAAATGGCGTTTCGAAAAATTAAAAGTTCAGCGTTTGGTTTACTGGCAATGGGTTAAATCCGTATAAAATATTAAAATATTTTTATAAAGAAAGTTTAACTTTCATGAATAACAAAAGCTTTTCAAGTTCAGGTATAAATGTAAAATTTCAGAACTATAATCATTTTTTAGTGCAAAACAACTTTAAAAAAATTGAAAAAATTAATATCGCGAAAATTGATTTTCTCGAACTCGAGGCGAGTCCGGGAAATTACGTTCGCGAAAATCTGTTTTCGCGAACTCGCCTCGAATTCGACGCGATATCATCCTCGCGTCTGTGTTTATTGGGTTTGTACAAACCAAACACACAATCGCACCAACATACTAGGTAGCAAAGACAGAGTGTCATTAAGCTACTGTTGTTGGTATGTGGATTGTAATAAAAGGAAAATTGAAATTTAAGCGAAACAAAGCTGACGGCGGTGGTAGCTTAATGGGATGACATGGGACACCCATCGAAACGATTTAAGTTCGATTCTCGGTTGAGGCCGCTTGAAGAAGTCTGATGAGGGGATGTGGTGGTCTCCGAAATGGATCCATAACTTCTACCAAAAAAAATTTTTTTAATTTTTCTTAATTAAAAACTGGCCAATAGCTCATATAAAATTCACATAAAAATAATTATTATAATTAAAACGGCCATGTAAAAACAAACGTAAATATGTGTATCGGAGAGCCCGCCCAAAAAAAATATCTGAAAACAAAACAAGCATTGCCTGTACAAAAGCTTTGCTTGTTAATAGCTTTAGAACTTTGTACAAACGAAACACACAATCGCACCAACATACTAGCTAGCAAAGACAGAGCGTCATTAAGCTACTGTTGCTGGTATGTGGATTGTAATAAAAGGAAAATGGAAATTTAAGCGAAATAAAGCTGACGGCGGTGGTAGCTCAATGGGATGACATTGGACTACCAATCGAAACGACTTAAGTTCGATTCTCGGTTGAGGCCGCTTGAAGAAGTCTGATGAGGGGATGTGGTGGTCTCCGAAATCGATCCATAACTTCTACCAAAAAAATTTTTTCAATTTTTCTTAATTAAAAACTGGCCAATAGCTCATGTAAAAGTTCTTTTATATATTTTCAGATTGCAGCCCAACATAACAAAGCACTGAAAATGGTCAGCGCTCGCAGCAATAATACAATCACATACCCACGTATTCGGTGCCCAGTATGCGGTAACAATCATCGCATGATTTTCTACCGCCAGATGCGGTGAATGGACCCTGAGGAGAGACTGCGCACGCTGTCCTCCTCCACCGACATTGCGCCAATTGTTTGTCGCCGCATCACATGGCGCGTAATTGCTCATCACAGGGCAACTGCAACCGCTGTCAGGAGCGGTACCATAGTCTCCTCCACCTGCATGAAGATCCCAGGAATGAGGAAGACGTGTCCCTGGCTGCCGAAGCAAATGCCACACCACAGCGTCGACGCCGCCCATACCGCGCTCCTGAATTATCGGTGTCGGGCGACGAAATTCTCGAAATAGAGGCCAAGCGAAGGCGAATTAGAAGAACCAGAACCGCCAGTCGTCGCGTCACTGGTACTCAGACCACCACTGTCGGGTATCCGGTCAGCAATCGTGCCATCATCGACTCCTCACAGCACTTCTCCACCATCTCGAGGGCATTGGCACAACGTTTTCAGCCACTACCGCGCAGGAACCGGACCCACTCTGACATTATATTAAGAGGCCGGAATGAGCAACTCAGATTTCGCGCGATGGTACTTCCTGTCCTTAGCCGATCCACCCCGCGGCGTACGATCGACGGGCGAGTGGCCCAAGAGTTTCAGAACATTCATTTGGCTGACCCATAATTTTACCGCGCGAGCGCGGTATCACTTGTTCAGGGCGCGAACATCTACGCCACCACCTTGCGTCTACCTTGGACTTATGGCCGCCACTCCAGCCAGATCGGCGGCACAGTACACAATATTCGGTCGGGTGATTTCGGGCAGCATGTTTTATATATTTATCATTTCCATTTGCGTTTCAACTATTCCACTTTTTATTATTATTGCAGTGACGCTGCAAGACGGGCGGCATGTTTACGCCAACTATCACTCGTAGATGTCGCTGGTAGGAGTCATGATTGACAGATCATGGAATGACAAATCAGCTGACAGGACTCGTTACTTCGTCTCCCTTTTGGTATGAATCCTGTTAGCTGATCCCGTTGTTTGTGGCTCCACCTTCTGCGGTGCCTATAAAAGGCGTGGAAGCCAAACATTTTGTCTCTTTTTTAAACGGTTTTATTTAGCTCACCCCGTTTTTTTTATTTATTATTCTTGTGTCAAATTTAGTAATTCAAATTTCACCCTCTTCCTGTCAACAGATTAATCTGAAATTTTATACGCATGTATAACCCCGATGACAATGCAATATTATGAAAAAAAAAAATTACGATAGGTGGCGCGTGGGTCGCTATATTTACAAAAATCGCATTTATGGTCCGATTTGGCTGAAATTCGGAACATGTATTACTACCTTGAAAAGAAAAATTTTCTTTAAAAAAAATTCCGCTAGATGGCGCGTGGGTCACTATATTTACAAAAATCGCATTTATGGTCCGATTTGGCTGAAATTCGGAACATGTATTACTACCTTGAAAAGAAATATTTTCTTAAAAAAAAATTCCGCTAGGTGGCGCGTGGGTCGCTATATTTACAAAAATCGAATTTATGGTCCGATTTGGCTGAAATTCGGAACATGTATTACTACCTTGAAAGGAAATATTTTCCTAAAAAAAACTTCCGATAGGTGGCGCGTGGGTCGCTATATTTACAAAAATTGCATTTATGGTCCGATTTGGCTGAAATTAGGAACATGTATTACTACCTTGAAAAGAAATATTTTCTTAAAAAAAAATTCCGCTAGGTGGAGCTGAGATCGGGGTAATTAAAACTGAAAATCCTAATTATGGACCGATTTGGCTGATATTTATCATGTGCATTACTTAAATAATTTACAAATGTTTAAAAAAAAATTGGAGCCGCTAGGTGGCGCGTGAGTCGCTCTATTTAAATAAAAATAGGTAAAAAAAACTTTTTAAGTTAAACGGTTTTATGTTAAACATACATTGCAAAGTTTAAGACTAAATGGCGTATAATATAATATATATATAATGAATTAAACAGAATGCGAAATAAAAACTAAAAACTAGAAAATAAAAATAGGTAAAAAAACTTTTTAAGTTAAACGGTTTTATGTTATACATACATTGCAATGTTTAAGATAAATGTACTAAAAACCAAAAAATAATAAAATAGATACAGTCGTGGGAATTATAAACATTTGCATAGACTAGACTAAAATAAAACCGTGGGGCACGTCAATTGTCTACAATCGTTGATTAAAATGTTTGTTTTGTAATGTTACACTATAATTAGGCAGTTGTTCAACCGACAACGATGGACGTGTGATAAGTAGGGCTAGAATGTGGAAAAAAGCTAGCAAGCTCGATTATAAGCGAGTTTTAGGGTTTCATAGTGGTGAGCGAGTAGTACTTTTATCATATGTTTTGTCGATTAAAGACAAACTACGAGCAGTGAAACGATTCCTCGTGTGAATGTCCAACGATAAACTAGTTGAAACATCTCTTTTATTAACATGGAGTGTATAACTATTGGAATTTCCATGAGCAAGCAAATAGTAAGTAATTTCCTCACCGTCTGCGGGCCAACTGCCTAACGACGAATTAAACGATTCTTCTATCGCACATTAAGTCGATAATTTGTAGACAATTGACGTGCCCCCCGGTTTTATTTTAGTCTAGTCTATGCAAATGTTTATAATTCCCACGACTGTATCTATTTTATTATTTTTTGGTTTTTAGTACATTTATCTTAAACATTGCAATGTATGTATAACATAAAACCGTTTAACTTAAAAAGTGTTTTTTACCTATTTTTTTATCATCAGATTTCTTCAGCGACATCTCAGGTGAGTACAACCCCCATATGTAAATATATACCTAAATGAAGTGAAGTTTGAAACTAAGAATGTATTATATATAAATATATACTTAAGTGCTCATACCTATATACGTGAAGTGAAATTGTGAATATTAGAATTTTTCGAACCTAAATTAAATAAATTAATTTATTGAATTTAACTTTGTATTGTGTATTTATTTTCCACATTTTGGTTGATAAGTGAAGCTACCTTGAGAACCGGCTGCCTCTTGTTCCCCGTTTCCGAGATTCATGAGGAATTCCGGCCCCAAATATTCCCCGCTCATTGAGAAATAGTTGAGAGTTGACATCATTTACGAAAATTTTTCAAAAGTACACAACTAAACTTGTTAATGTATGCAAGGATGGGGCGTAAATTATAACTGAAGATTTAGTAGAACCTTTAAGAATATAGCAAATTTTATTATATGAATTGAAAAATAAAGCATTAAAATTTCTTAAACTTGAAAATTTGGTTGCAGTAGAAAAATATTTATTATTCATGGTCATACATGGGTCAGAATATTATAAATCGATCAAAAAAAAAAATGTTAGCTGCGATTTTTGCGAATCCAACATAAATCGATAGCCGCACGACTTTAAAGATTTTCTGTATACTTAGTTTTAAAAATTTCTTTTTTTTTAAGTTTATATATTAAATTAAAGTTTAATGTAATTTTTGGGTAAAATCTTAATATCTCGGGAACTATAAGTCGTATTTGACTGATTTAAAAGGCATTAGAACCAGAAAATTCCAGGCTATTATGAAATGGTATCATATTGCTACATTTTATATTGGAAGCATAAAAACAAGATTGTGAGGTTGTAATTCGCGGTGTTCTCCTATTCAGAAAATTTGCAATTTAATACCACAAAGAGACCTATCAATCAAGAACTAAACCCCGCTTTCGGATTTTTGGGACAGGCATGATTAAAGAAACTACAGCGATGAATGTTACTCTATGTTCAGCAATACTTGCACTTTTATCAATCAAATATACCACTATGAGTAAAGCTAGCGGTAGGCTTTGCTTTTTATCAGATATCTTACCTTCGTACCAATATAAGAGGAAGCTCGTTTTCCCATTTTTACTGCGTTTCGATCATTTTTATCCACGGATTTAAAAAAATTAATGTGTAGTTAAGTTTAGTAAACTTTATGTTTAACAAATTCTTTTAAAAATGAAATTATGCTACATGAAATATGTCCGGGACCCACATGCGCAATGACACACTGTCGCATAAACAAACAAAGCAACGCAGTTAATGCTTGTGTTGCTTCTTCGCTGTCTAAAACGACTGAATCAAAGAGCGTAAGACTATTTGTGTTACACTCATTAATTTACGTGAGTCGAATTGCCGGGCCTTGACTGTAGGTCAGTGATGCTCAAACGCACACTACCAAATTGTGCGCTTGTGTTGAAATATGAAAGAGCTTGATGATACACCCAAAAAAAAATCCAAATACGCGATAAACAAAAATTTTGTGTTAAAAAAACAAAAAATAAAAATCGAAAGAGTATTAGTAAAGTGAAAAAGCAATAAAAGAGAAGAAAGGAAAGGTACGAAAAGGAAGGTGACAGAAAGGAAACCGTGGAATGAAGTAAAATAAAGCAAATCAATATGAATATTTTAAAGAGCTTTTAGACCGATTAAATTAAGAGGCAAAATTTATTAATTTTCCTTCATCCTCCTACGCGTTTCGACGGTATTATCGTCTTCCTCAGGGAGTCTAATTTTATTTAAAAAAATTAAAAGATACACAACAACATATTATTACAAAGAAATTATTTGCGAATTATACATGCATTTTTAAATATATACATAGAATTAAAAGACTTTTCACTTACACTTAAATTCATCTAAAAAAACATCTAAACCACAATCCACATCTCGGCACAATTACATATTTATACATATGGTCAAAAACGCCAAAAATTCTACCCGAGAAAATTTTTTTTTTTAAGTTTATTTTATGAAATATGTCCTAATATGAAGCATTATTATGTAAAGTGTATGGTAACACTATCTGTCAAAGAGCTGAAAGTGTGTACATGTGATTTTTTTCCATTTAAAAAAATTAAGATCAGAATTGAAAAAATTAAAAAATATCATCGTCTGAAAAAATGGTAAGTAATTCTGTTTCCACTGATTTTTTTTTGCCTATTTCGACTCACGTGTTAAGAAAATATGCATTTTTGTTAAATAAGGGCTTGTGAAGAGTATAAAGCATTCGGAAGGCATCTTTTATTAAAAAAATATCGGGACGAAAATTTTGTGTAACGTGGCAGTGCAAAATACCATTTTCTTTTTTTTGCGTAAATTAACGCTATCCAATAATGCCATGAAATACATTACTAAATATGGAATTTCATGAAGTTTTAGTAAAAGCAAACAAATATTTAATAAAAAATTTTGTTAGGAATTAAAAAGTGATATAAAATGTGTAACGTGGCAGTGCTATTACTAAAAAATTATACGTTTTCAAATTTACAGGCTCGTGTTAGTAAAGCCGAACAAAATAAAAATTATATTGCGAAGCTAAAGGAGGAGGGAAAACACGACGGATACAAACGGAAAAGAGCTGCTAAAATGAAATTGTATAGGGAATCCAAAAAAAATAAAGAAAATGAAATGACCGCTAAAAGTCGCGATGTGAAAAAATATATTTGTGACGAAACTGGGGAAAATATCTTACTACCAACTCGACACATGACTTTAACAATTAGGGAAGCATGTGGAATGTTTAACCAGGAGCAAGAAACATCAGGAAAGAGTACATATGTATTAATTTTTTTTGCATTGTCATTGAATAATTTATGATTAAATAAACTTGTTGCGTTCTTTACACATATATTTTGCGTTTATTTATCTTGTACAACTAATATTGTCACCAAATTCAATTAAAATTCGTACGTGTAACATGGCAGTGATTTTTTGTAACGTGGCAGTGGTCATGTTTACCTTCACAAAATGTCTTCAAATGCATTCATACGCAAAGTAAAGTCATCTGCTTATGAATTTACCTTTTATCCACGACATATTGAAGAAAAAGCCAAATCGGTTTGGTAAATTCGCAGATTTTTTACAAAGTATACAGTAACCTCGGAACACACTTCCAAAATTGTGTAACGTGACAGTGCAACTAAATTTGGTATAACTCTAATGGTATAACAGTTGCGAGGCAATGTAAATACTAAAATTGTTGGCTTCGGAGAATCTCAAAATCCACCTTTAGTAGAACATTATTTAATAATATAGCTTCAGAGATATGAGGTAAAATAGCGTACGAATGTAACGTGGCAGTGGAAAATGTTGACCATATGTATACAGTTTTTGACATTTGTTATTTAATTATATTTCTATATACGCAATTTATGCTGTCCACATCTTCCTTGAAGTTTATTGCGTCTTTTATTCTTTGTTGTATGCGGAGACTTTCCAATGTCAATCTTGTTTTTGTTCGTCTCTCTATGTCTAATATTTTCGCGTTGTCAAAGTCCGCTGTATGTCCAGTATTGATCAAGTGTTGTGCTAGTGCTGTTGTTGTCTTTTTATTTCTAACGTCTGTTATATGCTCGCCTATTCTAACACCTAGTGCACGTTTAGTGGTCCCTACATATTTTTTGTTGCATCGTTCGTCATTGTTGCCTTTACATTTGATTTCGTACACTACATTGTGTTGTTGTTCCTTAGTGACTTTGTCTTTTGTCTTGCTGAATTTTTGGTAATGTGTGTGATTCGGTTTATGTGCGAATATCAATTTGTCATTATGTAGGCATTTTTGTAATATGTTGTTATCCGTTAAACCCTGTTATTGTTATTTTCATTGGTAGTTTTTGCATTAGTTTGGCATGTTGTTTGTTTTTGTTTTGTTATTGCTAACCACCTTTCAATGACTTTAGTTGGGTAACCGTTTTTTGTCAAGATCTTTCTTATTTTAACTTCGTTGTTTTTTCTGAACGCCTGGTCGCTCAGCGTGTAGATCTTATTTATAAAATTCGTCATGGTGTTTTTCTTTTGGGTCCAGGGGTGTTTTTCTTTTGGGTCCAGGGGAGGACGCTATTGGTTTCGCATACCAATTCGTCAAAATTTTGTTATTGTTTCTAAATATTTCTATGTCTAGGAAGGCTATCTTATTGTCATTTTCTCTTTCAGTCGTAAATTGGATTTTCTTATGTTGCACATTTAATGTAGTCAGAATGTCTTCCGCGTCCTTAATCTTAACAATAGCGAATACATTATCTACATATTTAGTTGTGTATTTGATGTATATGTCTTTTGTTTTGAGATCAGTTATAGCGTCGTCAAGTATTTTGTCCAGAACAATGTCAGCTATAGTAGGCGATAATGGATTTCCCATTGGCATACCATAAATTTGTTGGTACACCGTTCCGTCAAACATAAAATAGTTATTGTCCCTTAAACAAAAATTTATGATATCTAAAAATTGGTTTCTCGTCAAGTCGGTATGATTTTGAAGGGTTGTCCAATTCTGCATAATGGTTCTTATTGCTAGGCTCACTGGTATGTTGGTAAAAAGGGAAATTACGTCAAAAGAAATCAATATTTCGTCATTTTCAATTTTTAATTCATTGAGCTTTTCTTTGAGTTGCGATGAGTTTTTAATGTTGTAGTTAGTAGAAATAAGTTGTTTGCGTATATTTCCTATATACTTAGACATTTCGAAGCAAGGAATATTTGTAGAAGAAGAAATGGGTCTGAGAGGTAAGTTTTCTTTGTGTATTTTTGGGAGTCCATATAGTCTGGGTGAGACAGCTGCATTACAGGTCAATTTGTGTTTTTGTATAATGTCGATTTTCCCTTGCTTATATAATTCATTTACTATTGTGTTGTTTTTCCTTAGTAATTTCTGTGTCGGGTCCACACGCATAGTTTTATATGTTTCTTTATCGTTTAGTGGTTCCATCATCTTGTTTTTGTATTCCTGCTTGTCCATTAGTACGGTCTTGTTACCTTTGTCTGCACTTGTGATTATTATTGAGTCTTTGTGTTGCTCTAGAAGTTTTTTTGTGTCGTCAAAAATTTTCAATATGAATTTCTCTTTGTTATTGTTTTTAAACTTATTGCTAAATGCCCTAATTCTACCAGCTATGTTGCATCTCACTGCATCTTTGTCCCTCTCTTCATTTATTGTCGGGATCCCTTCTTCAATTTCTGCTATCAATTTTACTGGCTTGATGTTTTTCCTTGTTGTCGGCAGAGAAAATTTATATCCTAGGAAAGGAGCCATCGGGACTCCCTAGGGATGTTGATCTGAGTATGGTTAACGAACCAATCCTCGTTGACAGTGAGACCGTATTTCTCGAATTTGTTGTTTATTTGTCTTTCTAGTTTTGTGTTAATATTTGCCCTCGTGTTAGTTGTGATAAAACTCGAAAATTGTTTCTGATATTTTTCTACTACCTCAAAGTCAGATTCCTCTAATCTATTTTTAAGAACTTTGTTGGTATGGCTAATACTGGAGCGGCTTAATTTAATGTGGATATTTGCTTCCTTAATTTCTAGGTTTAATAATTTTGTGATAAAGTTTTGTACTATTTTTTGTAGTTCACGTTTTGTAATATCCAATTTAAAGCCATGTTTAATGTTATTCATTTTCCCTGTTAAATGTGGCAGTGTTATTCCATAGTTTTTACATTCCAATAAAAATTAAAGCGAATGCTTTTTTTAGAGCTTTTAGGCCGGTGAGATTTATAAGCAAAAATAAATTTTCTTATATTCTCCTACGCGTTTCGGCGTCTTTTCCGCCTTCCTCAGGGAGTCTGTTTTATTGAAATAATTTAAAAAAGATACACAACACATTATTATATAATTAAGACTAGGTAACGAAAACAAACATGGTAATATTATGATACATAATTAAACCTAAAATTATTTTTGAAAACTGTTGGAAAAACTGATCACTTATATTAAGCTTTTCAACAAAACACTTCACGTCCACAAAACATCTAGATACATATAAAATGGCATAGAGACCTAAAAACATACATATACAAATATATTGCCATTTTCCCTACTTCTTGTCATTCGTTATTTTTTTCTTCTTTAATGCTGTTCTGTAAGCGCAACTTATATTGTCCACGTCTTCCTTAAAGTTTATTGCGTCTTTTATTCTTTCTTGTATGCGCAGACTTTCTAGTGTCAATCTTGTTTTTGTTCGTCTCTCTATATCTAATATTCTTGCATTGTCAAAGTCTGCTGCATGTCCACTGTTCGTCAAATGCTGTGCTAATGCTGTTGACGTCTTTTTGTTTCTTGCGTCTGCTTTATGTTCGCTTAGTCTTGTGCCTAATGCTCGTTTGGTAGTTCCGATATAAGTTTTATTACAATTCTCGTCTTTGTTACCTTTACATCTTATTTCATAAACTACGTTGTGTTGTTGTTCTTTACTAATTTTGTCTTTCGTCTTGCTAAATAGTTTGTTAAGGGTATGATTTGGTTTGTGTGCAAATATTAAGTTATCTTTTTTTATACATTTTTTTAAAGTTTTATTATCCGTTAACCCTTCTATATATGTAACCCCCCTGTATATTTTCTTCTTGTTTTTATCCGTCATATTTACATTTGTTTTGCATGCTTTTTGTTTGTTTTTTGTTGTTATTAACCACCTATCTATAGTTTTTGTTGGATATGCATTTTTTGTCAAGATAATTCTTATTTTCCTTTCGTTGTCTTTTCTGAACGCCTGGTCGCTCAGCGCGTAGATTTTATTTATAAAGTTAGTGACGGTGTTATGTTTTTGGGTCCAGGGATGGTTAGAGTGGTAGTTAATTATTCTTGAAGATGCTATTGGTTTTGCATACCAATTCGTCAAAATTTGGTCATTGTTTTTGTATATTTCCATTGTCTAGGAAGGCTAACTTATTATCCTTTTTTTTTCAGCTTTAAATTGAATCTTTTTATGTTGTCTTCCACGTCCTTAATATTTACAATCGCGAATATATCATCTACATATTTAGTTATGTATTTGATACGTATGTCCTTGGATTTCAGTTCAGCTACAGCGTCGTCAAGGATTTTGTCAAGAACGATATCAGCTATCGTTGGGGATAAGGGATTACCCATCGGCATACCATGGATTTGTTGGTATACCGTTTCGTCATAAATAAGGTAATTGTTATCTCTTAAGCAGAAATCTAAAATGTCCAAGAATTGTTTTCTACTGAGGGTGACGTCATTCTGAAGAGATGTCCATTTCTGCATAATTGTCCGAATTGCTAAATTCACTGGGATGTTAGTAAATAACGAGATTACGTCGAAGGGTATAAGGATTTCGTCTTTTTCTAGTGTTAAGTCTTTTAACTTCTCTTTTAGTTGTAACGAATTTTTAAAATTATATTTATCCGAAATTAGGGGCTTAAGTAATTGTCCAATATATTTTGATAGTTGGAGGCAAGGTATGTTAGTCGATGAGGAAATAGGTCTGAGTGGTGTATTATCTTTGTGTATTTTTGGTAATCCATACAGTCTTGGAGCTATAGCTGCAGTGCAAGTCAGCTTGTGTTTCTGTATAATGTCAATGTTTCCCTGTTTATATAAGTCATTGACTATTGCGTTGTTTTTAAACGGTTTTATTTAGCTCACCCCGTTTGTTTTATTATTTATTCTTTATTCTTGGGTCAAATTTAGTAATTCAAATTTCACCCTCTTCCTGTCAACCGATTAATCTGAAATTTTGCACGCATGTATAACCCCGATGACAATGCAATATTATGAAAAAAAAATTCCGATAGGTGGCGCGTGGGTCGCTATATTTACAAAAATCGCATTTATGGTCCTATTTGGCTGAAATTCGGAACATGTATTACTACCTTGAAAAGAAATATTTTCTTAAAAAAAAAATTCCGCTAGGTGGCGCGTGGGTCGCTATATTTACAAAAATCGCATTTATGGTCCGATTTGGCTGAAATTCGGAACATGTATTACTACCTTGAAAAGAAATATTTTCTTAAAAAAAAAATTCCGCTAGGTGGCGCGTGGGTCGCTATATTTACAAAAATCGCATTTATGGTCCGATTTGGCTGAAATTCGGAACATGTATTACTACCTTGAAAAGAAATATTTTCTTAAAAAAAAATTCCGCTAGGTGGCGCGTGGGTCGCTATATTTACAAAAATCGCATTTATGGTCCGATTTGGCTGAAATTCGGAACATGTATTACTACCTTGAAAAGAAATATTTTCTTTAAAAAAAAATTCCGCTAGGTGGCGCGTGGGTCGCTATATTTACAAAAATCGCATTTATGGTCCGATTTGGCTGAAATTCGGAACATGTATTACTACCTTGAAAGGAAATATTTTCCTAAAAAAAACTTCCGATAGGTGGCGCGTGGGTCGCTATAGAGGCGTTGGACTGCAATAAACTAACGGGCAAGAAACCTTGCAATAATGAAGCACTAAATGAATTAAACAGAATGCGAAATAAAAACTAAAAACTAGAAAATAAAAATAGGTAAAAAAACTTTTTAAGTTAAACGGCTTTATGTTATACATACATTGCAATGTTTAAGATAAATGTACTAAAAACCAAAAAATAATAAAATAGATACAGTCGTGGGAATTATAAACATTTGCATAGACTAGACTAAAATAAAACCGGGGGGCACGTCAATTGTCTACAAATTATCGACTTAATGTGCGATAGAAGAATCGTTTAATTCGTCGTTAGGCAGTTGGCCCGCAGACGGTGAGGAAAATACTTACTATTTTCTTGCTCATGGAAATTCCAATAGTTATACACTCCATGTTAATAAAAGAGATGTTTCAACTAGTTTATCGTTGGACATTCACACGAGGAATCGTTTCACTGCTCGTAGTTTGTCTTTAATCGACAAAACATATGATAAAAGTACTACTCGCTCACCACTATGAAACCCTAAAACTCGCTTATAATCGAGCTTGCTAGCTTTTTTCCACATTCTAGCCCTACTTATCACACGTCCATCGTTGTCGGTTGAACAACTGCCTAATTATAGTGTAACATTACAAAACAAACATTTTAATCAACGATTGTAGACAATTGACGTGCCCCACGGTTTTATTTTAGTCTAGTCTATGCAAATGTTTATAATTCCCACGACTGTATCTATTTTATTATTTTTTGGTTTTTAGTACATTTATCTTAAACATTGCAATGTATGTATAACATAAAACCGTTTAACTTAAAAAGTTTTTTTACCTATTTTTATTTCTTAAAAGTTTTTGTGTTGGGTCCACTCGTATAGTCCTATATGTATCTTTTTCGTTTAGCAGTTGCATCATTTTCTCTTTGTATTCATTTTTGTCCATTATTACAGTCTTGTTTCCTTTGTCTGCGCTTGTGATAATTATCGAGTCTTTGTGTTGTTGTAGTAGTCGTTTCGTGCCTTCAAATATCTTTAATATAAGTTTTTCTTTACTATTATTCTTGAACTTATTACTAAACGACTTAATCCTAGTAGCTATGCTGCATCTCGCTGTATCTTTGTCCTTATCATCTTGAATTGTCTGTATCCCTTGCTCGATCTCTGCAATCAGTTTGACTGGTGAAACAGTTTTTGTTGTTGTGGGTAGCGCAAATTTATTTCCCAAGGACATTAACCATCGAGACTCTTTGGGAATGTTAATGTTCGTTTTGTTAATGAACCAGTCCTCATTGATTACGAAGCCATATTTCTCAAAATTATTATTTAATTGTCTTTGTAATTTATTGTTTAAATTTTCCCTTGTATCCTTCGTAATTTTAGTTAAATATTGTTTTTGGTGTTTTTCTACCAATTCAAAATCTTGTTTTTCCAGCCTTTTATTTAGATCCTTCCTAATATTGTTTATCCCATCACGGATTAATTTTTGTTGAATGTTGGCTTCTTTGATCTCTAGGTTCAGGATCTTTGTCAGATAATTTTGTTTTATTTTGTCTAGTTCCCTTTTTGTGATGTCCAATGTGAAACCATGTTTAATATTTTTTGTTTTACCTGCTAGGTGACGTGGAATTACCCCGAAGTTTTTGCATTCTAATAGAAATTTAAGTCGTTGTTGTTGTTTTGCAATTTTTCTATGGTTTTTGTTATATTGTTTAATGATATAACAAATAAAATCTTATAATACATAAATATTTTTCGGAGAGCGTACACCGAACACATAACCATAAAAATCTTTTAGACGAATTAATATATTTAAAAAAGTACACAACATGAAACATTTCTTCCAACACATCCGTTACAAAGATGATGAAACCACTTGTTATATCATTAAACAATATAACAAAAAACCATAGAAAAATTGCAAAACAACAACAACGACTTAAATTTCTATTACAATGCAAAAACTTCGGGGAAATTCCACGTCACCTAGCAGGTAAAACAAAGCAGAAATCTAAAATGTCCAAGAATTGTTTTCTACTGAGGTTGACGTCATTCTGAAGAGATGTCCATTTCTGCATAATTGTCCGAATTGCTAAATTCACTGGGATGTTAGTAAATAACGAGATTACGTCGAAGGATATAAGGATTTCGTCTTTTTCTAGTGTTAAGTCTTTTAACTTCTCTTTTAGTTGTAACAAATTTTTAATATTATATTTATCCGAAATTAGGGGCTTAAGTAATTGTCCAATATATTTTGATAGTTGGAGGCAAGGTATGTTAGTCGATGAGGAAATAGGTCTGAGTGGTGTATTATCTTTGTGTATTTTTGGTAATCCATACAGTCTTGGAGCTATAGCTGCAGTGCAAGTCAGCTTGTGTTTCTGTATAATGTCAATGTTTCCCTGTTTATATAAGTCATTGACTATTGCGTTGTTGTATTACTACCGACGATTCTTCTATCGCACATTAAGTCGATAATTTGTAGACAATTGACGTGCCCCCCGGTTTTATTTTAGTCTAGTCTATGCAAATGTTTATAATTCCCACGACTGTATCTATTTTATTATTTTTTGGTTTTTAGTACATTTATCTTAAACATTGCAATGTATGTATAACATAAAACCGTTTAACTTAAAAAGTTTTTTTTACCTATTTTTTTATCATCAGATTTCTTCAGCGACATCTCAGGTGAGTACAACCCCCATATGTAAATATATACCTAAATGAAGTGAAGTTTGAAACTAAGAATGTATTATATATAAATAAATACTTAAGTGCTCATACCTATATACGTGAAGTGAAATTGTGAATATTAGAATTTTTCGAACCTAAATTAAATAAATTAATTTATTGAATTTAACTTTGTATTGTGTATTTATTTTCCACATTTTGGTTGATAAGTGAAGCTACCTTGAGAACCGGCTGCCTCTTGTTCCCCGTTTCCGAGATTCATGAGGAATTCCGGCCCCAAATATTCCCCGCTCATTGAGAAATAGTTGAGAGTTGACATCATTTACGAAAATTTTTCAAAAGTACACAACTAAACTTGTTAATGTATGCAAGGATGGGGCGTAAATTATAACTGAAGATTTAGTAGAACCTTTAAGAATATAGCAAATTTTATTATATGAATTGAAAAATAAAGCATTAAAATTTCTTAAACTTGAAAATTTGGTTGCAGTAGAAAAATTTTTATTATTCATGGTCATACATGCGCAATGACACACTGTCGCATAAACAAACAAAGCAACGCAGTTAATGCTTGTGTTGCTTCTTCGCTGTCTAAACAACGACTGAATCAAAGAGCGTAAGACTATTTGTGTTACACTCATTAATTTACGTGAGTCCAATTGCCGGGCCTTGACTGTAGGTCAGTGATGCTCAAACGCACACTACCAAATTGTGCGCTTGTATTGAAATATGAAAGAGCTTGCTGATACACCCAAAAAAAAATCCAAATACGCGATAAACAAAAATTTTGTGTTAAAAAAACAAAAAATAAAAATCGAAAGAGTATTAGTAAAGTGAAAAAGCAATAAAAGGGAAGAAAGGAAAGGTACGAAAAGGAAGGTGACAGAAAGGAAACCGTGGAATGAAATAAAATAAAGTAAATCAATATGAATATTTTAAAGAGCTTTTAGACCGATTAAATTAAGAGGCAAAATTTATTAATTTTCCTTCATCCTCCTACGCGTTTCGACGGTATTATCGTCTTCCTCAGGGAGTCTAATTTTATTTAAAAAAATTAAAAGATACACAACAACATATTATTACAAAGAAATTATTTGCGAATTATACATGCATTTTTAAATATATACATAGAATTAAAAGACTTTTCACTTACACTTAAATTCATCTAAAAAAAACATCTAAACCAATTATTGTTACAACACATCTATCCACATCTTGGCACAATTACATATTTATACATATGTATACAGTTTTTGACATTTGTTATTTAATTATATTTCTATATACGCAATTTATGCTGTCCACATCTTCCTTGAAGTTTATTGCGTCTTTTATTCTTTGTTGTATGCGGAGACTTTCCAATGTCAATCTTGTTTTTGTTCGTCTCTCTATGTCTAATATTTTCGCGTTGTCAAAGTCCGCTGTATGTCCAGTATTGATCAAGTGTTGTGCTAGTGCTGTTGTTGTCTTTTTATTTCTAACGTCTGTTATATGCTCGCCTATTCGAACACCTGGTGCACGTTTAGTGGTCCCTACATATTTTTTGTTGCATCGTTCGTCATTGTTGCCTTTACATTTGATTTCGTACACTACATTGTGTTGTTGTTCCTTAGTGACTTTGTCTTTTGTCTTGCTGAATTTTTGGTAATGTGTGTGATTCGGTTTATGTGCGAATATCAATTTGTCATTATGTAGGCATTTTTGTAATATGTTGTTATCCGTTAAACCCTGTTATTGTTATTTTCATTGGTAGTTTTTGCATTAGTTTGGCATGTTGTTTGTTTTTGTTTTGTTATTGCTAACCACCTTTCAATGACTTTAGTTGGGTAACCGTTTTTTGTCAAGATCTTTCTTATTTTAACGTCGTTGTTTTTTCTGAACGCCTGGTCGCTCAGCGTGTAGATCTTATTTATAAAATTCGTCATGGTGTTTTTCTTTTGGGTCCAGGGGTGTTTTTCTTTTGGGTCCAGGGGAGGACGCTATTGGTTTCGCATACCAATTCGTCAAAATTTTGTTATTGTTTCTAAATATTTCTATGTCTAGGAAGGCTATCTTATTGTCATTTTCTCTTTCAGTCGTAAATTGGATTTTCTTATGTTGCACATTTAATGTAGTCAGAATGTCTTCCGCGTCCTTAATCTTAACAATAGCGAATACATCATCTACATATTTAGTTGTGTATTTGATGTATATGTCTTTTGTTTTGAGATCAGTTATAGCGTCGTCAAGTATTTTGTCCAGAACAATGTCAGCTATAGTAGGCGATAATGGATTTCCCATTGGCATACCATAAATTTGTTGGTACACCGTTCCGTCAAACATAAAATAGTTATTGTCCCTTAAACAAAAATTTATGATATCTAAAAATTGGTTTCTCGTCAAGTCGGTATGATTTTGAAGGGTTGTCCAATTCTGCATAATGGTTCTTATTGCTAGGCTCACTGGTATGTTGGTAAAAAGGGAAATTACGTCAAAAGAAATCAATATTTCGTCATTTTCAATTTTTAATTCATTGAGCTTTTCTTTGAGTTGCGATGAGTTTTTAATGTTGTAGTTAGTAGAAATAAGTTGTTTGCGTATATTTCCTATATACTTAGACATTTCGAAGCAAGGAATATTTGTAGAAGAAGAAATGGGTCTGAGAGGTAAGTTTTCTTTGTGTATTTTTGGGAGTCCATATAGTCTGGGTGAGACAGCTGCATTACAGGTCAATTTGTGTTTTTGTATAATGTCGATTTTCCCTTGCTTATATAATTCATTTACTATTGTGTTGTTTTTCCTTAGTAATTTCTGTGTCGGGTCCACACGCATAGTTTTATATGTTTCTTTATCGTTTAGTGGTTCCATCATCTTGTTTTTGTATTCCTGCTTGTCCATTAGTACGGTCTTGTTACCTTTGTCTGCACTTGTGATTATTATTGAGTCTTTGTGTTGCTCTAGAAGTTTTTTTGTGTCGTCAAAAATTTTCAATATGAATTTCTCTTTGTTATTGTTTTTAAACTTATTGCTAAATGCCCTAATTCTACCAGCTATGTTGCATCTCACTGCATCTTTGTCCCTCTCTTCATTTATTGTCGGGATCCCTTCTTCAATTTCTGCTATCAATTTTACTGGCTTGATGTTTTTCCTTGTTGTCGGCAGAGAAAATTTATATCCTAGGAAAGGAGCCATCGGGACTCCCTAGGGATGTTGATCTGAGTATGGTTAACGAACCAATCCTCGTTGACAGTGAGACCGTATTTCTCGAATTTGTTGTTTATTTGTCTTTCTAGTTTTGTGTTAATATTTGCCCTCGTGTTAGTTGTGATAAAACTCGAAAATTGTTTCTGATATTTTTCTACTACCTCAAAGTCAGATTCCTCTAATCTATTTTTAAGAACTTTGTTGGTATGGCTAATACTGGAGCGGCTTAATTTAATGTGGATATTTGCTTCCTTAATTTCTAGGTTTAATAATTTTGTGATAAAGTTTTGTACTATTTTTTGTAGTTCACGTTTTGTAATATCCAATTTAAAGCCATGTTTAATGTTATTCATTTTCCCTGTTAAATGTGGCAGTGTTATTCCATAGTTTTTACATTCCAATAAAAATTAAAGCGAATGCTTTTTTTAGAGCTTTTAGGCCGGTGAGATTTATAAGCAAAAATAAATTTTCTTATATTCTCCTACGCGTTTCGGCGTCTTTTCCGCCTTCCTCAGGGAGTCTGTTTTATTGAAATAATTTAAAAAAGATACACAACACATTATTATATAATTAAGACTAGGTAACGAAAACAAACATGGTAATATTATGATACATAATTAAACCTAAAATTATTTTTGAAAACTGTTGGAAAAACTGATCACTTATATTAAGCTTTTCAACAAAACACTTCACGTCCACAAAACATCTAGATACATATAAAATGGCATAGAGACCTAAAAACATACATATACAAATATATTGCCATTTTCCCTACTTCTTGTCATTCGTTATTTTTTTCTTCTTTAATGCTGTTCTGTAAGCGCAACTTATATTGTCCACGTCTTCCTTAAAGTTTATTGCGTCTTTTATTCTTTCTTGTATGCGCAGACTTTCTAGTGTCAATCTTGTTTTTGTTCGTCTCTCTATTGTATTGACTCGCACTAGATTTTGTTTCTTTTTCCCTTGCACTCCTTTTATTGTTTTTAATACCAAACACTCCCTTTTTTTTTGATTTTGGTTTAAAATTCACAAATTTTAATTTTTTTTTATTAACTCCCTTTTTCTTTTCAATTTATTTCACATTAATTTTCATTGATTTCAATTTTCTTTTTGTTTTAACAATTTTCGGATTCGGATGTAAAAAAGCGGCTGACCGGCACGGGGATAAGCTTTAAACTCTGTATATTAATAATATAAAACCGCTCAGCAGCCTTTTCCCGTTTCTTGTTATTTACATATGTATATACGTACATAAATATGTATATAGGTGGGATAGGTATGAGAGGTAAGTACAAGAAAACATGAGGTGAGCGACGGTGAGTATACGGTGAGTGGTGGTAAGTATGGGTAATTCCAGTGACGAGGTAAGTATTGTGCACGAAAGTAGGTAAGTATCGGGAATTATAGTTTTGATGGGAAGGTAAGTATGAAGACACGTTGGTAAGTATAAAAAGGGGTAATTCCAGAAAAGGCGGACATAAGGTAAGAGGAAAAAATGTGTATATAACAGGAATTTTAATCGAATTCGATTAGATTTTCGTCCATGTCCTCAACATGGCGGCCGGCCTGCGCGGATGAGGGGATTAACAACTCCTTCAGCTCCTCCAGTGATTCGACTGCCCTCGTGAACAAGTTCTGCATCCGTTGTTGATTGCCACTGTTCTGCCGCTTCTGTGTGGTACGTTTTACAATGACCCTCCGATTGGTACTCATGGGTCTCGGTCTTGGTATTGCACGCTGGTTTCGGTGGGTTTCCCTTGGTTCATGCCGGGTTTGCCGATGAATGAGTGTATGATGTGCCAGGCCGCATCGGCGGCAGCGATCGGGAGAATTACACGCTCCGGTTACGTGAGAAGTTGCCAGGCAGTTTATGCAGTAGCCATGAGCTCGAACAGAGTCATAGCGTTCCTCAGGCGTCATTGCCAGAAAGGCGCGGCACAGGCGGAGTGAGTGCTCCTGGCAACACAACCGGCATGTGTTGTATCGAGGGTATCGTCTGTAAAGAGAATGGAAGAGAAAGCCCATAATGTTAGCTGGATGCGAGAGAAGGGGAGACATCGCTAGGTACAATGGATTGAGAGATTATTGTGCAGGGGGAAGAGAGCAGAGTTTTGCGATGGGGCGTGTGTATACTCCGTTTTGGGTGCGTACATCGACTACTCGGACTTGGTCGTCGGACCCAGGGTGAAGTTTTATTACACGTCCGAGTCGCCATTCATTTGGAGGGAGTGCTTCATCTTTTATGACTACTAAATCGCCTTCTTTAACGTTGGCTTGTTGGGTTTTCCATTTGGTTCGCTTATGGAGTTCTCTGAGGTATTCATTTTTCCATCGAGTGCTGAATTGATGGTGTAATACCTGCAATTTTTGCCATTTGTTTATGAGCGAGAGATTTTCGGAATTCTGTTCTGGAAGTGAGAGTAATGGGGCCCCGCGCAGGAAATGTCCTAGGGTTAGGACGAGCAGATCATTAGGATCTTGAGACATGGGAGAGAGCGGCCTTGAGTTTAGAACCGCTTCTATTCGAGTGAGTAGTGTGGTGAATTCCTCGAATGTAAATTTGTGATTTCCGGCAACTTTGAGGAAATGGGTTTTGAAGCTTTTGACGGCTGCTTCCCATAATCCTCCCATATGAGGGGCATATGGTGGGATGAATTGCCAGGACATGCCGTGAATGGAGTATTTATTAGCTATGTCGGCTGCAGTTTCTTGCAGAAATTTGGCAAATTCTCTTTTCAATTCTCTGCTTGCACCGACGAATGTTTTGCCATTGTCGGACATAACTTTGTGGGGAAGTCCACGGCGACTAACAAAACGAGAGAATGCTGCTTTGAATGCAGCTGTCGTCAAATCTGAGCAGACTTCGAGATGGACTGCTTTTGTGGAGAAACACACGAACACGCAAACGTACGCTTTTGCATATGATGCTTGTCGAAGCGTCGACGTTTTTACTTGGAAGGGTCCGGCGAAATCTATACCGGTGGTGTGAAATGGTAGAGAATATGTACACCTTTCAGGAGGGAGTGCAGCCATTATCTGAGATCTGGTCTGCTGTTTGTAAATGGTACAGGTCTTGCAGTGAAATATGCATTTTTTGACCTTTTGCTTGAGGCGAGGTATATAATATTCTTGTTGTATCATGCGAATCATTAATTGCTTTTCTGCATGCAACAAGGTGGAGTGAGTGAAATCCAGCAATAATGAGCAAAATCTCGAATTATCTGGAACTATTATGGGGTGGCGTTCATTTTCGCTAAGAGGTGAGTGGGCGAGTCTGCCATTCACACGCATTACACCTGATTTATCCAACATCGGATTTAGAGATAAGAGCGAACTCTTTTTGTTAATTGGGTTATCAGCTTGTAAATCTGCAATCACATCTGAGTAATATTTCGCTTGTGTATGAATAATTATGCGGGATTTTGCATATGTGATTTCGCTTTGAGAGAGAGTGAGACTTTGAGCAATTTTGAGTTTTTTCGCTTTGTGTATAAAGCGATATATGTATGCAAAAACGCGTAGAGCTTTCCCGAAAGATGAGAAGCGTTCGAGCATATCGGGAGTTTCTATCGAGTGAAATGACTCGATGCGTTTTTGTTCTGGTGGAGTGGAGTTGTTTGGTGCTGTTTTTGGCCAGCATGTGGATGCTTTAGAAAGCCAATCTGGGCCATTCCACCATAGAGAGCTGTGAGATAATTCTTGGGGTTTACATCCACGTGTACCAAGATCAGCTGGGTTATCACCACTGGATACATGACGCCAAGTGGCATTGCTCACATTATCGAGGATTTGAGACGTTCTGTTTGCCACATACGTCTTCCATGTGTGGGGTGGCTTTTCGAGCCATGCGAGTACAATTGAGGAGTCTGACCAGAGTATTAACTCTTGGGAAGTCAGCTTTAAGTGAGAGCGCATTTGTTTCACGAGTTTTGAGAGAAGTACTGCTCCGCAAAGTTCAAGACGGGGAAGGCTCACAGTGTTTAAAGGAGCCACTTTGCTTTTTGCAGCGAGTAAATGCGTTGAGAATGAGTGTTCGCTATTTTGCACTCTGAGATATACGCAAGCGCAAAATGCTTTTTCTGATGCATCTGAGAAGCCGTGCATTTGATACTGTTTATCGGGAGAGAAATCGATCCATCGGGGGATTTTTATTTCGCTTATCGCGGGGAGATTTTCGGGAAATGTGTTCCATTTGTGAAAAGAGTTGGGTTTTACATGTTCATCCCAATCTGTTCCTTCTAGCCAGAGTTGCTGTAGCAGAATTTTGGCTACTATCATTATGGGCGATAGCCACCCTGCCGGGTCAAACAATTTCGCAATTGCCGAGAGTATTTGCCGCTTTGTGCTTGAGTTAGCGACGGGTAGAGGATCGTATGAGTAAGTGAATGTGTCACTTATTGCATTCCATTTTATGCCCAGAGTTTTTGTGGAGCTGGAATCGTGAAATTTCAGAAAATCTGCATCGAGTAAGTCAGATTTTGGGATATTTTTGAGGAGATCGGGATGATTAGCCGTTATCTTTTTCAGTGGAAAACCGGCTGATTTTAGTGCTTCGATAACTTGGTGAAGCGAGTCGAGAGTGGACTGTATTGTGTGTTCGCCCGAGAGAATATCATCTACGTATGTTTGGTGTAGCAAGATATCGTGAGCGAGAGGGTGGGAGTGTTGCGAGTCTTCTGCGAGTTGGTGGAGTGTTCTGATGGCGAGATAGGGGGCGCAGTTTACACCAAATGTCACCGTTTTTAGTTTGTAATCTGCCATGGGGAGTTTCGGAGATTTTCGGAAAACAATTCTTTGGAAGTCCTGGTCTTCCTCGTGTACGAGTATTTGGCGATACATTTTCTCGATATCGCCATTAAAAACGTATTTAAAAAGTCGCCAATTGAGTAGGACGAGCATTAAATCGTTTTGGAGAATCGGTCCTGTGTGAAGGACATCATTTAAGGAGTTTCCTGAGTGGGAGATTTTCGAAGCATTAAAGACGACGCGAACTTTTGTGGTTTTACTGTCTGGTTTCAAGACAGCGTGGTGAGGGAGGTAAAAGGAGAAATATTTTCCGTTTTCTATGGACTCGAGAGGTGGGATTCGTTCCATATGACCCAACGTGATGTATTCAGCCAGAACTTCTGAGTATTTCTGCTTAAGTTCTGGCCGTTTTTCCAGGGATCTTTCGACGCTTAAATACTGCAGTTGAGCTCCTATGCGTGAATGTCCAAGGGCGAGAGTTTCGGGAAATTCCTTCTTAAATGGGAGTTTAACCACATATCGGCCATCTTGCTGTCGTTTGGTTGTTTTGCGATAGAGCTGTTCGCAAAATTCATCCTCCTGAGATAGGGGTTGAGTTGTGGGTACTTCTTCCTGTTGCCAGAATTTTTGAAGTAGGGAGTTGAGAGAGTCATTGGTGGCTTCTCTAACTTGAGTCGAGAAGGTATTTACCTTTTCCTTTAGGGGTCCGCTGATTATCCAGCCAAATATTGTATTTTGGGCTAGTAAACAGCCGCTGACATTAGCCTGTAAGCCTTGTAGCATTATTTGTGGGGTGAGATCGCTGCCTATTACCATGTCTATTTTTGAGGGGGTGAAACATGAAGGATCAGCGAGATTGAGTTTTGAGATCTCTTGGAGATTTATTCCTGACACCTTAAATGAGGGTAAAAA
The DNA here is from genome assembly GCA_960531455.1 of Urophora cardui. Classification (NCBI taxonomy): domain Eukaryota; kingdom Metazoa; phylum Arthropoda; class Insecta; order Diptera; family Tephritidae; genus Urophora; species Urophora cardui. Next base: position 41,949,269 of record OY482675.1, on the reverse strand, counting down.
GTGTGTCAGTTTGGGGAGAATAATTGCGTGAGTGATTATTCGAGTTTGTAAGTCTGACGAGCAGAGAGTTAGCTCGCAGATTTTGTTAGAGTTTTGCACTACCAAACCGCCCATTCCTGAGATTTCGTAGTGGGTTTCCTTGGTGGGTAGGTGCAATATTTTTTGTATTCGAGAAGATATGAATGTTTTTTCCGAACCTTGATCAATTAGGGCACGAATTTTGTGATATTCGCCGTTTGAGTGGAGTGTGACCAAGGCCGTGGGTAGTAGAGTCATTTCGCTGCTACTAGTGAAGTGGGTTGTTGTTTGATTTACTGTGGGTATTTGTTGGGTTCGAACAGCCTCTGCGGAGGTTGAGGGCAGTTCTGAGTTGTTGGGAGTTGTCGCCACTTGAGTTGTGGCATATGTCTGGCTTTGTTGCCTTTGAGAGTGTTGTGTTTGCGTTCTTGGGTGATTTTGGGACTTCCCTTGTATATGGAGCTGGGAGTGGTGCCGCTGTTTGCAATAGACGCAAGTAAAACTGCTGGGACAGTTATTGTCTTGGTGGGAATACGATAAGCAGTTTGAGCAGTAACCATTCTCTTTAACGAAGTTGTTACGCTCTTGGGGTGAGAGATTTCGGAATTTCAGACAGCTCCTAATGGCGTGGTTTTTATTGCAGAGTTTGCAAGAGGGAGCTTTTTGGTCTGAGTGATATGTTTGTGACTTGTTTTTGAAACTCGATCTATTTGGTGTAGAGGACCTTTGTGTGAAACTGGAGTTTGAGGGTCGGGGATTGCTCGGTCTATAATTACCAAGTCTTTCTACCACTTCATATCGTGTGGTGAGGAATTTATCCATTTCTTCCCACAGTGGTAGTTCTTTTCGGGATTCGAGAGATTGCTCCCAAAGCGCTAGAGTTTCGCGGGGTAGTTTTGAGGAGCATAAATATATGAGGATTGGGTCCCAGTTATCCGTCGGAACATCATTTGAATTGAGGGTTGCAACGCAATTATTTATCGTTGTTTGGAGATCTTGTATTCTTTCCCCATTTTCTGAGAATACAGGCTGCATATTGAAAAGCGTTTTTAGTTGATTATCTACGAGAATTCTTCGATTCTCGTAGCGGGATTTGAGTGCGCCCCAAGCGAGCTCGAAATTTTGGTCTGTGAGAGCGTATTTCTTTATTACGAGGGCTGCTTTTCCTCTCGTTTTTTGTCGGAGGTGGTAGAGTTTTTGGACTGGCGAGAGTTTGGGATGATTAATATATACCGCCGTGAACATGTCACGAAAAGCGGGCCAGTCTTCATATCCTCCCGAGAACATTTGAGTATCACAAGCTCTGATTTTGGGAAAGGATTGCTCGCTAGAGAATTGAGTAAGGGGTATTGCACTAATCGTTTGGTAATGGGGGGTTTCGTTGTGAGGGGTTTGGACTGGGGTTTGAGTTCTCTGCATGGCTGCTATGAGTTCTCCTATTCTAAGCTTTGTGTCGGTTGCAGTGCAGTTTGATGTCTCGAACGTTTCCTCTATTGTTTCTGGGCCTCGTCGTCATTTGTGGAGAGATGTGCCGCGTCATATGCTGCTTCCAATGCATCCATTCTTTTGTTGAGTGTATCTGCGTAAATTTTGAGACTGGCTTCCGTGTGCTCAGTCTCAGCGATGCTCCACCATTTCTCGCAGAATTTTTCCAATTTTTGTAGCTCCAGGAAAAATTTCTTTTCTTGGGAATTGGATTCATCCTCCGATTGGGACTTTGATCGGGTAATTGGACCCGATGGTTGTTGGAGGACTTTGGCCTTTTCTTGATTTCCAGGCATGTTTAATTTATGGCTTTTGGGATTCTATTAATGCTTTTGGGATTCTATTGAAGGACCATGTTTAAGCTTTGATGGGAGAGGGGAAGGCGAGTTGCTTTTTTGGAGGGAATTGGAGTGGGTTTGGCTACGGGGAGGTGTCCTCAACATCTATATCTAATATTCTTGCATTGTCAAAGTCTGCTGCATGTCCACTGTTCGTCAAATGCTGTGCTAATGCTGTTGACGTCTTTTTGTTTCTTGCGTCTGCTTTATGTTCGCTTAGTCTTGTGCCTAATGCTCGTTTGGTAGTTCCGATATAAGTTTTATTACAATTCTCGTCTTTGTTACCTTTACATCTTATTTCATAAACTACGTTGTGTTGTTGTTCTTTGCTAATTTTGTCTTTCGTCTTGCTAAATAGTTTGTTAAGGGTATGATTTGGTTTGTGTGCAAATATTAAGTTATCTTTTTTTATACATTTTTGTAAAGTTTTATTATCCGTTAACCCTTCTATATATGTAACCCCCCTGTATATTTTGTTCTTGTTTTTATCCGTCATATTTACATTTGTTTTGCATGCTTTTTGTTTGTTTTTTGTTGTTATTAACCACCTATCTATAGTTTTTGTTGGATATGCATTTTTTGTCAAGATAATTCTTATTTTCCTTTCGTTGTCTTTTCTGAACGCCTGGTCGCTCAGCGCGTAGATTTTATTTATAAAGTTAGTGACGGTGTTATGTTTTTGGGTCCAGGGATGGTTAGAGTGGTAGTTAATTATTCTTGAAGATGCTATTGGTTTTGCATACCAATTCGTCAAAATTTGGTCATTGTTTTTGTATATTTCCATGTCTAGGAAGGCTAACTTATTATACTTTTTTTTCAGCTGTAAATTTAATCTTTTTATGTTGTCTGTTTAGTATTGAAAATATGTCTTCCACGTCCTTAATATTTACAATCGCGAATATATCATCTACATATTTAGTTATGTATTTGATACGTATGTCCTTGGATTTCAGTTCAGCTATAGCGTCGTCAAGGATTTTGTCAAGAACGATATCAGCTATCGTTGGGGATAAGGGATTACCCATCGGCATACCATGGATTTGTTGGTGTACCGTTTCGTCATAAATAAGGTAATTGTTATCTCTTAAGCAGAAATCTAAAATGTCCAAGAATTGTTTTCTACTGAGGGTGACGTCATTCTGAAGAGATGTCCATTTCTGCATAATTGTCCGAATTGCTAAATTCACTGGGATGTTAGTAAATAACGAGATTACGTCGAAGGATATAAGGATTTCGTCTTTTTCTAGTGTTAACCCTAATCCTCTAAAGTGCGCCTCTCAGTCTCACTTTAAAGTTTAAAAGCGAATTATTCCTAAACCAAAAAAGCTTTTTGTCTGAAATTTTGGGTATTCCTCCCTTTGTGTTCATAAATTATGAAATAATTATGATCTTTGGGCTATTTATTTATTTTAACCATTTTTTTTTTGCAATCGTATAAAATTGTAAAGAAAAACCGAAAGTGAGCCTCAAAGACTCACCTTAAATACGTTTATCGTAATAAGCTTACATTTCTAGAATTCAACTAAATTTTGAATCCGTTGTTCACAAGGTTTACCCAGTGAGGTTTATACATTGTAAGCTCACCATACTTTCCCCGGATTTTGGCGAATTCATCGTATTTCATCATAGATCTTTATATAATAGGATGTCATAAAATTAAGGATACCGGCAAGGTCAACAATTTTAAAACAATTAACATTTGATCATTTTTCTGTTTACTGAGATTCTAAATTACGGAAAAGATGCGTTCAGATAGAGAAACGAAAGATGAGCTGCTTTATGCGTAAGTAATTTCACCACGAACGTCGCGTTTAAAAAATTTGTAATTTGGTTGCGGAAAATATATATTAGGGGCGATCATGTGAAAAATTTAGTCATATTCATTTCTTTCAAAGTTTTTCTCATTGTATGCACAAAAACAAATTTATAACAGATGTAATTAAACCATTTTTAATGAACATTCAAACAACTAAAAAAATATACCCTATTTTACGGAATTACCTTTTTTATCTTTATATACTAAAAAAATTGTCATAAACCGGTATAAGAATGTATAAAAATGCTTCTGAATTCATTACTGCATAAATAAAAGTAAAAAACAAATACAGAAATAATGCGTTTGAAAATTTCCCCATAGGTGAGCCTCAGAGTCTCACTTTCGGTTTTACGTAACTTTTCAAAATTCGGTGTTTAGGGTTAAGTCTTTTAGCTTCTCTTTTAGTTGTAACGAATTTTTAATATTATATTTATCCGAAATTAGGGGCTTAAGTAATTGTCCAATATATTTTGATAGTTAGAGGCAAGGTATGTTAGTCGATGAGGAAATAGGTCTGAGTGGTGTATTATCTTTGTGTATTTTTGGTAATCCATACAGTCTTGGAGCTATAGCTGCAGTGCAAGTCAGCTTGTGTTTCTGTATAATGTCAATGTTTCCCTGTTTATATAAGTCATTGACTATTGCGTTGTTTTTTCTTAAAAGTTTTTGTGTTGGGTCCACTCGTATAGTCCTATATGTATCTTTTTCCTTTAGCAGTTGCATCATTTTCTCTTTGTATTCATTTTTGTCCATTATTACAGTCTTGTTTCCTTTGTCTGCGCTTGTGATAATTATCGAGTCTTTGTGTTGTTGTAGTAGTCGTTTCGTGTCTTCAAATATCTTTAATATAAGTTTTTCTTTACTATTATTCTTGAACTTATTACTAAACGACTTAATACTAGTAGCTATGCTGCATCTCGCTGTATCTTTGTCCTTATCATCTTGAATTGTCTGTATTCCTTGCTCGATCTCTGCAATCAGTTTGACTGGTGAAACAGTTTTTGTTGTTGTGGGTAGCGCAAATTTATTTCCCAAGGACATTAACCATCGAGACTCTTTAGGAATGTTAATGTTCGTTTTGTTAATGAACCAGTCCTCATTGATTACGAAGCCATATTTCTCAAAATTATTATTTAATTGTCTTTGTAATTTATTGTATAAATTTTCCCTTGTATCCTTCGTAATTTTAGTTAAATATTGTTTTTGGTGTTTTTCTACCAATTCAAAATCTTGTTTTTCCAGCCTTTTATTTAGATCCTTCCTAATATTGTTTATCCCATCACGGATTAATTTTTGTTGAATGTTGGCTTCTTTGATCTCTAGGTTCAGGATCTTTGTCAGATAATTTTGTTTTATTTTGTCTAGTTCCCTTTTTGTGATGTCCAATGTGAAACCATGTTTAATATTTTTTGTTTTACCTGCTAGGTGACGTGGAATTACCCCGAAGTTTTTGCATTCTAATAGAAATTTAAGTCGTTGTTGTTGTTTTGTAATTTTTCTATGGTTTTTGTTATATTGTTTAATGATATAACAAATAAAATCTTATAATACATAAATATTTTTCGGAGAGCGTACACCGAACACATAACCATAAAAATCTTTTAGACGAATAAATATATTTAAAAAAGTACACAACATGAAACATTTCTTCCAACACATCCGTTACAAAGATGATGAAACCACTTGTTATATCATTAAACAATATAACAAAAAACCATAGAAAAATTGCAAAACAACAACAACGACTTAAATTTCTATTAGAATGCAAAAACTTCGGGGTAATTCCACGTCACCTAGCAGGTAAAACAAAGCAGAAATCTAAAATGTCCAAGAATTGTTTTCTACTGAGGTTGACGTCATTATGAAGAGATGTCCATTTCTGCATAATTGTCCGAATTGCTAAATTCACTGGGATGTTAGTAAATAACGAGGTTACGTCGAAGGATATAAGGATTTCGTCTTTTTCTAGTGTTAAGTCTTTTAACTTCTCTTTTAGTTGTAACGAATTTTTAATATTATATTTATCCGAAATTAGGGGCTTAAGTAATTGTCCAATATATTTTGATAGTTGGAGGCAAGGTATGTTAGTCGATGAGGAAATAGGTCTGAGTGGTGTATTATCTTTGTGTATTTTTGGTAATCCATACAGTCTTGGAGCTATAGCTGCAGTGCAAGTCAGCTTGTGTTTCTGTATAATGTCAATGTTTCCCTGTTTATATAAGTCATTGACTATTGCGTTGTTTTTTCTTAAAAGTTTTTGTGTTGGGTCCACTCGTATAGTCCTATATGTATCTTTTTCGTTTAGCAGTTGCATCATTTTCTCTTTGTATTCATTTTTGTCCATTATTACAGTCTTGTTTCCTTTGTTTGCGCTTGTGATAATTATCGAGTCTTTGTGTTGTTGTAGTAGTCGTTTCGTGTCTTCAAATATCTTTAATATAAGTTTTTCTTTACTATTATTCTTGAACTTATTACTAAACGACTTAATACTAGTAGCTATGCTGCATCTCGCTGTATCTTTGTCCTTATCATCTTGAATTGTCTGTATTCCTTGCTCGATCTCTGCAATCAGTTTGACTGGTGAAACAGTTTTTGTTGTTGTGGGTAGCGCAAATTTATTTCCCAAGGACATTAACCATCGAGACTCTTTAGGAATGTTAATGTTCGTTTTGTTAATGAACCAGTCCTCATTGATTACGAAGCCATATTTCTCAAAATTATTATTTAATTGTCTTTGTAATTTATTGTTTAAAATTTCCCTTGTATCCTTCGTAATTTTAGTTAAATATTGTTTTTGGTGTTTTTCTACCAATTCAAAATCTTGTTTTTCCAGCCTTTTATTTAGATCCTTCCTAATATTGTTTATCCCATCACGGATTAATTTTTGTTGAATGTTGGCTTCTTTGATCTCTAGGTTCAGGATCTTTGTCAGATAATTTTGTTTTATTTTGTCTAGTTCCCTTTTTGTGATGTCCAATGTGAAACCATGTTTAATATTTTTTGTTTTATCTGCTAGATGACGTGGATTTACCCCGAAGTTTTTGCATTCTAATAGAAATTTAAGTCGTTGATGTTGTTTTGCAATTTTTCTATGGTTTTTGTTATATTGTTTAATGATATAACAAATAAAATCTTATAATACATAAATATTTTTCGGAGAGCGTACACCGAACACATAACCATAAAAATCTTTTAGACGAATTAATATATTTAAAAAAGTACACAACATGAAACATTTCTTCAAACACATCCGTTACAAATATGATGAAACCACTTGTTATATCATTAAACAATATAACAAAAAACCATAGAAAAATTGCAAAACAACAACAACGACTTAAATTTCTATTAGAATGCAAAAACTTCGGGGTAATTCCACTTCACCTAGCAGGTAAATCAAACAATATTAAACATGGTTTCACATTGGACATCACAAAAAGGGAACTAGACAAAATAAAACAAAATTATCTGACAAAGATCCTGAACCTAGAGATCAAAGAAGCCAACATTCAACAAAAATTAATCCGTGATGGGGTAAACAATATTAGGAAGGATCTAAATAAAAAGCTGGAAAAACAAGATTTTGAATTGGTAGAAAAACACCAAAAACAATATTTAACTAAAATTACGAAGGATACAAGGGAAATTTTAAACAATAAATTACAAAGACAATTAAATAATAATTTTGAGAAATATGGCTTCGTAATCAATGAGGACTGGTTCATTAACAAAACGAACATTAACATTCCTAAAGTCTCGATAGTTAATGTCCTTGGGAAATAAATTTGCGCTACCCACAACAACAAAAACTGTTTCACCAGTCAAACTGATTGCAGAGATCGAGCAAGGAATACAGACAATTCAGGATGATAAGGATAAAGATACAGCGAGATGCAGCATAGCTACTAGTATTAAGTCGTTTAGAAATAAGTTCAAGAATAATAGTAAAGAAAAACTTATATTAAAGATATTTGAAGACACGAAACGACTACTACAACAACACAAAGACTCGATAATTATCACAAGCGCAGACAAAGGAAACAAGACTGTAATAATGGACAAAAATGAATACAAAGAGAAAATGATGCAACTGCTAAACGAAAAAGATACATATTGGACTATACGAGTGGACCCAACACAAAAACTTTTAAGAAAAAACAACGCAATAGTCAATGACTTATATAAACAGGGAAACATTGACATTATACAGAAACACAAGCTGACTTGCACTGCAGCTATAGCTCCAAGACTGTATGGATTACCAAAAATACACAAAGATAATACACCACTCAGACCTATTTCCTCATCGACTAACATACCTTGCCTCCAACTATCAAAATATATTGGACAATTACTTAAGCCCCTAATTTCAGATAAATATAATATTAAAAATTCGTTACAACTAAAAGAGAAGTTAAAAGACTTAACACTAGAAAAAGACGAAATCCTTATATCCTTCGACGTAATCTCGTTATTTACTAACATCCCAGTGAATTTAGCAATTCGGACAATTATGCAGAAATGGACATCTCTTCAGAATGACGTCAACCTCAGTAGAAAACTATTCTTGGACATTTTAGATTTCTGCTTAAGAGATAACAATTACCTTATTTATGACGAAACGGTATACCAACAAATCCATGGTATGCCTTATCCCCAACGATAGCTGATATCGTTCTTGACAAAATCCTTGACAACGCTATAGCCGAACTGAAATCCAAGGACATACGTATCAAATACATAACTAAATATGTAGATGATATATTCGCGATTGTAAATATTAAGGACACAACCAAATCACACAAACCAAATCATACCCTTAACAAAATATTTAGCAAGACGAAAGAAAAAATTAGCAAAGAACAACAACACAACGTAGTTTATGAAATAAGATGTAAAGGTAACAAAGACGAGAATTGTAATAAAACTTATATCGGAACTAAAAAACGAGCATTAGGAACAAGACTAGGCGAACATAAAGCAGACGCAAGAAACAAAAAGACGTCAACAGCATTAGCACAGCATTTGACGAACAGTGGACATGCAGCAGACTTTGACAATGCAAGAATATTAGATATAGAGAGACAAACAAAAACAAGATTGACACTAGAAAGTCTGCGCATACAAGAAAGAATAAAAGACGCAATAAACTTTAAGGAAGGCGTGGACAATATAAGTTGCGCTTACAGAACAGCATTAAAGAAGAAAAAAATAACGAATGACAAGAAGTAGGGAAAATGGCAATATATTTGTATATGTATGTTTTTAGGTCTCTATGTCATTTTATATGTATCTAGATGTTTTGTGGAAGTGAAGTGTTTTGTTGAAAAGTTTAATGTAAGTGATCAGTTTTTCCAACAGTTTTCAAAAATAATTTGAGGTTTAATTATGTATCATAATATTACCATATTTTTTTTTCGTTACCTAGTCTTAATTATATAATAATGTGTTGTGTATCTTTTTTCAATTATTTCAATAAAACAGACTCCCTGAGGAAGGCGGAAAAGACGCCGAAACGCGTAGGAGAATATAAGAAAATTTATTTTTGCTTATAAATCTCACCGGCCTAAAAGCTCTAAAAAAAGCATTCATTATAAATTGGATATATTTGGCCTAAATCCTATAATACAAAAATTTAAGCCTTTGTTGTTGTTTAGATAATTTTTTGTTATTTTTGTTATGCTGTTTAATTATGTAGCAAGTGCCTTCGTCATATTTTAGACGGATGTGTTGAAAAAAATGCTTCATGTTGTATGTGTGTTTCTTGCGAATTTTTTGTTGTTATTGCTTTTAGTGATTTTAATTTTTTTTAAATTTTTATTTTTCGGTGTTAGCTCTCCGAATAAATTATAATTTGTATTGTTTATAGGCCATTAAATTCAATATATATGAATATTTTAAAGAGCTTTTAGGCCGATTAAATCAAGAGGCAAAATTTATTAATTTTCCTTCATCCTCCTACGCGTTTCGACGGTATTCTCGTCTTCCTCAGGGAGTCTAATTTTATTTAAAAACATTAAAAGATACACAACAACATATTATTACAAAGAAATTATTTGCGAATTATACATACATTTTTAAATATATACATAGAATTTAAAGACTTTTCACTTACACTTAAATTCATCTAAAAAAACATCTATCCACATCTTGGCACAATTACATATTTATACATATACAGTTTTTGACATTTGTTATTTAATTATATTTCTATATACGCAATTTATGCTGTCCACATCTTCCTTGAAGTTTATTGCGTCTTTTATTCTTTGTTTTATGCGGGGACTTTCCAATGTCAATCTTGTTTTTGTTCGTCTCTCTATGTCTAATATTTTCGCGTTGTCAAAGTCCGCTGTATGTCCAGTATTGATCAAGTGTTGTGCTAGTGCACAACAAAAATATATTTTGAATCACGAATCAAAAGTATATTTGCTCCTTTAGAGAAATTAATTACAAATAAAAATTCTTTTATTTTAAAATATTTTGAATCACGAATCAAAGTATATTTTTAATGCTTTTGAGAAATTACTTACAAATAAATATTATCTTTCATTTTAAAGTATTTTGAATCACGAATCAAGTTGATTCTGGTTGATCCGCCCTAAGACATACCTGGGTTAAAATGATCGATTGCTGTATGGGCATTTCAATGCGTTCAGCGACATTTATGCAATACACATTACATTATAGGTAAGAACAAAATTTGCTGGATTATTACATATGCATGTACATATACGTATGCATGTCAAACCAAACAATAAAAACAAAGTAAAAAAATTTTTTTAAAAAAGCTTTTATTTAATATTAATATAACAATTTACTAAAAAGGAAAAAAATAATTTTTTTATATTTTTGAACAAGATTTATATTAGTCCTTAGTTCATTTGGATCTTAATTTCAATCTAAACATACATTTAACGTATTTCTTCAAAGCATTTCTGTATATGTATCAACATAAATAAAAGCGCGGGTGCTCTTTACGTAATGCATATCTTACGTAATTGGAATTTAAAGTTTTTATCGCTTCCTTCCATTTCGCCAATACGGTTTTATAACATGAATATGTAATGAGTACCCGCGCTTTTATTTATGTTGATACATATACAGAAATGCTTTGAAGAAATACGTTAAATGTATGTTTAGATTGAAATTAAGATCCAAATGAACTAAGGACTAATATAAATCTTGTTCAAAAATATAAAAAAATTATTTTTTTCCTTTTTAGTAAATTGTTATATTAATATTAAATAAAAGCTTTTTTAAAAAAATTTTTTTACTTTGTTTTATTTTTGCCTTTTTAGTTTTACAATGCATATTACATCTAATATCTGGTTTTACTATACTCTTTTGTGAATAGATTACTTCGTAATACGTGTTCAAAATAGGAACAAATCTGGTTCATAAATACTAATTTTCTAAATATCTTGACACTAGCGCCACCTAGCGGCGATTTATTTCCACGGATATATTTACTTTCTCATAGGCAATATATATACCGAATATGAACAAATTCGGTCGGTAAATACGAATTTTACAAATATCTTGACACCAGCGCCACCTAGCGGCGATTTTTTTCCTCGGATGTATTTACTTTCTCATAGGCAATATATATACCGAATATGAACAAATTCGGTCGGTAAATACGAATTTTACAAATATCTTGACACCAGCGCCACCTAGCGGCGATTTTTTTCCACAGATGTATTTACTTTCTCATAGGCAATATATATACCGAATATGAACAAATTCGGTCGGTAAATACGAATTTTACAAATATCTCGACACCAGCGCCATCTATCGGATTTTTTTTATTTCACATTGCATTGTCTTCGGGTCCTGAACTATGTTCCAAATTTCAAGTACCTAGCTCAACTAGAAGTATCTTAAATGTTCGTTGCAAAATTCCACGACATACATACAAAAAGTGAAGTTAAATAAAAGCTTGTAAAAAGTGAGCCATCAACGTATTTTGGCATATCTGCACGAATTCGATCAGGATTCTAGGGGACACGTGGAATGAGAAAGATTTAATTACACATGGTGTTTCCATTTAAAGTAAGATAACTCTTTATTATGACCTACTTTACCAAAAAAAAATTATTACAAATATATTATTTTACATACATACATTGTGCAAACTTATTTCAAAACAAAATTTAATATATCTACTTACAGTGTTGTATAAAAATTAATTGTTTAGACGACTAAGAAAATAAAAAATATCTATTACTTATTAAGAGACATCGGACTTCTATAAAATTTGAATATACAACATAAATGCAAAATATATTACTTTTTGATTGCTTGCTTTTCCGAAAGGGTAGGAATTTGATGTATTGTGCAACGATTTTCCGTCATCCCTTGTAAATTTTGGTTTGAAGACAACCCGGTTTCGGCTAAAACATATGCGCCATCTTCAGAGTCTTTTTTCGTTCTGAGATATTTTATGTAAGGGTGCGTTATGTCGGAAGAAAGAAAGATAGCAGTGGGTGATATACGCTTATCGGAATAGCGCTATTGAGTGTTTATGTCGGAGCAGTGATAAAAGCAATGGTAGCGAAGAGGTCAATCAACGGAGGTAATAGCGCTGTTCGACCAAAGCATATAGCGCTACGAGTATTGAGTGTTTATGTCGGAGATAAGCTAGAAACGAGAGGAATAGCGCTGTTATCTGTGTATATTGAAGTATGATACTAGATTTATCTTTAGTGTATTGTGGTACTTAAAAAAAATTTTAGAATAATCGAAAAGGAGAAAAGACGTTGTTATTTTACACATAATAAATATTTACATATATTTCTGCTCCACACTTATGTATCTATATATTTAATTTTTTGTTTAATTTGAAAGGTTATATAAAATTATGTATAACAAGTAAGGAAGCCTAAGTTCGAGTGGAATCGAACATTAGATACTCAGCTGTATGCTTTCATTGTTTGTTTGCGTTTGTTCGATATAGGGTGTATTTTATATGAAACGAGTGCTGCATAAACAGGGCGCAGCCACGCCCATTTTCAAAATTTGTATCAATCATCCAAATAAGCATATAAATATTATTTTTAGTGCAAAAATGCATCCCTCTATGACTTTTAGTTACAAAGACTTCACGTTACAAATTCCAAAAGGGTGTTCCAGAAATATCTTTGTTAAAAAGTAGGCGTGGTCATAAACCGATTTCAATACATTTTTGCGTGTCTATTAACACATGTTATAAAAGTGCATAAACCAAGTTTCGTCATAATATCTCAGTTATTTGTCGAGTAATAGGCTCGTAGATTTCTTTGTATAAAAAGAGGCGGTGCCACGCCCATTTTATAAACTTTTTTTAGTGTTTGTTTCCGGTCTATTGTAGAACTCATGTCACAAAATTTCAATGAATTATCTTTATATTTCACAGAGATATCGCTAAAAATGATTTTATTAGGTCACTTTATGATACCCATATATAAAAGTGGGCGTGGTCGTCAACCGATTTTGGTAATTTTTCGTCCACACATTTGGCTAAGTAAATATATCACGCGTACCAAATTTCATCGATATATCTTTAACGGTTTCTGAGTTATGGCTTATAAAACTTTCAATATTTGCCCCTTAATAAGTGGGCGTGGCACCGCCCATTTTCAAAAATTTTTGTATTTTTTGTTTTATGCCCATAGTTGGACTCCTGCCACAAAATTTCAGTGATAGATCTTTATATTTGACAGAGATATCGCTTAAAATGTTTTTATTAGGCCCCTTTATAGTTCCCATATATAAAAGTGGGCGTGGCCGTCAACCGATTTTGATAATTTTTCGCCAAAACATTTGTCTAAGTAAGCAAATTACGCATACCAAATTTCATCGATATATCTTCAACGGTTTCTGAGTTATGACATATAAAACTTTCAATGTTTGACCCTTAATAAGTGGGCGTGGCACCGCCCATTTTCCAAAATTTTTGTACTTTTTGTTTTATATCCCTAGTTGGACTCCTGCCACAAAATTTCAGTGATAGATCTTTATATTTGACAGAGATATCGCTTAAAATGGTTTTATTAGGTCACTTTATAATACCCATATATAAAAGTGGGCGTGGCCGTCAACCGATTTTGATAATTTTTCGTCAAAACATTTGCCTAAGTAAGCAAATTACGCATACCAAATTTCATCGATATATCTTCAACGGTTTCTGAGTTATGACATATAAAACTTTCAATGTTTGACCCTTAATAAGTGGGCGTGGCACCGCCCATTTTCCAAAACTTCATCAAATTTCCTCATAAAGGCCTGAGCTCAATACGTGGGTAAAATTTTATCACTCTAGCTATATTAGTGGCTGAGATACCAAATTTCCGATTTTTTCTATATAGGAAAAGTGGGCGTGGTCATGGTCCGATTTCGCCCATTTTCAATACCAACCGTCCCAGTCTCGGTACCAACTTGCATTTCAAATTTCATCAAAATATCTCAATTTTTACGCGAGTTATCGTGCGTACGGACGGACGGACGGACGGACATGGCTCAATCGATTTGTCCTTTCACCCTGATCATTTTGATATATATAAGTCCATATCTATCTCGAATATTTCATTATGTTACAATCCACCGTTATGAAATCAAAATTATAATACTCTGTGTACTAGTACAGCTGAGTATAAAAGTAATAAAACACATACATAAACAATATCCCTTTTATTCATAAACAATAAAATAGATTTGTAAAATTTTCAAAATCGAAAAAATTTATGAAAATGTCACTTAAAAATTTTTAAAACCTATTTTATTTTTTATTCATGAAGTCGTATATACTTACATACGTGTGGACTTCATTTCACATGCTACGGCCATCCACAGTTTATCCAAGACAAATCTATTGTGATGATTTTGATTTTTTTGATCCCACAAAGGTTGCCTTTTAAAAATTGCATTGGTGAAACTTTCTTTGTCCATAATGAATAGCGCTAATCGGCTAAAGAAAACATAAACAGATGTACAGAACAATTTTCGTTGCTATCTTGCTCTCTTTCTTCTATTGCTCCGACATAAACGCACCCTAAGTTCGATAGTAATTATAGTAACTAACTTCCGTTTAGGGACAGGAATTTCGATACGATACGATACCAAATCGATATTTTTTGCATTTGATACCGATACTTTTTACTCGATTCTTTTGCAACGATATTTTTTGGTATCGAGTATTTCACCCACGGTATCGAACAAATGAGTACCTACATTCAGCGATGGAAAATTAAAATTGTGTCATATTTGTCCAAAAAATTGTGCAACGCAAAATAGTGCCGAAAATCGATCTAGTGTGCAGAAGTTACAAGCCGCTTCCTAAAGGGCCGAAAAATGCACAAGCACGAATAATTTTCCATCACTGGTACATATCGGAAAATAGGTCTGATCCACGTGCTGAAATAATTGCATGTTTGGGCTACTTCTGTTTATTGATTTTCACATTAAACGAGGCGCACAATTACCACCGAAACTTGCTTACAATTTGCAATTACCATGCGATAGAAATAATAGCTTTGTTCAATAACTCAAAATTTTTGATTGCTTTTACTAATAGTTACGAATTTAATGTTCAATAATCCAAAAAATTTGCGAAAGAGAGCCAAATCGGAGGAGTAAGACTTCGAGAGAGTTGAAAATAGTTGCAAGTAAAATTTTCACTTGCAACTACTTGCAGCTTTAAAAAAAATAGAAGTGTAGCACAGTACACGTGATAGAAGTTAACTTCTTATATCAACAGGCCCGCAGAGAGCCGAGCCGGGCCCCTGGGACAGTTCGCGTTTACGGGCCCCCTAAAAAATAAATTCAATCTAGTAAAAAAATAACATACAAAAATTTTTCAATTCACATTGTCAGTTTTATTTCATATAAAATAAGATTTACTAGAGCACTTACATATAGGGTCTATGCACGATGTGTCTGATTCAAGAGTCAGTTTAGGTGTATTAGTGAAAATGCGCATGTAGTAGTTACACCGACATGACTCTGGCATGACTCAAGAAAATCAAAATTAGCTTGATATTTTGCTGTGACTCGCCTGTCAAATTTTGTCAGTTAATTTCCAAACCGTTTAAAAAATAAATAACGAAAAGAAAAAATATATTTTATTTTCAAAAATGTTTGCCAATAAGTTCGATATTGAGGAAGATAAAATTTTTTTACTTGAATTCATCGAAGTATACAGGTCGTCTGAGATATTCATTTCGAACCTTCTGCAATGAAAACTATTCACAAATGAATGACGCAAGTGAGCCCAGAATGACAGCGAGTCAACACGTACACAGATGACTCGCGAGTCAGACGCACTGTGTATAGACCCCAATACATACATAAATTAAATGTTAGATCTCATTGTTTGTATTGCTTACATTAACTTTTTTAAATACATTTTAACCTTACGATTACCAGAGATTTTTATGTACGAGGTTTACCAATACCCACCCGGATGACCATATACATTTTCTTGCATTACGATCGCTTTCGCGTGCTTTAACTTTTTATTGCCCAAACATATTTATTACTATTGTCAAATATAAGCCTGTGAATGATTAAAAATATTTAATTTAACTATATTTGGTGAAATTAAGCCAACAAAAACCACAAACATCCCGTAATGGGTGTATATAAAGTAAAAAATTCAAAATTTTGAATCCTAAGGAAAAGGTTGAGTGAATAATACGATTACGACACATTAATTATCTACTTGAATTACCATTATTCTCAAAAAAAAAAGATCAAAACAAGGCGAGCGAGTTGCGAAGGACTTTGTTGACCCGTAAAAGGATTCCTGTAGAAATATCGCCATATATACCTTTTTTTTTTACTAAATTATCATTAACCAAAGATTAGTGGGATGATGTTTATGGTGGCAAGAATAAACAAAAATAAAATATGTGTATGTGTGTATGTACATATTATATTCTAAATGAATTCAACCCGTCAGGAGCATGAAAGGAGATTTACTATGGCTTTGGGATTATATTTTAATGCTCTAGATCAGGCATCGGCACTTTCATCCATATGAGTAGGAAGATTCTACATAAAATCGGCAATCGTATGTATCTTAGGAACTATTTGCTAGAAACAATGAATTTATCAATGTCCTTCCTTATTTCTAATAAAAAGGACAACCTTCCAGCAGGTTGATGAGAGTAAAGATGAAAGGAAAATGTTATAAGTGTTTTGATATGAAAATTAAACAAACACTAGTCAATTATGCATAAAATGCAATAAACCCATTTGCGATGAACAAAGTATCAGCCAAATAAAATGCATAAATTGTTGTATAGATCCTTCGGCATTTCGCTTGGCTTGAAATAAATTTTTATTCTATAAATTTTCTATAAACTTTATAAAAGCAATCAAAATATAGTTAAACAATAAATTTATAAAGTTATAGCAACAAAAATATGTGCATATACACGTCTTTTCATAGGAAAGTGTACTGGGTCACCCTGGTGGGTATTGGTAAACTACGTATGTACATAAAAATTCAAAATCGCAAAAAAAGCATATTCCAGATGAAAGAAAAGTTCAAATTTGTTATTATCTGAAAGAACTCGAAAAATTGATCAGTGAGTAAAAAGCATTTTAAAATCGGTCCAATAGTTGCTGAGTAATCGCAAAAAGAAAACGCAAATGGTCACACGGGTGGGTATTGGTAAACCTAAGGTTAAGAGCTTGAATCATCCAAGGAAAACCTTCCGTGATTTTGGTCTGGGAATATGGAAATTACTGAGTCAAAACTAATGCTGCGAGCAAGGCTGGACGCCAATGCCAATGTTCCAAGGCTTGTCAAGCTATTTTGGCTCATAGTAGAACGCAAAAAATTTTTCGCGCGAGACAATAGACTGAAAGAACGCTCCCCTTCAGCCACACTGACTGGAAGTGTGAACAATATTCTTAATGCTATGCAGATGTTAGCAAATAATACTTCCATCTTCAAGTTATGAAGTTTGTTCAGAAGTTGTAATGGTGGCAGCGAATCACATCCCAAATTTGTTAAGTGGATGGCTTTGAGATAAATGATTTCATCTATTAGATCCGTAGAAATATCTATGCCATAAATCGTGCAGAATGCCGTTGCCTTTTCTCTGAGCTCTTCTTCCGACAGATCCTGATACTTCCACAAAAAACTAAATTTAATCGCAATGTCAGTTTATTTATTTAATCCTTCTTGCACTTATTCCAGGTAATAACTCTAGTATCTAACTATAAAATCATGGAAATAATAGTAGATAGATAATAGTATTGCTTTTAATAATTTTTTAAACTTTGTATACCTTAACTCTTTGAAATCAATTTAAACAGGGTTACCAACATTTTTCATTTAAAAAGTAAATATTTCTGAGAAGCTTGGTTCACCACCTTACCAATTGCGGTACTTTGGAAACTCTAAATCAAAGTCGATTTTCCTCAATTTCAACTCACTTTTCTAGGATTTGCCCTTGTATAAACAAGGTAAATATTTGATTGGATGCTTATAGTTTTAGTTTGGTGATTTGGTTAAGTTAAACACTTCAATTTTAAAACAATTTTTTGTAGCAACAAAATACCTATGTATGTATCTATGAAATCCTAGTTCGAGTACTGTCAATACTGCTTTGCCTTTCCGGGCCCCCAAAAACCTTCCGGGCCACAGGGGGATTGCCCTGGCTGCGCCCCCCCCCTATCCGCGGCCCTGTATATCAATTTATATTCGCTCGAAAGCAACAAGTAACAAGTTTCATATATCATATGAGAAAAGAAATTGTAAATACATCCCTGCAAAAAATGCGATTAATCCGGGACGTCTTCGGGATCAATCACAAGGGAAAATGCGACTAATAAAATTTTACATCTCTTTATATGTAGCGAATTGATCGCATTTTTTCGGGAATGTCCTTTGAAGAGGCTAATTGTTCAATTTGTATACCAGAACGGGTACAAATGTAGATGAATCGCTTTCACCCAATTCTGAAAATGTCTAAAAATTATAAATCGTTTTATATATTAGAAGAGTTTATTCGATTAGATTTCAATTTGTAAATTTAAAAAAAAATAAGTATTTCCTCCAAATATTTAAAGTTTTGAGAATGCATTATGCGAGTGTAAAAGATATGTGAGGCATTTTTCAAAGTTGTTAGCCAAGGCTATTTTTTATAACAATCTTTAAAAATTATAAATTTTCATGACTATTTCAATAAATATTACACAATAAGTTTTACTTTTGTAAAGAAATATATTCAATAAATTAACATATTTTAAATAGTCAGTTTTGAGTTTTTAATCGTAATTGATTTTTCAATGGATATTTTTGGTAAAATTTTGTCAAAATTATTATTCATGATTGTTATTAAAAGAAAGCGTGTTCGATTAGTTTTACTTATTGTTTTTTTAATACATACATACATTGAATATTTTTGTAAAATTTCTACATATAATCAATCTAGATTTATACCCGTTCGGGAAAGAAATCAATCCGGGCCAAATCTACGTATATCGGGATTAATCGCACATTTTTTTGCAGGGATATTACAATGAAAACTATCGCATGTACATACTTGTGGTTGTGTGTTTTTGTTTGTACAAATTCTATTTATAGAAAAGACGATGCATGTTCTTGTTATTAGATTTTGTTTATCGGCAAGCTCATCCGATTGGTTTTTATATTGGTTGTTTGATCGTTTTTATACTCAGCTGTACTAGTACACAGAGTATTATAGTTTTAATCACATAACGGTGGATTGTAACAGAATGAAATAATCGAGATAGATATAGACTTATATATATTAAAATGATCAGGGTGAAAAGAGAAATCGATTGAGCCATGTCCGTCCGTCCGTCCGTCTGTCCGTCCGTCTGTCCGTCTGTAAATACTCTAACTCGCGCAAAAATTGAGATATTTTGATGAAATTTGGAATGCAAGTTGGTATCGAGACTGGGACGGTTGGTATTGAAAATGGGCGAAATCGGACCATGACCACGCCCACTTTTCCTATATAGAAAAAATCGGAAATTTGGTATCTCAGTCACTAATATAGCTGGAGCGATGAAATTTTACCCACGTGTTGAGCTCAGGCCCCTATGAAGAAATTTGATAAAATTTTGGAAAACGGGCGGTGCCACGCCCACTTATTAAGGGTCAAACATTGAAAGTTTTATATGTCATAACTCAGAAACCGTTGAAGATATATCGATCAAATTTGGTATGCGTGATATACTTACTTAGGCAAATGTTTGGACGGAAAATAGTTAAAATCGGTTGACGACCACGCCCACTTTTATATATGGGTCTTATAAAGTGACCTAATAAAAACATTTTAAGCGATATCTCTGTCAAATATAAAGATATATCATCAAAATTTTATGGCAGGAGTCTAACTACGAACATAAGACAAAAACCGTAAAAATTTTGGAAAATGGGCGTGGCACCGCCTCTTTTTAGAAGCAGGAATATACGAGATTTCTGAGCCCATAACTCGATAAATAATTTATATATAATGACGAAACTTGGTGTGTACACTTTTATTACTTGTTGTAATACATGTTCAAAATTTTAGAGAAACCGGTTGACGGCCCCGCCCACTTTTATATATGGGAACTATAAAGTGACTTAATGAAAACATTTTAAGCGATATCTTTGTCAAATGTAAAGAAAATTCATTGAAATTTTGTGGTATGATTTCTACAATAGACCGGAAACAAAAAATAGAAAAATTTTGGAAAATGGGCGTGGCACCGCCTCCTTTTAGACAAAGGAATCTACGAGATTTCGGAGCCCATAACTCGACAAATAATTGAGATATTATGATGAAACTTGGTTTATACACTTTTATAACTTGTATTAATAGACACGCAAAAATTTATTGAAATCGGTTTATGACCACGCCTACTTTTTAGCAAAGATATTTCTGGAACACGCTTTGGAAATTTGTAACGTGACATCTTTGTAACTGGAAGTCATAAAGGAATGAAATTTTGCACAAAGAATAATATTCATATGCTTAGTTGGATGACTGATAAAAATTTTGAAAATGGGCGTGGCTACGCCCACTTTATGCAGCACTCGCTTTATATAAAATCCATCAAACGCAAACAAACAATGAAAACATAGTTACAGCTGAGTATCTAATGTTCGATTCCACTCGAACTTAGGCTTCCTTACTTGTTATTTTAATAATTAACTAGTATGTAATCGCCGATATTCGGGTGGCACTTTTATTTAATAAAAAATGACAAAGAAAATTGTTTAATAAAAAAAAAGCAACAAAAAAACTGACTCAACTTGAATTATTCTATGGACTCTCCTAAAAGTAGTGATTATCCGTTTAGACTTACCCCATCCAATTTAACTCATGTCTCAGTTATATCTCCGGAAGTAGTCTTAAATTCATTAAAAACCTTAAAAGATTCATTTAGATCTGGACCGGATTTCATTCCGGCTTGCTTTCTTAAAAAGTGTGCTGTAAATATTTACAAGCCCCTAACATCCTTATTTAACTTGTCTCTAAAAAAAGGTGTTTTCCCATTAGTTTGGAAGGAATCTTTTATAATACCCCTACACAAAAATGGCAGTAGGTCTTCTATTGAAAATTATCGAGGCATAGCCAAGCTGTCAGCGGTTCCAAAATTATTTGAAGCAATCATTGTTAATTATCTGAAGTACTCTATTTCCTCATCAATATCGCCATCTCAACATGGGTTTTCTACTGGAAAATCTACCACAACTAATTTATTGCAGTTCACAACTTATGTTTCAAATGGATTTAGAGAAAATGCTCACACAAATGTAATTTACACGGATTTTAGTAAAGCTTTTGACAAAGTATGTCATTCATTGCTCATCCGTAAACTAGGTCTAATAGGTCTTCAACCCAGTTTTATTCGATGGATATCTTCATACCTACATGGTAGAACTCAAAAAGTTATTTTCAAAAATTGTTCTTCCGATGTCATTTTCGTTCCTTCGGGCGTTCCCCAAGGAAGCCACCTTGGGCCAATTCTGTTCCTGCTATTCATTGATGATATTTCGTCTGTAATAAAACATTCTAAGATCTTATTATATGCTGATGATGTAAAACTATTTAAATCATTTTCCTCTATAGAAGATAGATCTTTCTTACAAGCAGATCTTAACAACCTTGTTCATTGGTGTAAAGCAAACTACATGCCGCTAAACTTAAAAAAATGTAAAGTTATGTGCTTTTCTCGTAGAACAGTACAACCAGCTTCTTATAAAATATCACAGCATAATCTAGATCAGGTAACTAATTTTATCGATCTTGGCGTCACAATGGACTCCAAACTCACCTTTAACCTCCATATAAACTCCACTGTCAACAAAGCTAAAGCTGTCTTTGCATTTATAAAGCGATGGTCTAAGGAGTTCAATGATCCTTACGTCACAAAAGCTCTATTTACAAGCTTAGTTAGACCTATCTTGGAATACGCATCTATTATTTGGAATCCCCACTACCAGTGTTTTTCAGATAAAATAGAATCTGTCCAAAAGCAGTTCCTGCTTTTTGCTTTGCGGAACTTTCGTTGGGACTCAGATTACATTCTTCCACCTTACACTTCTCGTTTAAAACTCATTAATTTGCCTTCACTTTCTAGTCGTAGAGAGATGCTTGGTATAGTTTTTATGGTTAAATTAATCACTGGACTTATAAATAGCCCATGCCTTCTAAGTGAGTTATATTTTAACGTTCCATGTAGAGTATCGAGGCATTTCAAGCCACTATTTGTGAAACCTTGCAAAACAAATTTCGAATTAAATGAACCATTCCGCCGCTTATGCCATGACTTTAATAATCACTCCAGCACGATTGACACTTCAGACTCGCTTTTTATTATAAAAAAAATAGTTCTAGCCTCACTTAATAAATGATATACAATCAGCTGATGAATTTTGTTCTGTAGCTGAATAGTTTTAGATCTCGACACCTAACAAACCCCTTCCTGTACGACTCGGCACAAAAAAAAAAAAAAAAAAAAAAACAAAAAAAAAACATATCCGTGCGTCATGCGGATTGGCGCCCCTCGCGTCGGTCGGGCGGGATATGGAGGGTAAACCGTTGGGTATTATTATTATTATTAAAAAACCTGGACTTGAACCAGCTTCATTTGAATTGGAAGTCTAGCATCTTACAGCTGAGCTACCGCGCTAGTTACGTGAGTTGTGTCAAACGGTGTACTCTAATTTCTTCTTGTGTTATTAACATTCTCACCCGCTTATTTCATCACAGCGCTGTCCTGGTTAGAATTTCTTATGTACTTACACGTATACATATGTACATACATACATTTACATACAAATCTCCAAAAGAATTTAAAATAAAAATATGTATTAGTAAAAATACCGATGAGCACCTAATGCTTTTCCTTAAATAGGTACTTATATTTTCGTTCATCGTTTTGCGTGCTTTTTAGTTTTTTTTAAGCTATTATTTATTATTAAAATAAAAAAAAAACAAGTAAGGAAGCCTAAGTTCGAGTGGAATTGAACATTAGATACTCAGCTGTATGCTTATTGTTTGTTTGCCTTTGATGGAAACACGGTGTACTTTATATAAAGCGAGTGCTGCATGAAGTGGGCGTATCCACGCCCATTTTCCAAAATTTTTCTATTTTTTGTTTCCAGTCTATTGTAGAACTCATGCCACAAAATTTCAATGAATTATCTTTATATTTGACAAAGATATCGCTTAAAATGTTTTTATTAGGCCACTTTATAATACCCATATATAAAAGTGGGCGTGGTCGTCAACCGATTTCGCTAAAATTTTCAACATGTATTGCTACAAGTAATAAAAGTGTATACACCAAGTTTCGTCATAATATATCAATTATTTGTCGAGATATGGGCTCCAAAATCTCGTATATTCCTGCTCCTAAAAGGAGGCGGTGCCACGCCCATTTTCCAAAATTTTTGTGTTTTTTGTTTTATGTCCTTAGTTGGAATCTTGCCATAAAATTTCATTGATATATCTTTATATTTGACAGAGATATCGCTTCAAATGTTTTTATTAGGTCACTTTATAATACCCATATATAAAAGTGGGCGTGGTCGTTAACCGATTTTGGCAATTTTTCGTCAAAACATTTGCGTAAGCAAATATATCACGCGTACCAAATTTCATCTATATATCTTCAATAGTTTCTGAGTTATGACTCATAAAACTTTCAATGTTTGCCCCTTAATAAGTGGGCGCGGCACCGCCCATTTTCCAAAATTTCATCAAATTTCTTCATAGGGGCCTGAGCTCAACACGTGGGTAAAATTTCATCGCTCCAGCTATATTAGTGACTGAGATACCAAATTTCCGATTTTTACTATATAGGGGAGGTGGGCGTGGTCATGGTCCGATTTCGCCCATTTTCAATACCATCCGTTCTCGTCTTGATACCAACTTGCATTCCAAATTTCATCAAAATATTTCGATTTTTGCGTGAGTTATCGTGCGTACAGACGGACAGACGGACGGACATGGCTCAATCGATTTCTCTTTTCACGCTGATCATTTTGATATATATAAGTCTATATCTATCTCGATTATTTCGTTCTGTTACAATCCACCGTTAGGAAATCAAAATTATAATACTCTGTGTACTAGTACAGCTGAGTATAAAAATCAGTCGCCTGGCTTGATTCGAACCCACCTCCCCTCGCTTCCAGACCAGACGCAAAACCTCTGCGCCACCACACCACTTGCGTGGGCTATGTCAAACGCTGCACTTAAACTGAACTAACAAAACGGGTGGTTGCTTTCATTGTAATATGTACATTAGAGTGGCCCTTATTTTCGAAAGTCGGAAATTTGCATGTGTTACCCCCTGATATGTTTTTGTTTAATAAAACAATAATACCCTGAAAATTTTGGCCCGATTGAACAACTCTAACCCATGCCACAACGAGTTGAAGTTGAAAAATTATCAACATCACTTTTAGTAAGCGCTGCTTTTGGTTATGCCGCGATAAATATATGTATGTGCGAAAACCTAACTCTGAGATGTTTACAAGTTTGAATTTGCATAAAATTAATCAAAATACTTTTATTATTTTACCGTTGCAATTGCTTGAGTAGCAAGAATCGTAGAAGATGTATGTACGTATGTAGATGACATTAAATTTTGGTTCTCACGTATAAAGCAACATAGTATTAAAACAAAAAAATCAAACATTTCACTTAAGAATTGTATATTAATTTAAAATCATAGTCCATATTATTTTCTTCCAATACAATAATTTTAAAATGTGCAACTGGTGAAGTCAGTTAACTGAAGGACATGCCGCGCATAGGTACCTTTTTAGCACAAAGTGAGTTTCTGTCGGCATTGGGAAAGTTTGTGTCCGTATCATGGTCACTTTACGCGTAGTCAGCGTAACTAATGCACTCTATTTGCACTCTAAGCTAGCGACATGTATGTACGAGTACATGAAAAATATATATTAAAAATTTCAATTTTCTTAAATTATTTGTATATATGAGTAAATAAGGATCCATGACTTTTTATTACTTCAATATATAGAATATCAGTACATATTTTTTATTCATAAATCATTTATTTGTGGAGCCTAATAAATAACAACATTGTAATCTACTAAACTCAAAATGTAAGAGAATTCGTCCAATATAAACGTCCACAGAACCATATAACCCTTGGTTCATTATTTCAACACATTGTGGCACGGGTTAACGTTGCCCAATCGCGCAAATATTAAACAGGGAATATTTCCTTCGTACATGAAACCATTTCAGGGGTAACGTCTCAAAAAAGTGGAAAAAAATTTTTTCCATAGGCGTAAGCGCCACTCTAATGTACATATGTATTTGCAAATATCAAACTTGTTACTTGTTGCTTTCAATAGATGAGTGAGTTGTACTTGTTAGTTCAATTTAAGTACGGCATTTGACATACTCAACGCAAGTGGTGTTGTGGCGCAGAGGTTTTGCGTCTGGTCTGGAAGCGAGGGGTTGTGAGTCGAACCGCGCGAGACATCAAGGTTGATTTTTTTTTAAATTAAAAATCAACTAAAATGGCTGCTATTTCCGGGGGCAACTTCCGTTGCATCAAATTTCAAATTTCACTCTCCATAAAAACTCTGTATCGCCGCCTAAGAAGTTAACTTCAAAACTTTCAATTTTGAAATATGCAAAAATTTTAAACGCAAATTTCTAATTGCATACTAAATAAATTAGCGCAAACAGAAATCTTGACGATGTTGTGGAATATCCAAAGTAGATTTTCGTCTTCCTAATTCAGTTATTTCATTTTCAATTTCAAAGATTTCAATTACAACCTAACCTGAAAATCAAATTGTGAAAACAGCGCATCAGCTGTTTACTTGCAAGTGTTTACGATTTTGCGTTCAATAACTTTGGTTGATAATTTTCTCTTTTTCTCGTTTTTACTCTTAATTTGCCACTGACGCTCTTTTTGCAAGTAATAGCCCAACCACTAACCGACGGCGTCATATCTCTCAGTTACCTCACGCAATAGTTCAAAATCGACACCATTCACGCACGTAAACGCACGCATACCCAACGCAAGAATCAGTTATTTTCCTTTGTTTACATTCTGCATTGTTTTTGGTTTGTTTGGAATGAGTTGAATAACAGCGTTACCATTGTACAGCAAAGTATACATGCAGTTTTTGATTTCGTAGTAACTTGTGTTTGGTTTCGTAGTAATTTTTCTTGAAAATCGTATTATTCATAGAATTTATTAATAAATAAATTTTTAAATTGAAAATGTTGTATCATGATAATTTAAAACCAAATATTAATTGCAGTTTTGTTTACTTCTGACTTCGTGCTTCTACATTTTCTACTACTATTTCTTAAAGGCTTTTAAGAATATGTACATATGTATGTATGGGCACTAAGAAACCTAATTTTTTAAATTAATAAAATGCAGCAATTATATACAGATACTATTTTTATTTTAACTTTTAGTAAAATATTCACCACGGTTATTTTTTAATTTATGTATTGCATATGTTCGTATTTCGGTCTTTTTGTTGTTTATGCTTGTTGTCAAATTCACGAGTCTTGCCGGCTCACCAAATATTATTCACCTGACAGCTTTTAAAAATTTGCTATCCGGGGTATTTTGCTAAATTGAACAGTCAAAAATATTCACAATAGTCAAATATATTAAATGCAACAGTCAAAAATATCCACAATAGTCAAATTTAGTAAAGAAAACACAGCAGAAAAAACTTCATTTTTTTCTATTTAAATTTTTATCTCCATATAAAAACAAATACAAACGATTGATACAATATGTAGTACAATTTAGTAAAAAAAAAAAACGCCAGAAAACCTTCATTTTCTCTATTTACATTTTTATTTCCGTGTAAAAAAACGATGATCGGCAATAGCCAAATTTAGTAAAAAAACGCAAGAAAAACTTAAATTTTTTATTACATTTTCATCTTCATATTTAAAAAAAAAATACACTTATGTTAACATAATTTTATAATCGGCAACATTCGGAATAGTTATTGAGGTACTTTGGGAGCATATTGAAAGATTGGTACAAATTTACTACAAAATAATCGCTCAGGCAACCCTGTTGCAAAGAAAGCAATCATGAGAGCATCAGCTGACACGTTATTACGTGAAAAATCAAATTGAGCTAGGTTTAACGATACGTGCGTCAAGAGAGCCGTCGTAATGCGTTGGTGAATGGGCATTTACACTACAACTCCATAAGACAGGTTGTGTCAGCTGACACGGGCTACGTGCGTGCGTCGTTGACCGGTTGGACTATAAAGTTGTTGAACAGAGCTACAGATAACTGGAGATAGGATTATATATTTTTAATTTTCATACGATAATTTGACGTTTGCAAATAAAAAATCGTCATTTTAGCGAAAAAATCGTCAATATCTTTTTGTTTTCTCACTTTACTAAAAAACACGTTATAAACAAAAAAGGGTCTGTTTTCCATTAATGCTAATATGACACTACGTTTTTTCCTGGTATTCTACAAGGTTTTTTGTGTGAAAGAGGTGGTCAACTACAGTTTTGTGTTGGTGCAAGGGAGTAAGCTATGATGGAAAAAACTAACGAAATACTATCTAGGCGGTTAAAAACCAATGAGCCAGCTTGTATTTCGAAAGGTTTTTTGACATTCGGCACTTTTTTCTGACAACAATTGTTTCAATTTGACAATTATAAAATAAATTATTTTGAAAATATAAAATATATGGAAATACAAATTTTAAATTTGCCTCTGGTAAGCTTCTGCTTTGGCCGTAAGGAAATGAAGAAGTCCGGAAGAAAAATCATACTGCGCAATGACTTCTCTTTATAACATTGAATGCACAGCTATTCCGCCACTTGAGTTTCATCATTTTTTTGTTTCGATAATTTAAATTCAAATTTCCAAAAAAAAATTATTTTTGTAATAAATAATATTTTTATTTAGTTTGAAGTTTAATGTCAAAAAAATTGTTTTTGAGGGAGTATTTGTCTCTTTTCAACCTACAGAAGAATTGTTTTTGTATTTTGGCTCTCGGTGGGTTTTCAAACCAAAAATACCAGAGAAAAAACGTAGTGTCATATAGGCATAAGGAACGCTCCGCGAGAAATAACTTTTTCAGGGTGATGAAGGACCTCTCACAGATCTCAAAACTGAAATCAAAACTTGCCGTAGGTTTATAATTTACGAGATATTTTTTGTTAAAGTTGGATGGGTCCATAGATATTACCCCAGAAAGAGAATTCTGTCAGCTGAGGGTTATTTTTTTTAGCGCGGCCGAGGGCCGCTATTGCAGAAAGTTGTTCCAAACACATATGTATTTCTAAGCCTCCGGAAAGTTTGGATTTCAGTTCGAAGTCTTGTGAGAGCCCCTCTATCCCCTGAAAAACATTTTTTCGGGGCGAAAAATTTTCCAAAAACAATTTTAAAGAGGTAGGAATTCATACAAATTCGTATAAATTTAGAAAAAAGCCTTAAAATTTACATATCTAAATATTGCGCTTATATAATATAAAAAATCACATTCATTGTTCATTAACACTAATTCATAACATTTTGCCTTGAAAAATAATTTATGAAGTATAAGGATTTATTTCATGAAGATAACCATTTAATTGTTGTACTGAGAGGTCAAAACGCGTTGATTGGTACCTCTTTTAACTATTTTAGAGGAAATTTTAAAGTTGCACCTTCTAGAAAATTACCGCTTTCGATACCTATACTTTGAGTATCGAGTAGTTTAGTTTCGATATTATCGGGTTCGCGATTCTTTTTAACCGATATTTTAAATGAGTACCAGATCGATGCTTTTGATTCGATATCGTGTCCCTACTTCCGTTGTTTGGTCAGGTACTTCGTGTTCGTGTGGTCGTGCGACGTGTGTGAGCCTGTGCTGTGCATTTAGGTATGCTAATTTATTTATATTTTCATTATTGTACCTGCGTAGCGATGCTACATTAACGAAAAGATGACAGAAAAATAAATTTCCACAGCGCAGGCTCTCACACACCATGGTCAAATAACACTGGTCGACAAGTTTTTGTTACAGAAATAAAATCCTACTTTTCTAAAGGATTTCGGTGCGCTGAATCTGAATCTGAACTCAGATTTTCGCTAATACGTACAGTTTTTGAGATATTCATGTTTAAAGTGGCCAAAAATGCGATTTTTGGCTATATTCACTCCTCAATATCTTTTAAATTACTTACTTTTTTTTTTTTAAATTGATTAAAGTTGTTAAAAACGCGGACATTTCTCTTGAAGAAACCGTTTTAATATTTCAGATATCTTTCTTGTAACTTGCAATATTGCATATTAAGGTTCATTAGTTTTGCAATATTTTCTCCATACAAAAATAATTAAAAATTTTGAAGCAAGTTTTTAGGCAGTTTATTATATTATGGACGTATGTAAGTGGCTTCGTAAAAAAAATTGTTCTGCTGAGCACTACAATATTTGATTGCGCCTATAAGATGCTACAAATGCTGTCGTTGTTTTCGACGACAAATACCTTATTGTGCAAAAACATATATTACTACATACCTAAATTAGATATCCGAAAAATTAAAACGTTGTCTTCAAGAGGAATGGCCGAGCTTTCAATAGCTTTAATCAATTTTTAAAATAAGTAAGTAATTTAAAAGATATTGAGGAGTGAATATAGCTAAAAATCGTGTTTTTGGCCTCTTTAAACATGAATATCTCAAAAACTGTACGTATTAGCGAAAATCTGAGTTCAGATTCGGATTCAGCGCACCGAAATCCTTTACAAAAGTAGAATTTTATTTCAGTAACAAAAATTTGTTGAAATTTTGTCGACCTGTGTAATCTATAGGTCGTAGCAGCTAAAAGAGAATACGCGGTTACCATTCGACGGCCCTATATAAGAGTGTCAAAAACAGTAAAAACACCGGCGAACATACAAGCGAACACACAAGCTCTTTCCACGAATAACACGTGCACGAACGCACGAATGCACGAACACATCAAACGAACACGAACTGTTTGACCAAACAACGGAAGTTCGTTACTATTATTGCTATCGAACTTACACAAAATAACTCAGAAAGAAAAAAGACATTTAAGATGGCGCATATTAGCCGAAACTGGTTAGTCTCCAAACCAAACTTGACAAAGGATGACGCAAAATCGTTTCACAATACATCGCAAAACATATGCAAAAAATTCGCAAAAAGCAGTAATACTGATATTGCCAATTTAGCAGGTGCCGTATTTCCTGCTATTCATAATTCGGGGAATCAAAGGTCCGAAGAAAATAACAGCATAGTTCGATGGTGTTTATCAGAATTGCGTTTATAATTATGATATTAGGCAAAATGGAATAACCAATCTAGTTGGGTCGCCTAGGCCAATATCACTGCGATTTGCAATACAAGGACTTCACCCCGCAATCCCTACTGTATTCGTGGAAAGAAGTACAACTTAGAAGAACAGAGTTGGCTTACATTTTCAAAATTTGTATCAATTATCCGACTAAGCGTATACATATTATTGTTAGTGCAAAATTTCATTCCTTTATGGCTCTTAGTTACAAAGATGTCACGTCACAAATTTCACGAGGCCATTTTAGAAATGTTTTTGTAAAAAAGTAGGCGTTGTTATAAACCGACAAGTAATAAAAGTGTGAACACTAAGTTTCGTCATAATATATCAATTATTTTTCGAGTTATGGGCTCCGAAATCTCGTAGATTCCTTTGTCCAAAATGGGGCGGTGCCACGCCCATTTTCAACAATTTTTCTGTTTTTTGTTTCCGGTCTATTGTGGGTATCAGCCAAAAAATTTCACTGAATTATCTTTATATTTGAAAACGATATCGCTTAAAATGTTTTCATTAGGCCCCTTTATAATATTCATATATAAAATTGGGCGTGGTCGTCAACCGATTTTCCTAAAATTCTGAGCACGTATTACCACAAGTCATAAAAGTATATACACGAAGTTTCGTAATAATATATCAATTATTTGTCGAGTTTTGGGCTCCGAAATGTCGTATATTCCTTTGTCTAAAAAGAGGCGGTGCCACGCCCATTTTTCAAAATTTTTCTATTTTTTGTTTCCGGTCTTTTGTAGAACTCACGTCACAAAATTTCAATGAATTATCTTTATATTTGAAAAAGATATCGCTTAAAATGTTTTTATTGGGCCGCTTTATAGTTCCCATATATAAAATTGAGCGTGGTCGTCAACCGATTTCGCTAAAATTTTGAACATGTATTACTGCAAGTAATAAAAGTGTATACACCAAGTTTCGTAATAATATATCAATTATTTGTCGAATTTTGGGCTCCGAAATGTCGTATATTCCTGCTTCTAAAAGGAGGAGGTGCCACGCCCATTTTCAAAAAATTTTTGCATTTTTTTGTCCAAATATTTGCCCTAGTAGGTATATCACTCATACCAAATTTCATCGATATATCTCGTATAGTTTCTGAGTTATGACTTATGAAAATTTCAAATTTTGTCCTTTAATAAGTGGGCGTGGTGCCGCCTATTTTCGAAAATTTTATAATATTTCTTTATAACGGCCAGATCTCATTACGTGGATGAAATTTCATCAGGCTATATTAGTGACTGAGATATCCATATCTGTACCTGCCCAGACGCGTATTTGTACCCAAGGTTGTTTTACTTTATTTGATGTAAAAAGTAAAATCACAGCTGGACGCACGTAAACTTTATGAATTCTGGTAAAGGAATATTCCACAAATAACCACTGTCGCAAATACCTTTTTGACGTTTTTTGCTTTTTTCCATCAAAGTTTGAAATAGGGCCTAAAAATAGGCTTTTCGGAAAACAGGTATATTCGACAACTTTCACTAAACTTAGAATTGAATTACCTTTCATCAAAAAACAAAGAAGTAGCAACCGGCCGCTTTACCTACAGGCCAAACAATTTTAAATGCAACAAGTAAG
Organism: Urophora cardui; assembly: GCA_960531455.1. Classification (NCBI taxonomy): domain Eukaryota; kingdom Metazoa; phylum Arthropoda; class Insecta; order Diptera; family Tephritidae; genus Urophora; species Urophora cardui. The sequence goes on along the minus strand of OY482675.1, from coordinate 41,917,205 downwards.
GAAGCCTAAGTTCGAGTGGAATCGAACATTAGATATTCAGCTGTATGCTTTCATTGTTTGTTTGCGTTCGATGGAAACACGGCGTACTTTATATAAAGCGAGTGCCGCATAAAGTGGGCGTCGCCACGCCCATTTTCAATATTTTTATCAGTCATCCAACTAAGCATATCAATATTATTCTTTGTGCAAAATTTCATTCCTTTTTGACTTCTAGTTACAAAGATGTCACGTTACAAGTTCCCAAAGGGTGTTCCAGAAATATCTTTGTTAAAAAGTAGGCGTGGTCATAAACCGATTTCAATAAATTTTTGCGTGGCTATCAACACAAGTTATAGAAGTGTATAAACCAAGTTCCGTCATAAGATCTCAATTATTTGTCGAGTTATAGGCTAAGAAATCTCGTATATTCCCTTGTCTAAAAAGAGGCGGTGCCACGGACATTTTACAAAATTTTTATATTTTTTGTTTCCGGTCTATTATGGAACTCATGCCACAAAATTTCTATGAATTATCTCTATATTTGACAAAGATATCGCTTAAAATGTTTTTATTAGGTCACCTTATAAGACCCATATATATAAGTGGGCGTGATCGTCAACCGATTTCGCAAAAATTTTCAACATGTATTACCACAAGTAATAAAAGTGTACACACCAAGGTTAGTCATTATATATAAATCATTTGTCGAGTTATGGGCTCAGAAATCTCGTATATTCCTGTTTATAAAAAGAGGCGGTGCCACGCCCATTTGCCAAAATTTTTGTGTTTTTCGTTTTATGTCCGCAGTTGGACTCCTGCTATAAAATTTCAGTGATATATCTTTATATTTGACAGAGATATCGCTTAAAATGTTTTTATTAGGTCACCTTATAAGACCCATATATAAAAGTGGGCGTGGCCCTCAACCGATTTCAGAAATTTTTCGTCCAAATATTTGACTAAGTAAGTATATCACGCGTACCAAATTTCATCGATATATCTTCAACGGTTTCTGATTTATGACTCATAAAACTTTCAATGTTTGCCCCTTAATAAGTGGGCGTGGCACCGCCCATTTTCCAAAATTTTTGTGTTTTTTGTTTTATGTCCATAGTTGGACTCACGCGACAAAATTTCAATGATAGATCTTTATATTTGACAGAGATATGGCTTAAAACGTTTTTATTAGGTCACTTTATAATACAAATATATAAAAGTGGGCGTGGCCGCCAACCGATTTTAACTATTTTCCGTCCAAACGTTTGCCTAAGTATGTAAATCACGCGTACCAAATTTTGTCGATATATCTTCAATGGTTTCTGAGTTATGACATATAAAACTTTCAAGGTTTGACCCTTAATAAGTGGGCGTGGCACCGCCCATTTTCCAAAATTTCATCAAATTTCTTCCTAGGGGCCTGAGCTCAACACGTGGGTAAAATTTCATCGCTCTAGCTATATTAGTGGCTGAGATACCAAATTTCCGATTTTTTCTATATAGGAAAAGTGGGCGTGGCCATCGTCCGATTTCGCCCATTTTCAATACCAACCGTCCCAGTCTCGATACCAATTTGCATTTCAAATTTCATAAAAATATCTCAATTTTTGCGCGAGTTAGAGTGTTTACAGACGGACGGACAGACGGACGGACGGACGGACGGACGGACAGACGGACGGACGGACGGACGTGGCTCAATCGATTCCTCTTTTCACCCTGATCATTTTGATATAAATAAGTCTATATCTATCTCGATTATTTCATTCTGTTACAATCCACCGTTATGTGATTAAAACTATAATACTCTGTGTACTAGTACAGCTGAGTATAAAAAAAAACAAAAAGAACACATTTTTTTCTGTGTTGAAAATTTGTCAACTTTGAGCGGCTCTACCTCCCAAACTGAAATTTTCTATTTAACAAGAGTTGCATATTGGTGTTCGCTGGAAAATTTTCTATTAGATACATACATATATTAGATTTATAAAATAATTTCATGAAATTTTTGATTTTTGCCACGTTTTTTTCGGCAGAGGCGCCATAGTGTGTCGGTTGAACCATCTATCTTCCTTGTAGGAACATAAACAATTTAACTCTAGCTACTTTCTATGATGCTGGGGAAGGGACATAATTCATAGACTAGGGGAGTAGCGTTTCGGGTCACAAGGAGTTTGTAAATGCTTAGAAACATATAGTTAATCATTAAGACCTGCTCTCACCACTCGTACTACACCACTATTTAGCGAAATAGCTGACAGGGTTTCTGCATGCAAACAGAAACATTATTTTAGCACGAAATATCGTGATTAAAATTAAACCTAATCATTTCTAGTTGTTGAAACTAGGATGCAGGATTTAGTGGTTACAGAATATTGATGGCGATAAAAAAAAGGTTTGTCGAAGAACCTCTGCACCTTTTTCAGTTTTAAATAGTTCAGAGAGCTGTAATTGAAATTCCGAAAACTAGATTTTAATTTCAGAAGTTCCATTTCAAATTCAGAAGATTGCATGTACATACATATCGTTAGATTGGAATGCCAAGTGGCTAATTCCACTTTTATAAAATACTAGCTGTACCCGGCCAAGCTTTGCTTTGGCCCACTTCGTAATATAGGTACTTGAAGCGAAAAATGGCATACTTTAAAATATGTTGGAAGTATCTAGAAACCGAAATTACCTCGAGCTGCAGATCTCAGCACAATTCAGATAAGTTTAAAAAAGTGAAGGAAAAAATTGATATTTTCAAAAGTTTGCCCTCTTCATGTTCTTATCCCATTTTTCTTCGTATTAGTCTCCAACTCCCTTTCCCTCTACTTTTCTCTTTCTCTTTCTCTTTCCCTTTCCATTTATCTTTCCTTTCATTTCCGTTTCCTTTTTCCTTTCCCGTCACATTTCCGCTTTCCTTTCTCTATCGCTCTCTCTTACCTCTCCTTTTGTCTTTCTCCTTTTTATTCCCCCCTCTTATTCCTTCTCTAATTCCCTGTCTTACTGTCTCTCTCCATTTTTATTATATTCTCCCTCTCCTTTTCCGTCCCTTTGCCTTTCCCAGTCTCATTACTCTTCCCCTTTCCCTAGGGAACTGGGTTTAGCATAACATACCCTGCATTCCAATTCTCAGTGGATACCATCATTGCTTAAAACATTCCGTGGCGTCCGAATCGTCTCTTTTACCCATAATTGGGTATCGGGACTAAGAATCACTATGAAAATATCTCTATATAGCAGACCCGGTCAACACCTTTCATTTTATATCAGTATTGCTCAGAAGCATCCCGGGCTCATCCAGGTCCACTTATTGACCCACATCTGGGAACTTGACCCAGGAACCATAATGGCTATGGTATCTGGAGACCTAACCAAGAAATCATAATGGGTACGGCTCTACATGAGCGTCCGCTCAACACCTTTCATTTGGTACCAATATCCCTAAGATATGTATGTCCCGGTGTTATCCGGGTCCACATATTGACCCATATCTTGGGATCCTAGGAATCGTCATGCGCCGTGATTAAATAACAACATCGCTGAGAAATTATCCGGGGCCATCCGGATCCACATTTTGACCTACATCTGGGGACCTGAATCATAATGAGTTCATCTCTATGTAAAGGCCCTGCCTTTCAGTTGACACCAATATCGTTGGGAAATTTTCCCGGGGCAATCCGGGTCCACGTGCATTTGGTACCAATATCCCGGTATTATCCGGGTCGGGGTGCTGACCCACACCTTGGGACCCGACCTAGGAATCGTAATGAGTTCATTTCTATCTAAAATCCCTTCTCAGCACCCTTGATTTGATACCAATATCGCTGAGAAATTTTCTCTGCTCTATACCTTTTATTTGATACCAATATCGCCCAGAAATATTCGAGGGTCATCTGGGTCTACGTTTGACCCATATCTGGAGACCCGACCTAGGAATCACAATGAGTACTATTCTATGTAAATTCTCTGCTCAACACCTTTCATTTGATACTAATATCGCTCAGAAACATTCGAGGGTCATCCGGGTCCACGTTTGACCCATATCTGGAGACCCGATCTAGGAATCACAATGAGTACTATTCTATGTAAATTCTCTGCTCAACACCTTTGATTTGATAACAATATCACTCAGAAACATTCGAGGGTCACCCGGTCCACGTTTTGACCCGTATCTGGAGACCCGATCTCGGAATCACAATGAGTACTCTTCTATGTAAATTCTCTGCTCAACACCTTTCATTTGATACAAATATCGCTCAGAAACATTCGAGGGTCATTCGGGTCCACGTTTTGACCCATATATGGAGATCCGAACTAGGAATCACAATGAGTACTATTCTATGTAAATTCTCCGCTCAGCACCTTTCATTTGATACTAATATCGCTGAGAAATTTTCCGGGGTCATCCGTGTCCACGTTTTGACCCATATCTGGAGACCCGACCTAGGAATCACAATGAGTACTACTCTATGTAAATTCTCTGCTCAATACCTTTTATTTGATACCAATATCGTCCAAAAATATTCGAGGGTCATCCGGGTCCACGTTTTGACCCATATCTGGAGACCCGACCTAGGAATCACAATGAGTACTATTCTATGTAAATTATCTGCTCAACACCTTTCATTTGATACCAATATCGCTGAGAAATTTTCCGGGGTCATCCGTGTCCACGTTTTGACCCATATCTGGAGACCCGACCTAGGATTCACAATGAGTACTACTCTATGTAAATTATCTGCTCAATACCTTTCGTTTGATACCAATATCGTCCAAAAATATTCAGGGGAAAGCTAGGTCCACGTTTTGACCTTTTGACCTATATCTCGGGAACCGACTTCCGGATTTGAAAAAAATATGTATATAAACCATCTAGGGCAAGGTACTAAGCTGGTGTGTAAATTTAGTCAAAATCCCTTCACGCGTTTGGGCGAAAGCCGGCGACAAAGAAATGGGCTTGATTTTTATATATATATAGAAGATTATATTTTTATGTAGAGCGCTACAAAAATTAAATACGCACGACGACAAACAGTCTGTGATGCTTGTCATATTTTTATTCGTTGTTATTCTGTGATACGCAAATTGGATAAGTCCAAAGGCGAAGAAAATTGACTAAGTACAAAATATGTATATGAACAGAAATTTTGTTTTTCATTTAGATATTTTTTTTATCTCTCCTTTAAAGTTTGAATAAAGACACTCTAAGCTAGCGATATGTGTATATTTTTAAAATATCTAAATATGCAATATATATTAAAATATTCCAGCATAAAGAAATTTCTAAGGGATCTAAGGGATCTCTGAAACACATTTATAGCTGGAAAGCAGAGTGCAATTTTTAAAAAGTCCGATATCTACTCATTACAAAAATATTGTTACTTAATATACAATCTGTATATAATTTATATAACTCTAATTACTCTAGAGTATTAATACCATCCATCCAGTTTTTTTGTGATCTTAACAAATTACATTTGACCCAACCAATTATTAAGCGTATATCTTTAATACCGTGTTGGTATGACATCTAATTCTCTATTTCGAAATATGTATTTATAATAAGATCCCGTTTCTTTTACATCTTTTCAGTATACTATTAAATAAATATTTTTCTAGAGTTTCTTTGTCGCATGTGAAGTTTTCGTTATATCTAATCGGGAACATTTTCATATATTCGTAATAATAATACATAATTACTACCTTCCTAACATAAGTTTCCTTATGAATACATTTATTATCAACAGTATATTTAATTTAATTTTTAATTTTTTTTTTTTTGAACTTAAATTTAATTTATATTATAAGAGAGCTTTTATTTTGCTTATTCAGTTAAATCGCTTAACGTAATTTAAAGGATATATTATATACATAACAGGCAAATTAATAAAAACCATATATGTAGTTATTTTCACAGTACTTTTTTAAGGATAGGTAAAGATACAGCACTTTCAGATACATACATATACATATTTCTAGAGAATGTATTAAAGAAATTGATTTTCAATATCTTTTTTATTAGCTAACGTTATATTAAACCCCAATATATATATATATATATATATATATATATATAACACTTAATCCTATCATACAATACTTAAAAATTACCGAAAATGGTTTCCTGTATTGTTTTATTTAGATTCAGTACATTAGATTTTTTCACCCTTCACAGAGTTTTCTGAACTTTGGCCTTAATCGCCAAAAATTTATGTGTGATACTTATCTTTGACCATATTACTACCGATTGAGGGGACGATACAGTAAAATATCGTTAATTTGAATTTTCAACACATTCCGAGCACTGGCAACGTTACTCTCTTATGTCCACATATTGATATATACTTACTCTAGGTAATATAACTACTTACATAAATATGCATACATAATAAATGTATGTACATACATACCCAATAAACATTTTTCTTCATTTTCAATTTCAGGTTCATTTGAGAACTAACCCTATTGTCAAATATCAAACGTTAGTTATCAAATGCATCTGAAATTTCCCTTGATAGCGTTCTCAAACAAAAAGGCACATTTTTAGTATGGGATTTTGGGCTGATTCTCAATTTGATAAATTCCATTTTCCCAAACCCATTTCAAAGGTGGCACGAAATAGAATGCAACCAATAGATGTATGTATGCATTACATATTTGTAGAGTACAGAAAAATTGAGGGATAATGAGAGTGAGAGAGTTTGTGTTGTGAGCACAGAAATGGAATAGAATAAATAGATGTATGTAGAACAGTTATCGGCATTCCAATACATGCAAAGAAATTATTAGTTGCATGTGTATTAGTGAGAGAGCGTTGTCGGGCAATGTCGGCAGCCGCTAGCATTCGATCAGTTGATGTCAGATTGTTGTTGACAACAGCCGTTTGTCCAATGATGTGCGGGCGTGCGTATGAAAACACGCATATGTGTTTACATACCTACAAACAAACATATATATGTATGTAGGAAACATACACGCATTGCTTGATCCGCGATCGGCCTACTAGAATGGCAAACCGAATGATACTAAGCACTTTGTTCGGTTTTAATTATTGCGCTCGCATGAAACTTACGTATTAAATACGTGTGAGAAGCTTGTTCTCAGCACCAGCTCAGTGAGCCAGGCCGTGCCGATAATTGATGTAGAATGTACACACATATGTATACATATTTGTACTTTGATGTAATGTTTTTCATTTACTCGTGCGGATGAATTTCGCCGGTGCCTTTTGTACAGTTACATGAGTATATTAATATATTTTTTAATATACATACACACATATGGGAAACAAACTATGTTTTTAGTAAATTTTTTGTAACTTCCAGGGACAAACAAATAAAATAAGAGCAAGAAATACAAAATCATTCATACATATTTTCTCAAACGTTTGAGAATTTCTTTTTCAGTGTTTAATGGATATGTACATGAGCACATTTACAATTTCAAGTTACATACATACATACATAAATACGGGCTAGTAAATTTATATTTTAATATAAAATCTCTAACATTTTAAAGTTTTCGCTACAAATAGTGACATCATATGCATATCCCCATACAAACATACATATGTATTTACATTTGTACATATCTATAGGTATGTATACACAATACATACACATGCTATAAATACATATATCAAATAACTATGTATATGTACATGCTACCCTGCAAAAATTCCGAGTACTCCATTTGCCCATCCATGGAGTGCTCGCTATGGACCAACCGAGTACTCCATAACCTGCCACATTTCATACAAAAAATATGGTCCAATTAACATTGCATGCCATTGCAATGGAGTATATACTCCAGTCCCGCATAACAATCAAATTAATCCATGGAGTACCTACATTGGATTAATCTCTGAAAAGATTTGTCCTTGCGACTGTCAATTCATTTAGAACTATTAGTAGTAGGTATGTTTTATAAATACTTAATTTTTTTAATTTTAATTTTGCGTGTTTGGTATCAGCTGCGTTGCGTTTCAATGGCTCTTTATTACTAAATCGTGCACGTTGAAGCAAGCATGCATACATATGTATGTATATAAATATGTATGTATGTACGAACTTGCTTCGTCGTCATCGCGATAAACATTTGGTTTTCGTTGTTATGTTCGGCTAACTACGAGCCGATGCAGATACATGAATCGGTCGTTTGAGCTACATATGTTAATAATAACTTTGAAAGCACTCCAATCTACCACAAATGGACCATATAATCCAATGATTTTTGCAGGGTAATAGTAGTCATCTATAACCGGCATCTAAATTATGTGATGAAATCACGATTCTGAGCATATTCTTCGCTATAACGGACAGCAGCTGCAAAATATAATTTTAAATTTTAGTTAACTTTTATGAACCCATTTTCGAAAATAAATATATACTTAAATATATACATATCACATGAAGCTGTACCCCTCATTTTGACACATAAAGAACCCTTAAAATTGGAGCACATTTGTTTCTGGCGGGAACGATTCCTCGCAGAAATAAATATATACATATATGAAAGGAATAATTGTTTTAGTGTATAATAATAGTATTTTGGTTTTATTTATGGTTTTAAATGGAAGTATGTACATATGTATATTCAAATTGTTATCGGAAATAACAAATTATGGAAAATGTATATATATGTATATATTTGGATATATGTACACATATTCGGATATGGAAAACTTACCGCTGTGGCTGTCGAAATATAAGTGAAATTAAATTTTCTTTTGTTGCGCGCTGACTGGCAGAAAAGTACCTTCGTTGAGTCAACGGTTTTGAAAATATGTCCTGTATACACATACATATGTGAATATATGCATATGCATGTGTATTAGACATATACGCCGCCGCTTGACGCCGATGACCTCGATAATCAGCCGCCGCCGCCATAATCCGTGAAATCAGCGTATCGGCGCGGCGGCGTGAACCGGCGCGGTATACCCGTATGGAGCGAAATGTGTACATAATTGCCTAGTTTTGCTAACTACTAAATTTCTTCAAATTGTCAGACAAGACAAGGTGATTCCCTCTCGTGTGACTTCTTCAATTTGATGCTGGAAAAGATAATACGAGCTGCAGAACTTAACAATACAGGAAGCATTCTATACCACAAGAGTGTACAACTGCTGGCGTACGCCACTAACACTCGCGCCGTATGTTCTGCCTTCTCCAAGCTGGATAAAGAGGCTAAGAAAATGGGTTTGGCGGTTAACGAGGACAAGACGAAGTACCTCCTGTCATCACACAAAGAAACAGCATGCCTTGGCAGCCACGTCAAGGTTGATAGCTACAAATTCGAAACTGTGAAGGACTTCGTCTATTTGGGAACCAGCATTAACACCAAGAATGATGTCAGCACGGAGATCCAACGAAGAATCACGCTTGCCAATAAATGCTACTTCGGACTAAGTAGGCAACTGAAAAGTAAAGTCCTCTCTCGACAAACAAAAATCATACTCTACAGGACGCTCATCGTTCCAGTCCTCATGTACGGCGCAGAAGCATGGACAATTTCAAAATCAGATGAGATGGCACTTGGAGTATTCGAGAGAAAAGTTCTTCGTAAGATTTATGGACCTTTGTGCGTTGGGGTGGGCGAGTATCGACGGAGATTTAACGATGAGCTGTACGAGCTTTACACAGACATCGACATTGTTCAGCGAATAAAGATCCAGCGGCTGCGTTGGGCAGGTCATGTCGTGAGAATGGACGAAGGCGCTCCGGCCAAGAAAGCATTTCTATCGAAACCCGCTGAACGCAAAAGAAAAGCGAGACCTCCACTGCGTTGGGAAAATCAGGTGGACAGCGATGCTGCCTCCCTAGGTGTTCCCAAGTGGCGCCATGCTGCACGAAACAGAAGCAATTGGCGCGCGCTTTTGGACTCGGCCAGAATCGTCTAGACGGTTAAGCGCCAATCAAGAAGAAGAAGAATGTACATATGTATATGCAAATTGTTATCGGAAATAACAAATTATGGAAAATGTATATATATGTATATATTTGGATATATGTACACATATTCGGATATGGAAAACTTACCGCTGTGGCTGTCGAAATATAAGTGAAATTAAATTTTCTTTTGTTGCGCGCTGACTGGCAGAAAAGTTCCTTCGTTGAGTCAACGGTTTTGAAAATATGTCCTGTATACACATACATATGTGAATATATGCATATGCATGTGTATTAGACATATACGCCGCCGCTTGACGCCGATGACCTCGATAATCAGCCGCCGCCGCCATAATCCGTTAAATCAGCGTATCGGCGCGGCGGCGTGAACCGGCGCGGTATACCCGTATGGAGCGAAATGTGTACATAATTGCCTAGTTTTGCTAACTACTAAATTTCTTCAAAATTTAAAAAAAAAAAAAAAAGAAACTAATCGACGTGTTTTGACCTGAGGAACACGAACCTGAATCCGGAAATGTTTTGTTTTTTGCCCGTTAAAAGTTATTAACAAAAACTTTGACTATTCGACTGTTCCTTACTTTACTAACCCCAGTCATATAGAATTTAAGCTACTCACAGTGCTGTGTCTCCATATAAATGTGGGCAAAAATAGAATAATGAACGGATTTGAGTAAAAAATCGTTTCTAGGTGGATTAGAGTACGGAGATTTAAAAAATCAATTTTTTTTTTACCTAACTCTTACATTTTTCATGGAAACTGAGATTGAAACTGCAAAATTTAATATTCAGAAGTAGTTCTTTTATTATTTATACAGGGTGTTTTTCTAATAATATTAAAGACTTCAAGGCTTCATTCTATGGCTTAATTCATGGCATAGAAACCCTCTAGGAATGGCAGCTACTATTATTTTGGTCCTTTTTGACCACAAAGTGTTTGTTAAATTGAGTATATCTTTTGGTGTGGATGTCACACGCTTAAAAAATTTTATTTATTCAAGAAGTCATTAAATATTCAAAAGTAGGCCCATACGCAGGAATTATCTTCTGGGGATTTTGAACTCTTGGATGGTGATAGAATATTATGATTTTTGATAACGAATTCTTTTCACATGGTGTATGCAAAATTGACACTAAAGATAAACATTGATTGTAAAAAGCATTCGTCATCGACAAGTCTCGACAAGTCTTGCTTTGTGAATGGAATTTATAGCATATCTGATGGACGAGTAGAAATCCAGATATCAGCTAAAATTGAATTTTTTATAATTGAATTCATAGTAATATTAGTTTTTTCACTATTTTACGCTTCACTACATAGCACGGAACACTACCGCGTGTGTCCACAGTAATAAACTTTACTATTTTTCAAAAAATGGTTTGACATTTAAGTAATGGAAAATACTGTGGTAACTGTAATCAGTGAAATTTATTTTTGGCAAAAGTTTATTTTTTAACCTTAAAAAAACGATTTTCTTCGAAAAGCGCAATGAGTCTGCAGACTTTTTTTATTTCTAAGAAAAATGCCCCTTCTTTCAAATAAAAGAATAAAAAAAAATACTTTTACCTACTTTTTTTATCCCTTTGTAAAATTAGGAATTTTTAAAATTTTCTGCAACAAATTTTCGGGTGTAGCAAATAGGCGATCTCAGCCAGGAAATTCAATATTTCTTAAAAAGCTCTATAGTGTGGTTTCCTTACTGATTTTCTAATTAGAAAAATTTTATCTTAAGATAAAGTATGATAAATTGTATTTTTAGCAATTTTTTTTAAATACTCTAGCTAAAGGCATATTCATAAAAAATATATATATATATAAAACACACAACTTTAAGAGGTTTTTGTGAGAACCTTATGAGTTAGAAACAAAATTTAAGTCCAGATCCTTAATCAAGGATAAATTACTTTTCCAACGATACCAAACACGTGGACATACGTGACAAATTTTTTTTTTATTTTTGCCCGCTCATACAGCATTGTGCTACTGAGAAATTTTCAACGAAATTCACAGAGAACATTCAGGGGGTGATGTTTAATAAAAATAAATATAATAGCCGCTTTCGATTCACAATTTCTCTGCTGGTTATAAATTTCCTTCTGTCAAATTTATATGTGAATGATAGCGAGCAGAGGGAAATTTTTATCGACCAGTTAGCGACTATGGCTACTACTCGTTACACTGTACAGCATACATGGCCACCCAATGGCTCCAGTGACTCCGTTTGTCTCCCAACAACATCGCTGTGGCTCCGAGTGGCTCCCAACAACAAGCAAATCAATTTCGACAGAATAACGCACATTTCTTTTTTTCACAGAAATCGTCGTCGCGGCGAGCACTCAAACCTAACGGTCCAGCTTCGACCGACATTCATTGTGTAGTTACGCCTTCATACATACATACATATGTACATATGGTTGTACATTTATATCTGCTACCTCGTTCATGTTGTTTAGCAAAATATTTGAATGCCTAGCTGCAGCATATCTATACATATGTATGTATGTAGGTACATTGTACATTTGTTCTTTTCAAAATGACATCTAAGAATAGAAAGTGCTCATGGGAGTATGATTTTTTTTATGTATGTTGTTGCAATAAACCGTTATTTGGCAAAATAATATTTTTATAACTCCGAGAAGAAGGTTGTTGCAATTTTTATTGATGTTGTTGTCGTGTGGCTCCCTTATGCTTAAATTGTGGCCACCTATGCTGTACAGCACCCGGCTGGGTATTGGACCAAACCAAGTTTTTCGAAGAGATTGAGACATAAGAAAAAAATATGTATACGCCATTTTTCGAAGTTAGCCTCCAAAATTTAGTAATGGGCTTTCGAATTTCGAAATTCGACCCTCCCTAATTTGATTGCAATGTTTAAAAAATTGAAAAATAAAAAATGTGGGTGTGATCCGCCTTATTTTCGAACTCGACTGGTATACATCTTTTTTTTTGAAAGCTTATGTAGCAAATGTTATAAGGGGTCAAAGGTCAGATCTTCGAAAAAATTAAAAGTCGAATATCTCCATTTCTTTCCAACCGATTTCGAAAATCTTTATAGCGTTGTAAAGGTGATTGAATTCCCTTTCTTTTGATATGCTCACCTTTATCCTTTTATACTCAGCTGTACTAGTACACAGAGTATTATAGTTTCAATCACATAACGGTGGATCGTAACAGAATGAAATAATCGAGATAGATATAGACTTATATATATCAAAATGATCAGGGTGAAAAGAGAAATCGATTGAGCCATGTCCGTCCGTCCGTCCGTCTGTCCGTCCGTCCGTCTGTAAACACTCTAACTCGCGCAACAATTGAGATATTTTGATGAAATTTGAAACGCAAGTTGGTATCGAGACTGGGACGGTTGGTATTGAAAATGGGCGAAATCGGACCATGACCACGCCCACTTTTCCTATATAGAAAAAATCGGAAATTTGGTATCTCAGTCACTAATATAGCTGGAGCGATGAAATTTTACCCGCGTGTTGAGCTCAGGCCCCTAGGAAGAAATTTTATGAAATTTTGGAAAATGGGCAGTGCCACGCCCACTTATTAAGGGTCAAACATGGAAAGTTTTATATGTCATAACTCAGAAACCATTGAAGATATAACAATGAAATTTGGTACCCGTGATTTACTTACTTAGGCAAACGTTTGGACGGAAAATAGTTAAAATCGGTTGACGGCCACGCCCGCTTTTATATATGGGTCTTATAAAGTGACCTAATAAAAACATTTTAAGCGATATCTCTGTCAAATATAAAGATCTATCACTGAAATTTTGTGGCATGAGTCCAACTGTGGACATAAAACAAAAAAAAAAAAAAAAATTTTGGAAAATGGGCGGTGCCACGCCCACTTATTAAGGGGCAAACATTGAAAGTTTTATATGTCATAACTTAGAAACCATTGAAGATATATCAATGAAATTTAGTACGCGTGATATACTTACTTAGGAAAATGTTTGGACGAAAAATTTCCAAAATCGGTTGACGACCACGCCCACTTTTATATATGGGTCTTATAAAGTGACCTAATAAAAACATTTTAAGCGATATCTCTGTCAAATATAAAGATCTATCATTGAAATTTTGTCTCGGGAGTCCAACTGCGGACATAAAACGAAAAACACAAACATTTTGGAAAATGGGCGGTGCCACGCCCACTTATTAAGGGGCAAACATTGAAAGTTTTATGGGTCATAAATCAGAAATTTGGATTTGAGGATTTGAGTAAAAAATCGTTTCTAGGTGGATTAGAGTACGGAGATTTAAAAAATCAATTTTTTTTTTACCTAACTCTTACATTTTTCATGGAAACTGAGATTGAAACTGCAAAATTTAATATTCAGAAGTAGTTCTTTTATTATTTATACAGGGTGTTTTTCTAATAATATTAAAGACTTCAAGGCTTCATTCTATGGCTTAATTCATGGCATAGAAACCCTCTAGGAATGGCAGCTACTATTATTTTGGTCCTTTTTGACCACAAAGTGTTTGTTAAATTGAGTATATCTTTTGGTGTGGATGTCACACGCTTAAAAAATTTTATTTATTCAAGAAGTCATTAAATATTCAAAAGTAGGCCCATACGCAGGAATTATCTTCTGGGGATTTTGAACTCTTGGATGGTGATAGAATATTATGATTTTTGATAACGAATTCTTTTCACATGGTGTATGCAAAATTGACACTAAAGATAAACATTGATTGTAAAAAGCATTCGTCATCGACAAGTCTCGACAAGTCTTGCTTTGTGAATGGAATTTATAGCATATCTGATGGACGAGTAGAAATCCAGATATCAGCTAAAATTGAATTTTTTATAATTGAATTCATAGTAATATTAGTTTTTTCACTATTTTACGCTTCACTACATAGCACGGAACACTACCGCGTGTGTCCACAGTAATAAACTTTACTATTTTTCAAAAAATGGTTTGACATTTAAGTAATGGAAAATACTGTGGTAACTGTAATCAGTGAAATTTATTTTTGGCAAAAGTTTATTTTTTAACCTTAAAAAAACGATTTTCTTCGAAAAGCGCAATGAGTCTGCAGACTTTTTTTATTTCTAAGAAAAATGCCCCTTCTTTCAAATAAAAGAATAAAAAAAAATACTTTTACCTACTTTTTTTATCCCTTTGTAAAATTAGGAATTTTTAAAATTTTCTGCAACAAATTTTCGGGTGTAGCAAATAGGCGATCTCAGCCAGGAAATTCAATATTTCTTAAAAAGCTCTATAGTGTGGTTTCCTTACTGATTTTCTAATTAGAAAAATTTTATCTTAAGATAAAGTATGATAAATTGTATTTTTAGCAATTTTTTTTAAATACTCTAGCTAAAGGCATATTCATAAAAAATATATATATATATAAAACACACAACTTTAAGAGGTTTTTGTGAGAACCTTATGAGTTAGAAACAAAATTTAAGTCCAGATCCTTAATCAAGGATAAATTACTTTTCCAACGATACCAAACACGTGGACATACGTGACAAATTTTTTTTTTATTTTTGCCCGCTCATACAGCATTGTGCTACTGAGAAATTTTCAACGAAATTCACAGAGAACATTCAGGGGGTGATGTTTAATAAAAATAAATATAATAGCCGCTTTCGATTCACAATTTCTCTGCTGGTTATAAATTTCCTTCTGTCAAATTTATATGTGAATGATAGCGAGCAGAGGGAAATTTTTATCGACCAGTTAGCGACTATGGCTACTACTCGTTACACTGTACAGCATACATGGCCACCCAATGGCTCCAGTGACTCCGTTTGTCTCCCAACAACATCGCTGTGGCTCCGAGTGGCTCCCAACAACAAGCAAATCAATTTCGACAGAATAACGCACATTTCTTTTTTTCACAGAAATCGTCGTCGCGGCGAGCACTCAAACCTAACGGTCCAGCTTCGACCGACATTCATTGTGTAGTTACGCCTTCATACATACATACATATGTACATATGGTTGTACATTTATATCTGCTACCTCGTTCATGTTGTTTAGCAAAATATTTGAATGCCTAGCTGCAGCATATCTATACATATGTATGTATGTAGGTACATTGTACATTTGTTCTTTTCAAAATGACATCTAAGAATAGAAAGTGCTCATGGGAGTATGATTTTTTTTATGTATGTTGTTGCAATAAACCGTTATTTGGCAAAATAATATTTTTATAACTCCGAGAAGAAGGTTGTTGCAATTTTTATTGATGTTGTTGTCGTGTGGCTCCCTTATGCTTAAATTGTGGCCACCTATGCTGTACAGCACCCGGCTGGGTATTGGACCAAACCAAGTTTTTCGAAGAGATTGAGACATAAGAAAAAAATATGTATACGCCATTTTTCGAAGTTAGCCTCCAAAATTTAGTAATGGGCTTTCGAATTTCGAAATTCGACCCTCCCTAATTTGATTGCAATGTTTAAAAAATTGAAAAATAAAAAATGTGGGTGTGATCCGCCTTATTTTCGAACTCGACTGGTATACATCTTTTTTTTTGAAAGCTTATGTAGCAAATGTTATAAGGGGTCAAAGGTCAGATCTTCGAAAAAATTAAAAGTCGAATATCTCCATTTCTTTCCAACCGATTTCGAAAATCTTTATAGCGTTGTAAAGGTGATTGAATTCCCTTTCTTTTGATATGCTCACCTTTATCCTTTTATACTCAGCTGTACTAGTACACAGAGTATTATAGTTTCAATCACATAACGGTGGATCGTAACAGAATGAAATAATCGAGATAGATATAGACTTATATATATCAAAATGATCAGGGTGAAAAGAGAAATCGATTGAGCCATGTCCGTCCGTCCGTCCGTCTGTCCGTCCGTCCGTCTGTAAACACTCTAACTCGCGCAACAATTGAGATATTTTGATGAAATTTGAAACGCAAGTTGGTATCGAGACTGGGACGGTTGGTATTGAAAATGGGCGAAATCGGACCATGACCACGCCCACTTTTCCTATATAGAAAAAATCGGAAATTTGGTATCTCAGTCACTAATATAGCTGGAGCGATGAAATTTTACCCGCGTGTTGAGCTCAGGCCCCTAGGAAGAAATTTTATGAAATTTTGGAAAATGGGCAGTGCCACGCCCACTTATTAAGGGTCAAACATGGAAAGTTTTATATGTCATAACTCAGAAACCATTGAAGATATAACAATGAAATTTGGTACCCGTGATTTACTTACTTAGGCAAACGTTTGGACGGAAAATAGTTAAAATCGGTTGACGGCCACGCCCGCTTTTATATATGGGTCTTATAAAGTGACCTAATAAAAACATTTTAAGCGATATCTCTGTCAAATATAAAGATCTATCACTGAAATTTTGTGGCATGAGTCCAACTGTGGACATAAAACAAAAAAAAAAAAAAAAATTTTGGAAAATGGGCGGTGCCACGCCCACTTATTAAGGGGCAAACATTGAAAGTTTTATATGTCATAACTTAGAAACCATTGAAGATATATCAATGAAATTTAGTACGCGTGATATACTTACTTAGGAAAATGTTTGGACGAAAAATTTCCAAAATCGGTTGACGACCACGCCCACTTTTATATATGGGTCTTATAAAGTGACCTAATAAAAACATTTTAAGCGATATCTCTGTCAAATATAAAGATCTATCATTGAAATTTTGTCTCGGGAGTCCAACTGCGGACATAAAACGAAAAACACAAACATTTTGGAAAATGGGCGGTGCCACGCCCACTTATTAAGGGGCAAACATTGAAAGTTTTATGGGTCATAAATCAGAAACCGTTGAAGATATATCGATGAAATTTGGTACGCGTGATATACTTACTTAGTCAAATATTTGGACGAAAAATTTCCGAAATCGGTTGAGGGCCACGCCCACTTTTATATATGGGTCTTATAAAGTGACCTAATAAAAACATTTTAAGCGATATCTCTGCCAAATATAAAGATATATCATTGAAATTTTATAGCAGGAGTCCAACTGCGGACATAAAACGAAAAACACAAAAATTTTGGAAAATGGGCGTGGCACCGCCTCTTTTTATAAACAGGAATATACGAGATTTCTGAGCCCATAACTCGAAAAATAATTTATATATAATGACGAAACTTGGTGTGTACACTTTCATTACTTGTGGTAATACACGCTCAAAATTTTAGCGAAATCGGTTGACGACCACGCCCACTTTTATATATGAGAACTATAAAGGGGCCTAATAAAAACATTTTAAGCGATATCTTTGTCAAATATAAAGATAATTCATTGAAATTTTGTGGCATGACTTCCACAATAGACCGGAAACAATAAATAGAAAAATTTTGGAAAATGGGCGTGGCACCGCCTCTTTTTACACAAAGGGATATACGAGATTTCTTAGCCTATAACTCGACAAATAATTGAGATATTATGACGAAACTTGGTTTATACACTTTTATAACTTGTGTTAATAGCCACGCAAAAATTTATTGAAATCGGTTTATGACCACGCCTACTTTTTAAGAAAGATATTTCTGGAACACCCTTTGGGAATTTGTAACGTGACATCTTTGTAACTAGAAGTCATAAAGGAATGAAATTTTGCACAAAGTATAATATTGATATGCTTAGTTGGATGACTGATAAAAATTTAGAAAATGGGCGTGACTACGCCCACTTTATGCAGCACTCGCTTTATATTAAGTGCACCGTGTTTCCATCAAACGCAAACAAACAATGAAAGCATACAGCTCAGTATCTAATGTTCGATTCCACTCGAACTTAGGCTTCCTTACTTGTTTTTAATTAAAAAGCTGCTAATATTAACTCGTAGTAAAATCGGATGCGATTGATTTAATACTAAATATCCTTGTCCGCATTTACACTCTTTAAAATCACGGCACACTTGACCGGTAGCAATTGCAATTTTTGGTGAGCACAGTGGATAAAAGTATGTGTTCAAATATTTTAGTTTTTTTGGTATTTTTTTTAAGTGTTGCTTTTATAATATTTTCATTCATCGACCATAAACCTGTGCATATCAAAGGAAAGGGAATTCAAGCACCTATATAACAGCGTGAAGGTTTTCGAAATCGCTGGCAAAAAGTTCGAAATATACTAGTTAAAACATTTTTTTGGGCATTTTTTTCTTTAAAGTGTTTTTCATAAAATTTTTATTTAAAAAAGGATAAAGGTGAGCATATCAAAAGAAAGGGAATTCAATCACCTTTACAACGCTATAAAGATTTTCGAAATCGGTTGGAAAAAAATGGAGATATTCGACTTTTCGATTTTTTCGAAGATCTGACCTTTGACCCCTTATAACATTTGCTACATAAGCTTTCAAAAAAAAAGATATATACCAGTCGAGTTCGAAAATAAGGCGGATCACACCCACATTTTTTATTTTTAAATTTTTTAAACATTGCAATCAAATTAGGGAGGGTCGAATTTCGAAATTCGAAAGCCCATTACTAAATTTTGGAGGCTAACTTCGAAAAATGGCGTATACATATTTTTTATACTCAGCTGTACTAGTACACAGAGTATTATAATTTTGATTTCATAACGGTGGATTGTAACATAATGAAATATTCGAGATAGATATGGACTTATATATATCAAAATGATCAGGGTGAAAAGAGAAATCGATTGAGCCATGTCCGTCCGTCCGTCCGTCCATCCGCCCGTACGCACGATAACTCGCGTAAAAATTGAGATATTTTGATGAAATTTGAAACGCAAGTTGGTATCGAGACTGGGACGGTTGGTATTGAAAATGGGCGAAATCGGACCATGACCACGCCCACTTTTCCTATATAGAAAAAATCGGAAATTTGGTATCTCAGCCACTAATATAGCTAGAGTGATAAAATTTTACCAACGTATTGAGCTCAGGCCTTTATGAGAAAATTTGATGAAGTTTTGGAAAATGGGCGGTGCCACGCCCACTTATTAAGGGTCAAACATTGAAAGTTTTATATGTCATAACTCAGAAACCGTTGAAGATATATCGATGAAATTTGGTATGCGTAATTTGCTACTTAGACAAATGTTTTGACGAAAAATTATCAAAATCGGTTGACGGCCACGCCCACTTTTATATATGGGTATTATAAAGTGACCTAATAAAACCATTTTAAGCGATATCTCTGTCAAATATAAAGATCTATCACTGAAATTTTGTGGCAGGAGTCCAACTACGGATATAAAACAAAAAGTACAAAAATTTTGGAAAATGGGCGGTGCCACGCCCACTTATTAAGGGTCAAACATTGAAAGTTTTATATGTCATAACTCAGAAACCGTTGAAGATATATCGATGAAATTTGGTGTGCGTAATTTGCTTGCTTAGGCAAATGTTTTGACGAAAAATTATCAAAATCGGTTGACGGCCACGCCCGCTTTTATATATGGGTATTATAAAGTGACCTAATAAAACCATTTTAAGCGATATCTCTGTCAAATATAAAGATCTATCACTGAAATTTTGTGGCAGGAGTCCAACTACGGATATAAAACAAAAAGTACAAAAATTTTGGAAAGTGGGCGGTGCCACGCCCACTTATTAAGGGTCAAACATTGAAAGTTTTATATGTCATAACTCAGAAACCGTTAAAGATATATCGATGAAATTTGGTGTGCGTAATTTGCTTACTCAGACAAATGTTTTGGCGAAAAATTATCAAAATCGGTTGACGGCCACGCCCACTTTTATATATGGGAACTATAAAGAGGCCTAATAAAAACATTTTAAGCGATATCTCTGTCAAATATAAAGATCTATCACTGAAATCTTGTCGCAGGAGTCCAACTACGGACATAAAACAAAAAATACAAAAATTTTTGAAAACGGGCGGTGCCACGCCCACTTATTAAGGGGCAAATATTGAAAGTTTTATAAGCCATAACTCAGAAACCGTTAAAGATATATCGATGAAATTTGATACGCGTGATATATTTACTTAGCCAAATGTGTGGACGAAAAATTACCAAAATCGGTTGACGACCACGCCCACTTTTATATATGGGTATTATAAAGTGACCTAATAAAATCATTTTTAGCGATATCTCTGTGAAATATAAAGATAATTCATTGAAATTTTGTGACATGAGTTCTACAATAGACCGGAAACAAAAACTAAAAAAAGTTTATAAAATGGGCGTGGCACCGCCTCTTTTTATACAAAGAAATCTACGAGCCTATTACTCGACAAATAACTGAGATATTATGACGAAACTTGGTTTATGCACTTTTATAACATGTGTTAATAGACACGCAAAAATGTATTGAAATCGGTTTATGACCACGCCTACTTTTTAACAAAGATATTTCTGGAACACCCTTTTGGAATTTGTAACGTGAAGTCTTTGTAACTAAAAGTCATAGAGGGATGCATTTTTGCACTAACAATAATATTTATATGCTTATTTGGATGATTGATACAAATTTTGAAAATGGGCGTGGCAGCGCCCTGTTTATGCAGCACTCGTTTCATATAAAATACACCCTATATCGAACAAACGCAAACAAACAATGAAAGCATACAGCTGAGTATCTAATGTTCGATTCCACTCGAACTTAGGCTTCCTTACTTGTTTCTTATGTCTCAATCTCTTCGAAAAAATTGGTTTGGTCCAATACCCAGAAAAAAAGTTGATTTTGTCGTATAGTGTTATGGATTCAAACATTTTTGTTCGATCCGACCTCGCTTGTGTGATGGCGAATCGAAAACGACAAATGTTTTACTAAAATGTTAATATCTTTTGAGAGATTTGTCGTTGAAAACAACCTACTTATAATGGTATTTGTCTAGTTTAATTGACAACGGCTAAAAGTGGACGCAGGGGGTGTCAGAAAACGAATCCTGTGGCGGAGCTGAACTTTTTTGGGCACTTCCATGGTAACTCGCGTTACAGCGGGGGCAAAAATTTAGCATTTAAACTAGCATTTCTCCTTAGTTTAGACTTTGCAGATAATAGGACAATTGCATTAAAATCCAGTAATAGAGCTTCATTTAGTATGCTCATATTTTTTTCAACATTAATAAGACCAAGGTAAGAATTGACAGAAAAACTCGGTAATTCACGTTACACTTTTTACTTCAAAAATTTTAGAGCATCTTTAAATCCCAGACTACCTGAAGTAGCTGTAATTACCTAATTTGTAATGATGGAGTGTTATTAAGAAGGGTTTGAAGTGAGATATACAAACAATTGGGATCCTAACTTAACTCTGTTCAAAGATTCAAGAAAATAACGGTAAGTCGCGTTGCATACGAATTGTACCAAAATAAATGCTTTTCCACTATAGTATAATGATGGGATTGATGAAAAACAAGCTTATATGTCTTATATCCTCTGCACATTGGCATGATTTAAGGGTAATTTAGGCAAAAATCGTTGTTTCGGCGTTTATTACCCTTAAATAACGTTGTTTCGCCATATAAAAATGCCTGCCCTTGAAATGCGCATTTCGGCTAAATAACTCACGAAATTACTCTGGAATCGGTCTCTTCTCTAAATTTTATCGAGTATAATCGAAAACATCTTTACCCATCGCTAATATTTCACATTAGCTGTGTTTTATTTTAGCGCATATACACCTGCGCTAAAATAAAAACACGGCTATTAAATTTGTTCGCGACGGTTTCTTTGATATATTCTCATTGTATATTGCATTAGCGACTCTTTAATTATAAAAAATTTAATTTGGTAGGAGTATTTTATTAATGATATTTTCATTTAAGTTGACCATGTAAAAATTTTTATTTGGCGCCGGAACAGCGTAACTGAAACACGACTAAATGAAATTACTCA
The DNA here is from genome assembly GCA_960531455.1 of Urophora cardui. Lineage (NCBI taxonomy): Eukaryota > Metazoa > Arthropoda > Insecta > Diptera > Tephritidae > Urophora > Urophora cardui. Next base: position 41,894,545 of record OY482675.1, on the reverse strand, counting down.
AAAACGTGTGTGAATGCGTGTGATTTCGGAAAGTAATTTCGGCTAATCAACGTAATTTCAAATGCAGTGTGCAGTGTATACGTAAAGTTTTATTTAAGAAGAAATTAAAAATTTAAAAAAATTTCCAAGAAAATGTGGGAATATCATAATATTTCAGTATAAAAAACGTTTATAAAAATGGTTACACGTTTTCTACGGCTAAAACAGCACAAGGATATGAAAGGACATACCAGTTAAACGGAGAATGTAAAAATTCAAGAAATTTGAATGAAACCCCACGATTTTAAAGCAAAAAACGTGATTTTGGTAACTCGCGTTACAAAAAAATAGGACATATATTTTTATTAATAGCTACGGACCTGTAGGTTTATAGTTAAAGAACTTATGAAAAAATGACAAATGAGATGTCATTAACAATGACACCTTTTCAAATGAGGGGCTTATAGGGTTGCCAGATATACCCCTTTGGGGGGATTCTACCCTTTTTTGACTTGGTGTTCCCCTATCTACGGAAGTCTCCGTAGATACCTCTTTTTCACTATACTCCTAATCTATATATATAAAAATGATTTGGTATTTAATTTTAACGCTAAAACTTGAAAACGGCTGAACCAAATCAAATACTTCCTTAGGGGGGTTTGTTTGTTGTTACCCCGCGAAGGTTTAGACGAAGAAAAAATTTAAAAATGTTAGGGGGGCGTGGCACCTCCCATACAAACTTAATTTTTAAAGCTGATTATCTCTAAAACAGTTCAAGGTAGGGAATTGAAAATTGGTATAGAGGTAGGTAATATCAAAACCCTTCTCATTCAGAAAAGTGGGGGTTATCACCTCCCATACGTACTAAACTTTTGAGGCTGAATATATCTAAAGGGATTGGAGGAGGGGCTTGAAAACCATTATGGAGGTATACTATATCAATACTCTCACTTAGTTAAAATAGCCAATACTCGCACCCAGAAAAAAAAATAGTGTGAAATCAACCAAAAATCAACAAATTTTGTGGTTAATTTTTTTCAACACGATGCTTAATGTATGCCATCATGTAATCGTGTAAATTTAACACTACTGTCAAGTGTTAGTTTAACAGGATGACAACTGTAGAATTAACATTAAAAAGTATTGAGTCTTCCTGTTGATTTTACAATTTTAACTAGTTAATGTTACAATAAAAGCTGGTTAAATTAACACGAAATGGTCCTGTTGAATTAACAATAACATCTTTTTGATTTTACATTAAATTTATTGTTAAATTAACTAGAAAGTCTTGTTGATTGTACAATTTATTTTTGTAAATAAAAAAACATATAAAATATAAAATATATAATCATCACTTCAATTAAGCACATTCGTACATCACCCGCACAACTGACCGAATTGAAGGCGCCCTTCTCATACGAACACAAATGTACCGGCGATAGTTTATACATGGGCGATAGTACTATCACTTGCACCGAGTAATGTTTGGCCGCTAATGCAACAACCGCATGCTGCACGCAAACCCCCATTCGCTAAAAAAAACTCTTCGTGATATTGCAACCTATGAAGAGGAAAACTAAAACATTGAACATTAAATACTTTTAGAAACAAAAATGTAGTCCTCTTTTAACTCACCTGCAAACTGAAAATATAAATCGAAAACCCACTGTCGCGAACTGGCAATGATGCTAAACTCGCATCACTGCCACGGCACAAAATTTTCCTTTTTTTTTCTAAAAATAATTTGCGTTTTGCACGAAAATCAGACTTCAAATGATCAAAAAAATTATGTATGTTTCAAAATAGTTTTGACGTTCTTTTTAACACTTTTTTTAGATTACATTGACACTATGATCGTGTTGAATAAACCAAAATTACAAATGACGTTTATTTTTGAGCATTGCTTCGTGTTATATCAACCAAATTTTATTGTTAATTGTGGTTCTTGTTGTTTTCACATTTGTTTTCATGTTGTATTATCACTAAAATTGGGACGTCATTTTTCTAACATTTTTATACTCAGCTGTACTAGTACACAGAGTATTATAGTTTTAATCACATAACGGTGGATTGTAACAGAATGAAATAATCGAGATAGATATAGACTTATATATATCAAAATGATCAGGGTGAAAAGAGAAATCGATTGAGCCATGTCCGTCCGTCCGTCCGTCCGTCCGTACGCACTCTAACTCGCGCAAAAATTTAGATATTTCGATGAAATTTGGAACGCAAGTTGGTATCGAGACTGGGACGGTTGGTATTGAAAATGGGCGAAATCGGACCATGACCACGCCCACTTTTCCTATATAGAAAAAATCGGAAATTTGGTATCTCAGTCCCTAATATAGCTGGAGCGATGAAATTTTACCCACGTGTTGAGCTCAGGCCCCTATGAAGAAATTTGATAAAATTTTGGAAAGTGGGCCCACTTATTAAGGGTCAAACATTGAAAGTTTTATATGTCATAACTCAGAAACCGTTGAAGATATATCGATGAAATTTGGTATGCGTGATATACTTACTTAGGCAAATGTTTGGACGGAAAATAGTTAAAATCGGTAGACGGCCACGCCCACTTTTATATATGTGTATTATAAAGTGGCCTAATAAAAACATTTTAAGCCATATCTCTGTCAAATATAAAGGTCTATCACTGAAATTTTGTCGCATGAGTCCAACTATGGACATAAAACAAAAAACACAAAAATTTTGGAAAATGGGCGGTGCCACGACCACTTATTAAGGGGCAAACATTGAAAGTTTTATGAGTCATAACTCAGAAACCGTTGAAGATATATCGATGAAATTCGGTACGCGTGATATACTTACTTAGGTAAATATTTGGACGAAAAATTTCCAAAATTGGTTGACGACCACGCCCACTTTTATATATGGGTCTTATAAAGTGACCTAATAAAAACATTTTAAGCGATATCTCTGTCAAATATAGAGATATATCATTAAAATTTTATGGCAGGAGTCTAACTACGAACATAAGACAAAAACCGTAAAAATTTTGGAAAATGAGCGTGGCACCGCCTCTTTTTAGAAGCAGGAATATACGAGATTTCTGAGCCCATAACTCGACAAATAATTTATATATAATGACGAAACTTGGTGTGTACACTTTTATTACTTGTGGTAATACATGTTCAAAATTTTAGAGAAACCGGTTGACGGCCACGCCCACTTTTATATATGGGAACTATAAAGTGACTTAATGAAAACATTTTAAGCGATATCTTTGTCAAATGTAAAGATAATTCATTGAAATTTTGTGGTATGATTTCTACAATAGACCGGAAACAAAAAATAGAAAAATTTTGGAAAATGGGCTTGGCACCGCCTCCTTTTAGACAAAGGAATCTACGAGATTTCGGAGCCCATAACTCGACAAATAATTGAGATATTATGATGAAACTTGGTTTATACACTTTTATAACTTGTATTAATAGACACGCAAAAATTTATTGAAATCGGTTTATGACCACGCCTACTTTTTAGCAAAGATATTTCTGGAACACGCTTTGGAAATTTGTAACTGGAAGTCATAAAGGAATGAAATTTTGCACAAAGAATAATATTCATATGCTTAGTTGGATGACTGATAAAAATTTTGAAAATGGGCGTGGCTACGCCCACTTTATGCAGCACTCGCTTTATATAAAATCCATCAAACGCAAACAAACAATGAAAACATAGTTACAGCTGAGTATCTAATGTTCGATTCCACTCGAACTTAGGCTTCCTTACTTGTTTTTTAGTATATATTGACACTATCATCATGATAAATAAACCAAATTCCAAATGACATTTAGGAATAAAATTTTATATTTGAATCATCTTGTCTATTTTAAAATCTCTTCATGTTGTATCAACAATAAAATTTGGTTGAATTTATCAAATTTTCAGATGACAGTTACAAAGCCAAAATCATGTTTCAAACATCGTGTAATTTGAAAAAAATTGTTGCTGTTCTATGTGTAAAGATCGATCGTGTTAATTTTACATGAATCGTGTTGATGATTTTTTTTTCTGAGTGCGGTGAAAATAAATACCCGGAACAGAAAACTATACCTTTTCCAGTTTAAGTTCAGAAAGTTACAATTGAAGTTCAGAAAATTACAATTGAAGTTCAGAATTTCCACTTGAAGTTCAGAAAATTACAATTGAAGTTCATTTGGAAATTCTGAACTTCAATTGTAATTTTCTGAAATTCAATTGTAACTTTCTGAACTTCAATTGGAAATTCTGAACTTGAATTGTAATTTTCTGAACTTCAATTGTAACTTTCTGAACTTAAACTGGAAAAGGTGTAAAAATGTTGTGTATCGTGCAGCCTTAAACTGAATACTAAAATTATATATTTTTGAAGTTGTATACACAATAAAGTAGTGAAAAATCGTTAATTTTTATTTATATTAAAAATAATACCGGTGTAATAACAATTTTTGAATTGAAATTAATAAAAAAATATATTTTGGGCAGAACGAAGTTTGCCGGGTCAGCTAGTATCCTTATAAATTTTCTTTTTTGCTAAGTGAACATTTTAATATAATCGTAAATCTCATCAACTGGTTGATGCAACGTTACCTATACAAACGAACCATCAACAATATCAGTTAACGTGTGAAGAATGAGCATAATAATGCGGCCTTTACTCGGGTCGATTTCCTAGGCGAATTTTGTCGTTCAACCAAAATCGACCCGTGTAAATAGAAATTCAACCACCTCAGTCGACAAAAATCGGCTAGCTCAAAGTAGGCTTGCTTTCAACTTTTGCCAGCCGATTTCTCGATCGATTTCCTAGTCGGCAAAAATCGACCCGTGTAAAGACCGCATTAGTGATGAGCCAAGAAATCTACAAGAAAATCTATGGAGGGAACCCGCATACAAGTATAACGATAGTTTTCCAGGCAAAGCCTATGGGAAAGAATTTTGGGAAGTCGCTAAATTATAAACTCAATTCAAGGTTTATCCAACTAAGGTTAAGTTAGTCGAACAGCTGATTGGAGTTGTGTATGTATACTAAAATTATATTCCGCCAATCACGGTCAAGAAGGTGCAAATCAGAATGTCAAACAAGACGAATTAGAAAAAAATTATTTGTAGTAATTCTATCTCGTCCGGCATCAATGTCCAAAAGATATCTTAATGTTACCTAAAATAGATAGGTTCAGAACTCAGAAAAATTTTAACTTTTTGATAACATTTTGTAGAGGTCATTTCAAAAGATATCTTAAGGTTATCTAAAATAGGTTATCTTTTAGAACTCCGAAAAATGTTATTATAAATATGTCCTCAGGCGGCTCATAAGAGACTTTTCTGATAACATTGTCATCTTTGTGAGGTATTTTTGATATGTTTTGCGGGACAGGATGTGATTAATGACATATTTGAAGAAAACAACAATAGCAAGAAATACATGAAAACGGAAGCAATATAACCTGCACGGAGAAAACTATATGGATGTCACATCCATATATATGGATAATCCTGTCTGATCCATAAACTATGGATGCGGTATCCATATAATAGATATCAAATAAAAAAATGTGTACTATATTAAGAAGCAGGGTTGGGCGGCGGGGTGTAATAAGGCCTTAAAGGCCTTATTTCGCTATCGATTGAGAAATAAAGCCTTTATTAAGAATAAGGTCTTATTTCACTTCAAATGTGAAATAAGGTTCTAAAGGTCTTATTTCACTTTGTGGCCTACGCTGAAGGGTGTACTATGCAGAAGGACATCACCGTGGCGGTAGCCACGGTTAGGGCACACGTCCGGAAGGATGGCGTAGCCCAGGGTTATTTTTTATAAGCGCGGCCGAAGGCCGCCAACGCACAAAAGTGTTCTGCGCAAAATCACTGTGAACCGGGCCATAGATATTACTCCGGAAAGAGAAGATAAAGAAAAAACTTTTGCGGAGAACAGCTTTTGCGTTGGGGGCCTTCGGCCGCGCTTATAAAAAATTCTCTTTCCGGAGTAATATCTATGGCCCGGTCCACAGTGCTTTTGCGCAGAACACTTTTCTGAGTTGGCGGCCTTCGGCCGCACTTATAAAAAATAACCCTGGGCTACGCCATCCGTCCGGACGTGTACCCTAACCGTGGCTACCGCCACGGTGATGTCCTTCTGCGTAGTACACCCTTCAACGTAGGCGGCCTTCGGCCGCGCTTATAAAAAATAACTCTGGGCTACGCTATCCAAGTCCGGTCGTGTGTCACAGCCGTTATGTCCTTCTGTTATTTATATAACAGTTATTTGCTCATTGGAATTCTCATAAGTTCTCGCGTAAATAAATAAAGGGGTTATTGCACATTTCAAATAGAAATAGGTAAAAAAAACTTTTTAAGTTAAACGGTTTTATGTTATACATACATTGCAATGTTTAAGATAAATGTACTAAAAACCAAAAAATAATAAAATAGATACAGTCGTGGGAATTATAAACATTTGCATAGACTAGACTAAAATAAAACCGTGGGGCACGTCAATTGTCTACAATCGTTGATTAAAATGTTTGTTTTGTAATGTTACACTATAATTAGGCAGTTGTTCAACCGACAACGATGGACGTGTGATAAGTAGGGCTAGAATGTGGAAAAAAGCTAGCAAGCTCGATTATAAGCGAGTTTTAGGGTTTCATAGTGGTGAGCGAGTAGTACTTTTATCATATGTTTTGTCGATTAAGGACAAACTACGAGCAGTGAAACGATTCCTCGTGTGAATGTCCAACGATAAACTAGTTGAAAGATCTCTTTTATTAACATGGAGTGTATAACTATTGGAATTTCCATGAGCAAGAAAATAGTAAGTATTTTCCTCACCGTCTGCGGGCCAACTGCCTAACGACGAATTAAACGATTCTTCTATCGCACATTAAGTCGATAATTTGTAGACAATTGACGTGCCCCCCGGTTTTATTTTAGTCTAGTCTATGCAAATGTTTATAATTCCCACGACTGTATCTATTTTATTATTTTTTGGTTTTTAGTACATTTATCTTAAACATTGCAATGTATGTATAACATAAAACCGTTTAACTTAAAAAGTTTTTTTACCTATTTTTATTTTCTAGTTTTTAGTTTTTATTTCGCATTCTGTTTAATTCATTTAGTGCTTCATTATTGCAAGGTTTCTTGCCCGTTAGTTTATTGCAGTCCAATGCCTCTATAGCGACCCACGCACCACCTATCGGAAGTTTTTTTTAGGAAAATATTTCCTTTCAAGGTAGTCATACATGTTCCGAATTTCAGCCAAATCGGACCATAAATGCGATTTTTGTAAATATAGCGACCCACGCGCCACCTAGCGGAATTTTTTTTTTAAGAAAATATTTCTTTTCAAGGTAGTAATACATGTTCCGAATTTCAGCCAAATCGGATCATAAATGCGATTTTTGTAAATATAGCGACCCACGCGCCACCTAGCGGAATTTTTTTTTTAAGAAAATATTTCTTTTCAAGGTAGTAATACATGTTCCGAATTTCAGCCAAATCGGACCATAAATGCGATTTTTGTAAATATAGCGACCCACGCGCCACCTAGCGGAATTTTTTTTTTAAGAAAATATTTCTTTTCAAGGTAGTAATACATGTTCCGAATTTCAGCCAAATCGGACCATAAATGCGATTTTTGTAAATATAGCGACCCACGCGCCACCTAGCGGAATTTTTTTTTAAGAAAATATTTCTTTTCAAGGTAGTAATACATGTTCCGAATTTCAGCCAAATAGGACCATAAATGCGATTTTTGTAAATATAGCGACCCACGCGCCACCTAGCGGAATTTTTTTTTTAAGAAAATATTTCTTTTCAAGGTAGTAATACATCGAGCCGTATGCGCCGGAAAGATGTAAAGGCCATGATTTCCGATTTTCACTTTTTTGCAGAAATGGCTTACTTGTCATCACCCACACCTTCTCCAGAAATTTTATGCCTGAAAAATGTACCGTTATGAAAAACGATTTTGACGTAAGTACATAACTTGTGTTTGTTTACTTTTTTTGTGAGTACGAAGTGGCTCTTACATCTTTTTTTTTTTTTTGAAATTATTGAAGACTAGTGACTAATAAACAAATTTAACGGTCTTTTGTTGGATTTTAACCAACTTTGAAGTTTTCTACCTTATATTTTACTACATATCGATGACCCGTAGGTGTTTCTTTTCAAAAAAGTCATGTGCGAAAAAACTCATTATGATTTTTTCACTTCTAATATAATTTGCGCCGAATAAACAATAATTTTATTATTATTTTTTAACATGGCTTTGCAGCAACTGGAGGTAAGTCTAATAGATTTATGTATGTATATGCACATACATACATACATATATTACTTTAGATGATATAATTAACTTTGTTTTAGCTCGCAAATAAAAGGATTCTCGTTCCGTATAGTGATAGCGATACGGATATAGCGGAAGAAAGTGAAGAGACGTGTGTTGGAAAAAGAGGCTACAAAAAGCTAAAGCCATTACCTAAAAGAATAAGAGACAGGAAAACTCGCGACACAAGTGTTCTTCCGAATCCATGTGCAAAAAATACATGTGGAAACGCATGTATTCGAAAGTTCAGCGAGTCAGACCGCTTATCCATAAATGAGCACTTTTGGGGCATTGGAAACAAAATACGACAGAAAGACTGGTTGCTTTCGTGTATGACGAGTAATTGCGTAAAAAGGCGTAGAGGACGTAGTATCAAAAATCAGGTCAGCTATAATTATACAATTAACTACAATAATATTAGCCATAGAGTATGCCAACAATTTCTCTTGAAAACACTGCATATATCACAAAAAAGGTTAATATGCGTGAGAAATGATAAAACTTGTTTGAAAACATGTAATAATAACATAAGAAAAATCACACCTCATAACAAATCTAGTGAGGCGGACGTAGCACTTGTGAATTCGTTTATTGAAAAGTTACCAGCAGTTCCCTCCCATTATTGTAGAAATAAAAGTAATAAACTGTATCTTCCGGAAGAGTTCCGAAACATAAAAACAGTGTATAAATGCTACACAGAACATCTAAAAAGCATTGGTAAAGAGACGAAAAAAATATCTTTATATGTTTTCCGAAATATTATTAAAACACGTTTTCATATCGGATTCCACATGCCAAAAAAGGACAAGTGCGTAACATGCGAAAAATTTAATAGCCTAGAAAATGAAGCAAAACAGATTTTTGAGCAAACGGCGGAATATCAAAACCATATAAGAGACAAAGAACAATCGAAAGAAATTTTTTTGAAGGAGCAGAAAGAGAGTAATACCAGTGCAAACTTTTTATGCGCAAGTTTCGATCTTCAAAAAGTTTTAAATACTCCTCACTCAAAGAGTATAACTCTCTTTTATTCTCGTAAATATGCCTATTTTAATGAAAGTATATATGAAAACGGTACCCGAAATGGCTACTGTTTTCTGTGGGGAGAAAGTGATGGAAAACGTGGTTGCAACGAAATCTCCACTATTATCTTTCAATATCTGAAACTTGTTGATGAAAAAAAGACACACTCTTCAATCAGCCTTTACTGTGACAGCTGTGCAGGGCAAAACCGAAACCGTGCAATGCTGGCTACAATGTTTTATTTTCTTGAAAATTCTAATTTTATTGAAAGTATAAAGATTACGTACTTATTACCTGGTCATACCATGATGCCCGTTGATTCTATACACAGTACCATCGAATCATTTGTTCGAGATCGAACTATTTGGGCCCCAAGTGAATGGTACACCATGATATCTAACGCGCGAACGAATCCAGTCGGTTACAAATGTATTGTCATGAACCATTTGGATTTTAAGGACTGGAAAAGATACTCCCAAGCTCTGTTTCCCAACGCTAAGAAAATATCGTTTCCAACCTTACGAGCAGCATCGTTTGAAAAGGGCAACCCTATCATCAAACTTAAATATGGATATTTTGACCATTCTGAAACTAAGGAATATGACACGAAATCAATAACACGTTCAAAACGCATTACTGCTTTAATTACCAATGGACCGCTCCCTTTATACAAAAATAAATTAAAAATCTCAACTAGAAAATATAAAGATTTGAAAAAGCTTTGCGAAAACTCAATACCGCAAACGTTTCGCCACGAATATTTGAATTTACAATACGATGAAACCGTTAAGGATTACCTAATAGAGACTGACCAAGAGGAATACGGCGTTTAATAACTTTTATGTATTATTCTTATATGTATGCTTATATAACAAAAATCAATTTACTACTTTTTATATGTATGCTTTTATATGTTTTAGTAGAATCACTTGTTTTATCTAAATTTGATCAATTATTTTAAATCAATGAATTTAATTTTAGAGCCTTATCAATTAGTTTTCTTACTTTTGTAATAACACTACTCGCAAAAAAATCGCCAATAATAAAATAATACTTGTCTAAAGCGAAATTTTACGCTGATTTCGAATAGATGTCAAATCGTTAGGATGACGAATAAAATTGTTTGTTGCACTTATGTGATGCAATGTCTTGCATATATGACTTTTTCTACATTTTTACCGATATTTCAGAAACTGGGTCCGCCACAAAAAAATGGAGATGATATTCAAAATCAGCGTAAAATTTCGCTTTAGAAAAGAATTGTTTTATTGTTCGTGGTTAAAGTTGATCAAAAATTGTTGAAATCGAAAAAAAGAAAATGAAATAAAGAAATTTAAAAAAAAAAAAAAATTTATAAAAAACCTTCTCCTGAACATTTTTGAAATTGGCCTTTACATCTTTCCGGCGCATACGGCTCGACATGTTCCGAATTTCAGCCAAATAGGACCATATTTGCGATTTTTGTAAATATAGCGACCCACGCGCCACCTATCGGAATTTTTTTTTTTCATAATATTGCATTGTCATCGGGGTTATACATGCGTGCAAAATTTCAGATTAATCGGTTGACAGGAAGAGGGTGAAATTTGAATTACTAAATTTGACCCAAGAATAAAGAATAAATAATAAATAATAAAACAAACGGGGTGAGCTAAATAAAACCGTTTAAAAAGGCCTAATTGCACTTTAAATGTGAAATAAAACCTTTTTTTTGAAAGTGACAAAATAAAGGCTTTATTTCACTTTGGTTGCGAAATAAGGCCTTAAAGGCCTTATTTCAAAAGGCCTTATTACACCCCGCCGGGTTGGGCATGATTCAACTAATTTTGAGTGCACTCAGCCTGCAACTACCACTCAAATGGAGTGGTAGTTGAAAATGAGTAATAAAAATACAATGGCGCTATTATAACTCTGACGAGTTTTATGGCCGAGCTTCTCTCCCAATTCGAGGTGTGCTCCTTTTTGTTTTTCCTACTAATTGGGTGGACCTACAGTTTTATGCCGGCTCCGAACGGCGAATGCATTTTTTGTGAGAAGCTTTTTCATGGCAGAAATACTCTCGGAGGTTATGCCGCTCACTGCCGAGAGGTGACCGCTGCTCTTAAAAAACCCAATAATTGGATTTTGACTAATTAGAAAAATTGTTTTTCTCGGACCGTGGTTTGAACCCGAGACCTCTGGCATAGCAGGCGAGCACTCTACCCACTGCACCACAGCGGCCACAGTTGAAAATGAGTGGTAGTTGAAAAATGCCCATCCTTGTTAAGAAGTATGGGTAAGACCAAGGTAAGAATTGACAGAAAAACTCGGTAATTCACGTTACACTTTTTACTTCAAAAATTTTAGAGCATCTTTAAATCCCAGACTATCTGAAGTAGCTGTAATTACCTAATTTGTACACGGTGAGCTTAAACAACTTATTATGAAAAGTCAAAGTAACCAAGATATTATTTCATGGTTGTATTCTTGGACATATTAGAAGATGTTCTGAGCCAAAATTGAAATCATTCATCGGACACATTTTGAGAAATTCCATGTTTTTTTTAAAATGGTCAATTTTTTCTTTTCATGCGAGCCCCTGTTCTTTTTATGGCACCCACGGTAAAATGACTGTTCTGTTCTTCTAGTATATAAGTGTATAGTAAAATTCATTACAGTAAAAATACATTTTAAGACGTTTATTATTTATTATTTATAATAGCTTTGTTCGTTTACGGATATTTTTTGATGTTTTTCGCAAACTTTTAAAAACAAACACTTTGTCGCCGTTTTTTTACGCCAAATCTCCAACAGAAGAGAACCAACTGAGAGAGAAAACTGACATTTCATTTTGTGAGAAGCTGTTGAATTTTGTTGGACAAATTTTTGCCAACAGCACTTTTCCAACAGGAAAACAGCTGATCAAACAACAGCTGACTTGAATTTTAGCAAGTAACAAGATTTGCAAAATATACAAATCAATTATAAAATTGGAAAAATACACTAAATTGGCAACAAATATGGATAAATTAAATATGCAAAATAAGTTACATACTTTTTGCGAAGTATTTATATGCATATTATGTACCTTAGTAAATTGTAATCTCCTTTGCGGGAATATATATTAACGGGGCCGCTGTGGTGCAGTGGGGAGTGTTGTGGCCACTGTGGTGTGGCGGACAGTGGCTAGTCTGCCATACCAGAGGTCATGGGTTGGATCCCCAGCCTGGATAGAGGGAAAATTTGTATATAATGATCCACGATCCGATAACAATTAATTTTCCAGAGGGTAGGGGTGGTCTCACAGATCACAAAAAACAAAGTACTACCCTCCGGACGCTTATAGTTCAGGAGACATTCCTTGTTAAATTAATGTATGTATGTGTAGAACATCTTTCTGCGTTGGCGGCTTTTGGCCGCGCTTCAATAAAATTACCCTCAGCCGGCAGAATTCTCTTTCTGGATTAATATCCATGGAGCATAGACATCTTAATACATCGGTGTTTTCCAATAATTTCTTACAACTATTGCGTTAATGTGGACTGAGAAGTTCTATGTCCAATAAAAGATTTTTCGTGGTTGCTCAGGTTTTGATGGGAATAGTTGTAAGAAATTATTGGAAAACACCGATGTATTAAGAAGTATATTTCCTTTAGAGCGCCTAAAATACGTAAAAGCTTTTAACGATTTTCATTCAGTGGTCGAATCTTGCTTCACTATTGATTTGAAAAGTAATTATATTAACTGTATATCTAATTTCCGAAAGAGTTAAACGATCTTTCTATACCCATAACCCCAAAAGTGCATACAGTTTTTTTTTCATATAGAAGATTTTTGTTCAAGGCAGGGAATAGGATTAGGGTATCATTCAGAGCAAGCCATGGAGGCTGTGCATTATGATTTCAAAAAAACATGGGATTATAAGTATCGAACTAGACCAAATAACCCAAATTATATGGAGAATTTGAAGAAAACTGTATGTGAATATAATATTCTTCATATTTAAAAAAAACTGTCAACCTTTTTATGTTTATATTAAAATATTATAAATAATAAATAATAAACGTCTTAAAATGTATTTTTACTGTAATGAATTTTACTATACACTTATATACTAGAAGAACAGAACAGTAATTTTACCGTGGGTGCCATAAAAAGAACAGGGGCTCGCATGAAAAGAAAAAATTGACCATTTTAAAAAAAACATGGAATTTCTCAAAATGTGTCCGATGAATGATTTCAATTTTGGCTCAGAACATCTTCTAATATATCCAAGAATACAACCATGAAATAATATCTTGGTTACTTTGACTTTTCATAATAAGTTGTTTAAGCTCACCGTGTTGTAATGATGGGGTTTTATTAAGAAGGGTTTGAAGTGAGATATACAAAAAATTGGGATCCTAACTTAACTCTGTTCAAAGATTCAAGAAAATAACGGTAAGTCGCGTTGCATACGAATTGTACCAAAATAAATGCTTTTCCACTATAGTATAATGATGGGATTGATGAAAAACAAGCTTATATGTCTTATATCCTCTGCACATTGGCATGATTTAAGGGTAATTTAGGCAAAAATCGTTGTTTCGGCGTTTATTACCCTTAAATAACGTTGTTTCGCCATACAAAAATGCCAGCTGAAATTACCCTTGAAATTAGGGTTGCCAGACGTACTGATTTGATCAGTACAATACTGATTTTTCGTGCTCCGTACTGATGGTTTTAAAAACCTTAAGAAATACTGATTTTTGGATTTTGTACTGATTTGTACTGATTTTAGCCGACAATGTTTTTAATTTTCCAACTGTTTTCATTTGACGTTTGTAATGCCGTGGTTATTTTTAGGACAATACTCGACGAGCAACGTGTAATTGCCGTTGTGCACTCCGACGAGTGAGAGAATTTTCGGACTCACACATCGATCAAATTTGCTGGGTGAAACAAGCACCTAGCACGCCCAGGTTTCGGGGTAGTAATGTGTTATGTTGTATATGTGCGCTCTAATTATAGATTTAAGCGTAACCACCTCTCACCGATGACGGTGTTTTGCTCGTAAGCATAACCACAGCATAGCTATGAAACAATTAGGAAGGAGGAAGCAACGCGAACGTTAAAAGTCATAGAAACATGATTGACAGTTAACGATACGGAAATAAAAACAAAATGCCAGTAATAAAGATGATTTTCTCCGCATACCTATATTGTTTTTTTTTTTTTTGTGGAAGACAATGTACTGATTTTTTGGGAAAGGTATCTGGCAACCCTACTTGAAATGCGCATTTCGGCTAAATAACTCACGAAATTACTCTGGCATCGGTCTCTTCTCTAAATTTTATCGAGTATAATCGAAAATATCTTTACCCATCGCTAATATTTCACATTAGCTGTGTTTTATTTTAGCGCATATACATCTGCGCTAAAAAAAAAACACGGCTATTAAATTTGTTCGCGACGGTTTCTTTGATATATTCTCATTGTATATTGCATTAGCGACTCTTTAATTATAAAAAATTTTATTTGGTAGGAGTATTTGATTAATGATATTTTCATTTAAGTTGACCATGTAAAAATTTTTATTTGGCGCAGGAACAGCGTAACTGAAACACGACTAAATGAAATTACTCAAAAACATGTGTGAATGCGTGTGATTTCAGAAAGTAATTTCGGCTAATCAACGTAATTTCAAATGCAGTGTGCAGTGTATACGTAAAGTTTTATTTAAGAAGAAATTAAAAATTTAAAAAATTTTCCAAGAAAATGTGTGAATATCATAATATTTCAGTATAAAAAAACGTTTATAAAAATGGTTACACGTTTTCTACGGCTAAAGCAGCACAAGGATATGAAAGGACATACCAGTTAAACGGAGAATGTAAAAATTCAAGAAATTTGAATGAAACCCCACGATTTTAAAGCAAAAAACGTGATTTTGGTAACTCGCGTTACAAAAAAATAGGACATATATTTTTATTAATAGCTACGGACCTGTAGGTTTATAGTTAGTTAGTTATAGAACTTATGAAAAAATGACAAATGAGATGTCATTAACAATGACACCTTTTCAAATGAGGGGCTTATAGGGTTGCCAGATATACCCCTTTGGGGAGATTCTACCCTTTTTTGACTTGGTGTTCCCCTATCTACGGAAGTCTCCGTAGATACCTCTTTTTATACTCAGCTGTACTAGTACACAGAGTATTATAGTTTTGATTTCATAACGGTGGATTGTAACAGAATGAAATAATCGAGATAGATATAGACTTATATATATCAAAACAAGTAAGAGCGCGGCTGTCTTCGGCCGTACCGAAGACTTCATACCTTTCATGAGTGGGGAAATGAAAATCTACCTATGTATGTTGTACATAGCCTGATTTAGTATAATTTATAATTTCAATTTTATGGGTTATTTATGGAACGATTTGTTAGAAAAAATGGTGTCTGGGCTATTTAAATGGAGGAGTTATACGACAAAATGTGTATATCTGAACAATCGGTTGTATGGGAGCTATATGTTATAGTGGTCTGATCTTGACAATTTTCGGTAACCTTGTTTAGGCCAACATGTGTACAAATATTTCAAAATTTCATGTCCGTACCTGTTTAAAATGGGAAGTTATACACCAAAATGTGTATATCTGAACAATCGGTTGTATGGGAGCTATATGTTATAGTGCTTCGATCTGGACAATTTTCGGTAACCTTGTTTAGGCCAACATGTGTACAAATACTTCAAAATTGCATGTCCTTAGCTGTTTAAATGGGGAAGTTATACACCAAAATGTGTATATCTGAACAATCGGTTGTATGGCAGCTATATCTTATAGTGGTCCGATTCGGCCAATTCCGACAAATGATCGATTGCGCACCAAAACTCACCCGTGTTCCAAATTTTAATCAAATATCTCAAAAACTGAGGGACTAGTTTGCGTTCACACACACGGACGGACGGACGGACGGACAGACGGACATGGCTTAAACGACTCAGCTCATGATTCTGATTATATCGGTATATATATTGATGGGTCTGTCATGCCTCCTTCTAGTACTTTCAAGATTTGATTTTGGGCACAAAGTTATAATACAATTTCATTCTCATGAAAGGTATAATGATCAGGGTGAAAAGATAAATCGATTGAGCCATGTCGGTTCGTCCGTCCGTCCGTACGCACTCTAACTCGCGCAAAAATTGAGATATTTCGATGAAATTTGGAATGCAGGTTGGTATCGAGACTGGCACGGTTGGTATTGAAAATGGGTGAAATCGGACCATGACCACGCCCACTTTCCCTATATAGAAAATATCGGAAATTTGGTATCTCAGCCACTAATATAGCTGGAGCAATGAAATTTCATCCACTTATTGAGCTCAGGCCCTTATGAAGAAATTTGATGAGATTTTGGAAAATGGGCGGTGCCACGCCCACTTATTAAGGGTCAAACATTGAAAGTTTTATATGTCATAACGCAGAAACCGTTAAAGATATATCGATGAAATTTGGTACGCGTGATAAATTTACTTAGCCAAATACGTGGACAAAAAATTACCAAAATCGGTTGACGACCACGCCCACTTTTATATATAGGTATTATAAAGTGACCCAGTAAAACCATTTTAAGCGATATCTCTGTCAAATAGGACGATATATCATTAAAATTTTATGGCAGGAGTCCAACTATGGACATAAAACAAAAAACACAAAAATTTTGGAAAATGGGCGTGGCACCGCCTCCTTTTAGAAGCAGGAATATATGAGATTTCTTAGCCTATAACTCGACAAATAATTGAGATATTATGACGAAACTTGGTTTATACACTTCTATAACTTGTGTTAATAGACACGCAAAAAATTTATTGAAATCGGTTTATGACCACGCCTACTTTTTAACAAAGATATTTCTGGAACACCCTTTTGGAATTTGTAACGTGACATCTTTGTAACTAGAAGTCATAAAGGAATGAAATTTTGCACAAAGCATAATATTAAAAGGCTTAGTTGGATGACTGATAAAAATGTTGAAAATGGGCGCGGCTACGCCCACTTTATGCAGCACTCGCTTTATATAAAATAAGCCGTGTTTACATCAAACGCAAACAAACAATGAAAGCATACAGCTGAGTATCTAATGTTCGATTCCACTCGAACTTAGGCTTCCTTACTTGTTTTTTAGTATATATTGACACTATCATCATGTTAAATAAACCAAATTCCAAATGACATTTAGGAATAAAATTTTATATTTGAATCATCTTGTCTATTTTAAAATTTCTTCATGTTGTATCAGCAATAAAATTTGGTTGAATTTATCAAATTTTCAGATGACAGTTACAAAGCCAAAATCATGTTTCAAACATCGTGTAATTTGAAAAAAATTGTTGCTGTTCTATGTGTAAAGATCGATCGTGTTAATTTTACATGAATCGTGTTGATGATTTTTTTTCTGAGTGCGGTGAAAATAAATACCCGGAACAGAAAACTATACCTTTTCCAGTTTAAGTTCAGAAAGTTACAATTGAAGTTCAGAAAATTACAATTGAAGTTCAGAATTTCCACTTGAAGTTCAGAAAATTACAATTGAAGTTCATTTGGAAATTCTGAACTTCAATTGTAATTTTCTGAAATTCAATTGTAACTTTCTGAACTTCAATTGGAAATTCTGAACTTGAATTGTAATTTTCTGAACTTCAATTGTAACTTTCTGAACTTAAACTGGAAAAGGTGTAAAAATGTTGTGTATCGTGCAGCCTTAAACTGAATACTAAAATTATATATTTTTGAAGTTGTATACACAATAAAGTAGTGAAAAATCGTTAATTTTTATTTATATTAAAAATAATACCGGTGTAATAACAATTTTTGAATTGAAATTAATAAAAAAATATATTTTGGGCAGAACGAAGTTTGCCGGGTCAGCTAGTATCCTTATAAATTTTCTTTTTTGCTAAGTGAACATTTTAATATAATCGTAAATCTCATCAACTGGTTGATGCAACGTTACCTATACAAACGAACCATCAACAATATCAGTTAACGTGTGAAGAATGAGCATAATAATGCGGCCTTTACTCGGGTCGATTTCCTAGGCGAATTTTGTCGTTCAACCAAAATCGACCCGTGTAAATAGAAATTCAACCACCTCAGTCGACAAAAATCGGCTAGCTCAAAGTAGGCTTGCTTTCAACTTTTGCCAGCCGATTTCTCGATCGATTTCCTAGTCGGCAAAAATCGACCCGTGTAAAGACCGCATTAGTGATGAGCCAAGAAATCTACAAGAAAATCTATGGAGGGAACCCGCATACAAGTATAACGATAGTTTTCCAGGCAAAGCCTATGGGAAAGAATTTTGGGAAGTCGCTAAATTATAAACTCAATTCAAGGTTTATCCAACTAAGGTTAAGTTAGTCGAACAGCTGATTGGAGTTGTGTATGTATACTAAAATTATATTCCGCCAATCACGGTCAAGAAGGTGCAAATCAGAATGTCAAACAAGACGAATTAGAAAAAAATTATTTGTAGTAATTCTATCTCGTCCGGCATCAATGTCCAAAAGATATCTTAATGTTACCTAAAATAGATAGGTTCAGAACTCAGAAAAATTTTAACTTTTTGATAACATTTTGTAGAGGTCATTTCAAAAGATATCTTAAGGTTATCTAAAATAGGTTATCTTTTAGAACTCCGAAAAATGTTATTATAAATATGTCCTCAGGCGGCTCATAAGAGACTTTTCTGATAACATTGTCATCTTTGTGAGGTATTTTTGATATGTTTTGCGGGACAGGATGTGATTAATGACATATTTGAAGAAAACAACAATAGCAAGAAATACATGAAAACGGAAGCAATATAACCTGCACGGAGAAAACTATATGGATGTCACATCCATATATATGGATAATCCTGTCTGATCCATAAACTATGGATGCGGTATCCATATAATAGATATCAAATAAAAAAATGTGTACTATATTAAGAAGCAGGGTTGGGCGGCGGGGTGTAATAAGGCCTTAAAGGCCTTATTTCGCTATCGATTGAGAAATAAAGCCTTTATTAAGAATAAGGTCTTATTTCACTTCAAATGTGAAATAAGGTTCTAAAGGTCTTATTTCACTTTGTGGCCTACGCTGAAGGGTGTACTATGCAGAAGGACATCACCGTGGCGGTAGCCACGGTTAGGGCACACGTCCGGAAGGATGGCGTAGCCCAGGGTTATTTTTTATAAGCGCGGCCGAAGGCCGCCAACGCACAAAAGTGTTCTGCGCAAAATCACTGTGAACCGGGCCATAGATATTACTCCGGAAAGAGAAGATAAAGAAAAAACTTTTGCGGAGAACAGCTTTTGCGTTGGGGGCCTTCGGCCGCGCTTATAAAAAATTCTCTTTCCGGAGTAATATCTATGGCCCGGTCCACAGTGCTTTTGCGCAGAACACTTTTCTGAGTTGGCGGCCTTCGGCCGCACTTATAAAAAATAACCCTGGGCTACGCCATCCGTCCGGACGTGTACCCTAACCGTGGCTACCGCCACGGTGATGTCCTTCTGCGTAGTACACCCTTCAACGTAGGCGGCCTTCGGCCGCGCTTATAAAAAATAACTCTGGGCTACGCTATCCAAGTCCGGTCGTGTGTCACAGCCGTTATGTCCTTCTGTTATTTATATAACAGTTATTTGCTCATTGGAATTCTCATAAGTTCTCGCGTAAATAAATAAAGGGGTTATTGCACATTTCAAATAGAAATAGGTAAAAAAACTTTTTAAGTTAAACGGTTTTATGTTATACATACATTGCAATGTTTAAGATAAATGTACTAAAAACCAAAAAATAATAAAATAGATACAGTCGTGGGAATTATAAACATTTGCATAGACTAGACTAAAATAAAACCGTGGGGCACGTCAATTGTCTACAATCGTTGATTAAAATGTTTGTTTTGTAATGTTACACTATAATTAGGCAGTTGTTCAACCGACAACGATGGACGTGTGATAAGTAGGGCTAGAATGTGGAAAAAAGCTAGCAAGCTCGATTATAAGCGAGTTTTAGGGTTTCATAGTGGTGAGCGAGTAGTACTTTTATCATATGTTTTGTCGATTAAGGACAAACTACGAGCAGTGAAACGATTCCTCGTGTGAATGTCCAACGATAAACTAGTTGAAAGATCTCTTTTATTAACATGGAGTGTATAACTATTGGAATTTCCATGAGCAAGAAAATAGTAAGTATTTTCCTCACCGTCTGCGGGCCAACTGCCTAACGACGAATTAAACGATTCTTCTATCGCACATTAAGTCGATAATTTGTAGACAATTGACGTGCCCCCCGGTTTTATTTTAGTCTAGTCTATGCAAATGTTTATAATTCCCACGACTGTATCTATTTTATTATTTTTTGGTTTTTAGTACATTTATCTTAAACATTGCAATGTATGTATAACATAAAACCGTTTAACTTAAAAAGTTTTTTTACCTATTTTTATTTTCTAGTTTTTAGTTTTTATTTCGCATTCTGTTTAATTCATTTAGTGCTTCATTATTGCAAGGTTTCTTGCCCGTTAGTTTATTGCAGTCCAATGCCTCTATAGCGACCCACGCACCACCTATCGGAAGTTTTTTTTAGGAAAATATTTCCTTTCAAGGTAGTCATACATGTTCCGAATTTCAGCCAAATCGGACCATAAATGCGATTTTTGTAAATATAGCGACCCACGCGCCACCTAGCGGAATTTTTTTTTAAGAAAATATTTCTTTTCAAGGTAGTAATACATGTTCCGAATTTCAGCCAAATCGGACCATAAATGCGATTTTTGTAAATATAGCGACCCACGCGCCACCTAGCGGAATTTTTTTTTTAAGAAAATATTTCTTTTCAAGGTAGTAATACATGTTCCGAATTTCAGCCAAATCGGACCATAAATGCGATTTTTGTAAATATAGCGACCCACGCGCCACCTAGCGGAATTTTTTTTTTAAGAAAATATTTCTTTTCAAGGTAGTAATACATGTTCCGAATTTCAGCCAAATCGGACCATAAATGCGATTTTTGTAAATATAGCGACCCACGCGCCACCTAGCGGAATTTTTTTTTAAGAAAATATTTCTTTTCAAGGTAGTAATACATGTTCCGAATTTCAGCCAAATAGGACCATAAATGCGATTTTTGTAAATATAGCGACCCACGCGCCACCTAGCGGAATTTTTTTTTTAAGAAAATATTTCTTTTCAAGGTAGTAATACATCGAGCCGTATGCGCCGGAAAGATGTAAAGGCCATGATTTCCGATTTTCACTTTTTTGCAGAAATGGCTTACTTGTCATCACCCACACCTTCTCCAGAAATTTTATGCCTGAAAAATGTACCGTTATGAAAAACGATTTTGACGTAAGTACATAACTTGTGTTTGTTTACTTTTTTTGTGAGTACGAAGTGGCTCTTACATCTTTTTTTTTTTTTTGAAATTATTGAAGACTAGTGACTAATAAACAAATTTAACGGTCTTTTGTTGGATTTTAACCAACTTTGAAGTTTTCTACCTTATATTTTACTACATATCGATGACCCGTAGGTGTTTCTTTTCAAAAAAGTCATGTGCGAAAAAACTCATTATGATTTTTTCACTTCTAATATAATTTGCGCCGAATAAACAATAATTTTATTATTATTTTTTAACATGGCTTTGCAGCAACTGGAGGTAAGTCTAATAGATTTATGTATGTATATGCACATACATACATACATATATTACTTTAGATGATATAATTAACTTTGTTTTAGCTCGCAAATAAAAGGATTCTCGTTCCGTATAGTGATAGCGATACGGATATAGCGGAAGAAAGTGAAGAGACGTGTGTTGGAAAAAGAGGCTACAAAAAGCTAAAGCCATTACCTAAAAGAATAAGAGACAGGAAAACTCGCGACACAAGTGTTCTTCCGAATCCATGTGCAAAAAATACATGTGGAAACGCATGTATTCGAAAGTTCAGCGAGTCAGACCGCTTATCCATAAATGAGCACTTTTGGGGCATTGGAAACAAAATACGACAGAAAGACTGGTTGCTTTCGTGTATGACGAGTAATTGCGTAAAAAGGCGTAGAGGACGTAGTATCAAAAATCAGGTCAGCTATAATTATACAATTAACTACAATAATATTAGCCATAGAGTATGCCAACAATTTCTCTTGAAAACACTGCATATATCACAAAAAAGGTTAATATGCGTGAGAAATGATAAAACTTGTTTGAAAACATGTAATAATAACATAAGAAAAATCACACCTCATAACAAATCTAGTGAGGCGGACGTAGCACTTGTGAATTCGTTTATTGAAAAGTTACCAGCAGTTCCCTCCCATTATTGTAGAAATAAAAGTAATAAACTGTATCTTCCGGAAGAGTTCCGAAACATAAAAACAGTGTATAAATGCTACACAGAACATCTAAAAAGCATTGGTAAAGAGACGAAAAAAATATCTTTATATGTTTTCCGAAATATTATTAAAACACGTTTTCATATCGGATTCCACATGCCAAAAAAGGACAAGTGCGTAACATGCGAAAAATTTAATAGCCTAGAAAATGAAGCAAAACAGATTTTTGAGCAAACGGCGGAATATCAAAACCATATAAGAGACAAAGAACAATCGAAAGAAATTTTTTTGAAGGAGCAGAAAGAGAGTAATACCAGTGCAAACTTTTTATGCGCAAGTTTCGATCTTCAAAAAGTTTTAAATACTCCTCACTCAAAGAGTATAACTCTCTTTTATTCTCGTAAATATGCCTATTTTAATGAAAGTATATATGAAAACGGTACCCGAAATGGCTACTGTTTTCTGTGGGGAGAAAGTGATGGAAAACGTGGTTGCAACGAAATCTCCACTATTATCTTTCAATATCTGAAACTTGTTGATGAAAAAAAGACACACTCTTCAATCAGCCTTTACTGTGACAGCTGTGCAGGGCAAAACCGAAACCGTGCAATGCTGGCTACAATGTTTTATTTTCTTGAAAATTCTAATTTTATTGAAAGTATAAAGATTACGTACTTATTACCTGGTCATACCATGATGCCCGTTGATTCTATACACAGTACCATCGAATCATTTGTTCGAGATCGAACTATTTGGGCCCCAAGTGAATGGTACACCATGATATCTAACGCGCGAACGAATCCAGTCGGTTACAAATGTATTGTCATGAACCATTTGGATTTTAAGGACTGGAAAAGATACTCCCAAGCTCTGTTTCCCAACGCTAAGAAAATATCGTTTCCAACCTTACGAGCAGCATCGTTTGAAAAGGGCAACCCTATCATCAAACTTAAATATGGATATTTTGACCATTCTGAAACTAAGGAATATGACACGAAATCAATAACACGTTCAAAACGCATTACTGCTTTAATTACCAATGGACCGCTCCCTTTATACAAAAATAAATTAAAAATCTCAACTAGAAAATATAAAGATTTGAAAAAGCTTTGCGAAAACTCAATACCGCAAACGTTTCGCCACGAATATTTGAATTTACAATACGATGAAACCGTTAAGGATTACCTAATAGAGACTGACCAAGAGGAATACGGCGTTTAATAACTTTTATGTATTATTCTTATATGTATGCTTATATAACAAAAATCAATTTACTACTTTTTATATGTATGCTTTTATATGTTTTAGTAGAATCACTTGTTTTATCTAAATTTGATCAATTATTTTAAATCAATGAATTTAATTTTAGAGCCTTATCAATTAGTTTTCTTACTTTTGTAATAACACTACTCGCAAAAAAATCGCCAATAATAAAATAATACTTGTCTAAAGCGAAATTTTACGCTGATTTCGAATAGATGTCAAATCGTTAGGATGACTAATAAAATTGTTTGTTGCACTTATGTGATGCAATGTCTTGCATATATGACTTTTTCTACATTTTTACCGATATTTCAGAAACTGGGTCCGCCACAAAAAAATGGAGATGATATTCAAAATCAGCGTAAAATTTCGCTTTAGAAAAGAATTGTTTTATTGTTCGTGGTTAAAGTTGATCAAAAATTGTTGAAATCGAAAAAAAGAAAATGAAATAAAGAAATTTAAAAAAAAAAAAAAAATTTATAAAAAACCTTCTCCTGAACATTTTTGAAATTGGCCTTTACATCTTTCCGGCGCATACGGCTCGACATGTTCCGAATTTCAGCCAAATAGGACCATATTTGCGATTTTTGTAAATATAGCGACCCACGCGCCACCTATCGGAATTTTTTTTTTTTCATAATATTGCATTGTCATCGGGGTTATACATGCGTGCAAAATTTCAGATTAATCGGTTGACAGGAAGAGGGTGAAATTTGAATTACTAAATTTGACCCAAGAATAAAGAATAAATAATAAATAATAAAACAAACGGGGTGAGCTAAATAAAACCGTTTAATAAGGCCTAATTGCACTTTAAATGTGAAATAAAACCTTTTTTTTGAAAGTGACAAAATAAAGGCTTTATTTCACTTTGGTTGCGAAATAAGGCCTTAAAGGCCTTATTTCAAAAGGCCTTATTACACCCCGCCGGGTTGGGCATGATTCAACTAATTTTGAGTGCACTCAGCCTGCAACTACCACTCAAATGGAGTGGTAGTTGAAAATGAGTAATAAAAATACAATGGCGCTATTATAACTCTGACGAGTTTTATGGCCGAGCTTCTCTCCCAATTCGAGGTGTGCTCCTTTTTGTTTTTCCTACTAATTGGGTGGACCTACAGTTTTATGCCGGCTCCGAACGGCGAATGCATTTTTTGTGAGAAGCTTTTTCATGGCAGAAATACTCTCGGAGGTTATGCCGCTCACTGCCGAGAGGTGACCGCTGCTCTTAAAAAACCCAATAATTGGATTTTGACTAATTAGAAAAATTGTTTTTCTCGGACCGTGGTTTGAACCCGAGACCTCTGGCATAGCAGGCGAGCACTCTACCCACTGCACCACAGCGGCCACAGTTGAAAATGAGTGGTAGTTGAAAAATGCCCATCCTTGTTAAGAAGTATGGGTAAGACCAAGGTAAGAATTGACAGAAAAACTCGGTAATTCACGTTACACTTTTTACTTCAAAAATTTTAGAGCATCCTTAAATCCCAGACTATCTGAAGTAGCTGTAATTACCTAATTTGTACACGGTGAGCTTAAACAACTTATTATGAAAAGTCAAAGTAACCAAGATATTATTTCATGGTTGTATTCTTGGACATATTAGAAGATGTTCTGAGCCAAAATTGAAATCATTCATCGGACACATTTTGAGAAATTCCATGTTTTTTTTAAAATGGTCAATTTTTTCTTTTCATGCGAGCCCCTGTTCTTTTTATGGCACCCACGGTAAAATGACTGTTCTGTTCTTCTAGTATATAAGTGTATAGTAAAATTCATTACAGTAAAAATACATTTTAAGACGTTTATTATTTATTATTTATAATAGCTTTGTTCGTTTACGGATATTTTTTGATGTTTTTCGCAAACTTTTAAAAACAAACACTTTGTCGCCGTTTTTTTACGCCAAATCTCCAACAGAAGAGAACCAACTGAGAGAGAAAACTGACATTTCATTTTGTGAGAAGCTGTTGAATTTTGTTGGACAAATTTTTGCCAACAGCACTTTTCCAACAGGAAAACAGCTGATCAAACAACAGCTGACTTGAATTTTAGCAAGTAACAAGATTTGCAAAATATACAAATCAATTATAAAATTGGAAAAATACACTAAATTGGCAACAAATATGGATAAATTAAATATGCAAAATAAGTTACATACTTTTTGCGAAGTATTTATATGCATATTATGTACCTTAGTAAATTGTAATCTCCTTTGCGGGAATATATATTAACGGGGCCGCTGTGGTGCAGTGGGGAGTGTTGTGGCCACTGTGGTGTGGCGGACAGTGGCTAGTCTGCCATACCAGAGGTCATGGGTTGGATCCCCAGCCTGGATAGAGGGAAAATTTGTATATAATGATCCACGATCCGATAACAATTAATTTTCCAGAGGGTAGGGGTGGTCTCACAGATCACAAAAAACAAAGTACTACCCTCCGGACGCTTATAGTTCAGGAGACATTCCTTGTTAAATTAATGTATGTATGTGTAGAACATCTTTCTGCGTTGGCGGCTTTTGGCCGCGCTTCAATAAAATTACCCTCAGCCGGCAGAATTCTCTTTCTGGATTAATATCCATGGAGCATAGACATCTTAATACATCGGTGTTTTCCAATAATTTCTTACAACTATTGCGTTAATGTGGACTGAGAAGTTCTATGTCCAATAAAAGATTTTTCGTGGTTGCTCAGGTTTTGATGGGAATAGTTGTAAGAAATTATTGGAAAACACCGATGTATTAAGAAGTATATTTCCTTTAGAGCGCCTAAAATACGTAAAAGCTTTTAACGATTTTCATTCAGTGGTCGAATCTTGCTTCACTATTGATTTGAAAAGTAATTATATTAACTGTATATCTAATTTCCGAAAGAGTTAAACGATCTTTCTATACCCATAACCCCAAAAGTGCATACAGTTTTTTTTTCATATAGAAGATTTTTGTTCAAGGCAGGGAATAGGATTAGGGTATCATTCAGAGCAAGCCATGGAGGCTGTGCATTATGATTTCAAAAAAACATGGGATTATAAGTATCGAACTAGACCAAATAACCCAAATTATATGGAGAATTTGAAGAAAACTGTATGTGAATATAATATTCTTCATATTTAAAAAAAAACTGCCAACCTTTTTATGTTTATATTAAAATATTATAAATAATAAATAATAAACGTCTTAAAATGTATTTTTACTGTAATGAATTTTACTATACACTTATATACTAGAAGAACAGAACAGTAATTTTACCGTGGGTGCCATAAAAAGAACAGGGGCTCGCATGAAAAGAAAAAATTTACCATTTTAAAAAAAACATGGAATTTCTCAAAATGTGTCCGATGAATGATTTCAATTTTGGCTCAGAACATCTTCTAATATATCCAAGAATACAACCATGAAATAATATCTTGGTTACTTTGACTTTTCATAATAAGTTGTTTAAGCTCACCGTGTTGTAATGATGGGGTTTTATTAAGAAGGGTTTGAAGTGAGATATACAAAAAATTGGGATCCTAACTTAACTCTGTTCAAAGATTCAAGAAAATAACGGTAAGTCGCGTTGCATACGAATTGTACCAAAATAAATGCTTTTCCACTATAGTATAATGATGGGATTGATGAAAAACAAGCTTATATGTCTTATATCCTCTGCACATTGGCATGATTTAAGGGTAATTTAGGCAAAAATCGTTGTTTCGGCGTTTATTACCCTTAAATAACGTTGTTTCGCCATACAAAAATGCCAGCTGAAATTACCCTTGAAATTAGGGTTGCCAGACGTACTGATTTGATCAGTACAATACTGATTTTTCGTGCTCCGTACTGATGGTTTTAAAAACCTTAAGAAATACTGATTTTTGGATTTTGTACTGATTTGTACTGATTTTAGCCGACAATGTTTTTAATTTTCCAACTGTTTTCATTTGACGTTTGTAATGCCGTGGTTATTTTTAGGACAATACTCGACGAGCAACGTGTAATTGCCGTTGTGCACTCCGACGAGTGAGAGAATTTTCGGACTCACACATCGATCAAATTTGCTGGGTGAAACAAGCACCTAGCACGCCCAGGTTTCGGGGTAGTAATGTGTTATGTTGTATATGTGCGCTCTAATTATAGATTTAAGCGTAACCACCTCTCACCGATGACGGTGTTTTGCTCGTAAGCATAACCACAGCATAGCTATGAAACAATTAGGAAGGAGGAAGCAACGCGAACGTTAAAAGTCATAGAAACATGATTGACAGTTAACGATACGGAAATAAAAACAAAATGCCAGTAATAAAGATGATTTTCTCCGCATACCTATATTGTTTTTTTTTTTTTTGTGGAAGACAATGTACTGATTTTTTGGGAAAGGTATCTGGCAACCCTACTTGAAATGCGCATTTCGGCTAAATAACTCACGAAATTACTCTGGCATCGGTCTCTTCTCTAAATTTTATCGAGTATAATCGAAAATATCTTTACCCATCGCTAATATTTCACATTAGCTGTGTTTTATTTTAGCGCATATACATCTGCGCTAAAAAAAAAACACGGCTATTAAATTTGTTCGCGAAATTTTTCCAAGAAAATGTGTGAATATCATAATATTTCAGTATAAAAAAACTTTTATAAAAATGGTTACACGTTTTCTACGGCTAAAGCAGCACAAGGATATGAAAGGACATACCAGTTAAACGGAGAATGTAAAAATTCAAGAAATTTGAATGAAACCCCACGATTTTAAAGCAAAAAACGTGATTTTGGTAACTCGCGTTACAAAAAAATAGGACATATATTTTTATTAATAGCTACGGACCTGTAGGTTTATAGTTAGTTAGTTATAGAACTTATGAAAAAATGACAAATGAGATGTCATTAACAATGACACCTTTTCAAATGAGGGGCTTATAGGGTTGCCAGATATACCCCTTTGGGGAGATTCTACCCTTTTTTGACTTGGTGTTCCCCTATCTACGGAAGTCTCCGTAGATACCTCTTTTTATACTCAGCTGTACTAGTACACAGAGTATTATAGTTTTGATTTCATAACGGTGGATTGTAACAGAATGAAATAATCGAGATAGATATAGACTTATATATATCAAAACAAGTAAGAGCGCGGCTGTCTTCGGCCGTACCGAAGACTTCATACCTTTCATGAGTGGGGAAATGAAAATCTACCTATGTATGTTGTACATAGCCTGATTTAGTATAATTTATAATTTCAATTTTATGGGTTATTTATGGAACGATTTGTTAGAAAAAATGGTGTCTGGGCTATTTAAATGGAGGAGTTATACGACAAAATGTGTATATCTGAACAATCGGTTGTATGGGAGCTATATGTTATAGTGGTCTGATCTTGACAATTTTCGGTAACCTTGTTTAGGCCAACATGTGTACAAATATTTCAAAATTTCATGTCCGTACCTGTTTAAAAGGGGAAGTTATACACCAAAATGTGTATATCTGAACAATCGGTTGTATGGGAGCTATATGTTATAGTGCTTCGATCTGGACAATTTTCGGTAACCTTGTTTAGGCCAACATGTGTACAAATACTTCAAAATTGCATGTCCTTAGCTGTTTAAATGGGGAAGTTATACACCAAAATGTGTATATCTGAACAATCGGTTGTATGGCAGCTATATCTTATAGTGGTCCGATTCGGCCAATTCCGACAAATGATCGATTGCGCACCAAAACTCACCCGTGTTCCAAATTTTAATCAAATATCTCAAAAACTGAGGGACTAGTTTGCGTTCACACACACGGACGGACGGACGGACGGACAGACGGACATGGCTTAAACGACTCAGCTCATGATTCTGATTATATCGGTATATATATTGATGGGTCTGTCATGCCTCCTTCTAGTACTTTCAAGATTTGATTTTGGGCACAAAGTTATAATACAATTTCATTCTCATGAAAGGTATAATGATCAGGGTGAAAAGATAAATCGATTGAGCCATGTCGGTTCGTCCGTCCGTCCGTACGCACTCTAACTCGCGCAAAAATTGAGATATTTCGATGAAATTTGGAATGCAGGTTGGTATCGAGACTGGCACGGTTGGTATTGAAAATGGGTGAAATCGGACCATGACCACGCCCACTTTCCCTATATAGAAAATATCGGAAATTTGGTATCTCAGCCACTAATATAGCTGGAGCAATGAAATTTCATCCACTTATTGAGCTCAGGCCCTTATGAAGAAATTTGATGAGATTTTGGAAAATGGGCGGTGCCACACCCACTTATTAAGGGTCAAACATTGAAAGTTTTATATGTCATAACGCAGAAACCGTTAAAGATATATCGATGAAATTTGGTACGCGTGATAAATTTACTTAGCCAAATACGTGGACAAAAAATTACCAAAATCGGTTGACGACCACGCCCACTTTTATATATAGGTATTATAAAGTGACCCAGTAAAACCATTTTAAGCGATATCTCTGTCAAATAGGACGATATATCATTAAAATTTTATGGCAGGAGTCCAACTATGGACATAAAACAAAAAACACAAAAATTTTGGAAAATGGGCGTGGCACCGCCTCCTTTTAGAAGCAGGAATATATGAGATTTCTTAGCCTATAACTCGACAAATAATTGAGATATTATGACGAAACTTGGTTTATACACTTCTATAACTTGTGTTAATAGACACGCAAAAAATTTATTGAAATCGGTTTATGACCACGCCTACTTTTTAACAAAGATATTTCTGGAACACCCTTTTGGAATTTGTAACGTGACATCTTTGTAACTAGAAGTCATAAAGGAATGAAATTTTGCACAAAGCATAATATTAAAAGGCTTAGTTGGATGTCTGATAAAAATGTTGAAAATGGGCGCGGCTACGCCCACTTTATGCAGCACTCGCTTTATATAAAATAAGCCGTGTTTACATCAAACGCAAACAAACAATGAAAGCATACAGCTGAGTATCTAATGTTCGATTCCACTCGAACTTAGGCTTCCTTACTTGTTTTTTAGTATATATTGACACTATCATCATGTTAAATAAACCAAATTCCAAATGACATTTAGGAATAAAATTTTATATTTGAATCATCTTGTCTATTTTAAAATTTCTTCATGTTGTATCAGCAATAAAATTTGGTTGAATTTATCAAATTTTCAGATGACAGTTACAAAGCCAAAATCATGTTTCAAACATCGTGTAATTTGAAAAAAATTGTTGCTGTTCTATGTGTAAAGATCGATCGTGTTAATTTTACATGAATCGTGTTGATGATTTTTTTTCTGAGTGCGGTGAAAATAAATACCCGGAACAGAAAACTATACCTTTTCCAGTTTAAGTTCAGAAAGTTACAATTGAAGTTCAGAAAATTACAATTGAAGTTCAGAATTTCCACTTGAAGTTCAGAAAATTACAATTGAAGTTCATTTGGAAATTCTGAACTTCAATTGTAATTTTCTGAAATTCAATTGTAACTTTCTGAACTTCAATTGGAAATTCTGAACTTGAATTGTAATTTTCTGAACTTCAATTGTAACTTTCTGAACTTAAACTGGAAAAGGTGTAAAAATGTTGTGTATCGTGCAGCCTTAAACTGAATACTAAAATTATATATTTTTGAAGTTGTATACACAATAAAGTAGTGAAAAATCGTTAATTTTTATTTATATTAAAAATAATACCGGTGTAATAACAATTTTTGAATTGAAATTAATAAAAAAATATATTTTGGGCAGAACGAAGTTTGCCGGGTCAGCTAGTATCCTTATAAATTTTCTTTTTTGCTAAGTGAACATTTTAATATAATCGTAAATGTCATCAACTGGTTGATGCAACGTTACCTATACAAACGAACCATCAACAATATCAGTTAACGTGTGAAGAATGAGCATAATAATGCGGCCTTTACTCGGGTCGATTTCCTAGGCGAATTTTGTCGTTCAACCAAAATCGACCCGTGTAAATAGAAATTCAACCACCTCAGTCGACAAAAATCGGCTAGCTCAAAGTAGGCTTGCTTTCAACTTTTGCCAGCCGATTTCTCGATCGATTTCCTAGTCGGCAAAAATCGACCCGTGTAAAGACCGCATTAGTGATGAGCCAAGAAATCTACAAGAAAATCTATGGAGGGAACCCGCATACAAGTATAACGATAGTTTTCCAGGCAAAGCCTATGGGAAAGAATTTTGGGAAGTCGCTAAATTATAAACTCAATTCAAGGTTTATCCAACTAAGGTTACGTTAGTCGAACAGCTGATTGGAGTTGTGTATGTATACTAAAATGGTATTCCGCCAATCACGGTCAAGAAGGTGCAAATCAGAATGTCAAACAAGACGAATTAGAAAAAAATGATTTGTAGTAATTCTATCTCGTCCGGCATCAATGTCCAAAAGATATCTTAATGTTATCTAAAATAGATAGGTTCAGAACTCAGAAAAATTTTAACTTTTTGATAACATTTTGTAGAGGTCATTTCAAAAGATATTTTAAGGTTATCTAAAATAGGTTATCTTTTAGAACTCCGAAAAATGTTATCATAAATATGTCCTCAGGCGGCTCATAAGAGACTTTTCTGATAACTTTGTCATCTTTGTGAGGTATTTTTGATATGTTTTGCGGGACAGGATGTGATTAATGACATATTTGAAGAAAACAACAATAGCAAGAAATACATGAGAACGGAAGCAATATAACCTGCACGGAGAAAACTATATGGATGTTACATCCATATATATGGATAATCCTGTCTGATCCATAAACTATGGATGCGGTATCCATATAATGGATATCAAATAAAAAATGTGTTCTATATTAAGAAGCAGGGTTGGGCATGATTCAACTAATTTTGAGTGCACTCAGCCTGCAACTACCACTCAAACCTGAGTGGTAGCTAAAATCAGGATTTAACTACCACTCCATTTGAGTGGTAGTTGAAAATGAGTAATAATAATACAATGGCGCTATTATAACTCCGACGAGTTTTATGGCCGAGCTTCTCTC
This sequence comes from Urophora cardui, assembly GCA_960531455.1. Taxonomy (NCBI): domain Eukaryota; kingdom Metazoa; phylum Arthropoda; class Insecta; order Diptera; family Tephritidae; genus Urophora; species Urophora cardui. The sequence continues at coordinate 41,861,629 of OY482675.1, read as the reverse complement.
CCAATTCGAGGTGTGCTCCTTTTTGTTTTTCCTACTAATTGGGTGGACCTACAGTTTTATGCCGGCTCCGAACGGCGAATGCATTTTTTGTGAGAAGCTCTTTCATGGCAGAAATACTCTCGGAGGGTATGCCGCTCACTGCCGAGAGGTGACCGCTGCTCTTAAAAAACCCAATAATTGGATTTTGACTAATTAGAAAAATTGTTTTTCTCGGACCGTGGTTTGAACCCGAGACCTCTGGCATAGCAGGCGAGCACTCTACCCACTGCACCACAGCGGCCACAGTTGAAAATGAGTGGTAGTTGAAAAATGCCCATCCTTGTTAAGAAGTATGGGTATGGCATCCATTATATGTGACGCGCAAAATGGGAAGGGACCTAAGGGTAAAAAAAATTTTTTTTTTTGATGTGAACAACATCCTGGGCATCGAATGAGACCGATCCCATGCCCAAAAAAAATTGGATTTTTTTTTACTCTTTGGTCCTTCCTCTATGCGCTGTCACATATGGATATAACATCCATAGTTTATGGATCAGACAGGATTATCCGTATACATATATGGATGTGATATCAATATATTTTTTTCCGTGTGTTAGTTGGTTAAGGGCCGGTTTTTCAAAGCTCAGACAAAACTCCAGATAGCAATCCAACGAATAAATTAATTCCCTCACTTATTCTGTTGAATAAAAACTTTTAGTTTTTCATTCATTAGATAAGCGCTGGATAACTATTCCATTGTATTTGCATACAATGGCAACCTGACTTTTCGTACAAATAGTAGAGCGAATAAGAAGCATCGAAAACATCTTGAGTGTGAAAAAGGCGGTAAATGATTCAATGTTTATGTATGTACATACATACATACATGGAGTCGTAACAAAGAGTGCTCATTCCATATATATAGTACTCCTATATTCGTAATACCTACGAGTTCCATCAGCCAACATTACAGTACAGACATATAAAAAAAGAAAGAGAAAACCGAGCAATCAAATTTGAAAAATGACATATGAATTCAAAATAAACCGCAGTGACGGCACATAAAAAAAATTATAGGGAATTTACATATTTATTATTTGATTCTCGTATTAAAAAATTAAAAAACGTCGAAGCGGTGCTATATTTGTGATAATAAAAGGGATAAAATAAATAAAATAGCTTTACATACGTATTTCGTTTTGAGTGCATTATTGGTTATATAAATATATATATACATATGTAAATAGATTTCCAAAAGACGAAACCATTTGCAAACAATGGATGCATGCGTGCGGTCTGATGCCTGACGACGTTGTTAAAAACATTCGAATCTGCAGCAACCATTTCCAAAAAAGCGATTACACTGGGAATCGCCTGTACGTATCAATGCCTGAAAGATACTGCAGTAGTCCGGGACTAAAAAGGATTTTTTAATCCAAAGCTCCGGACAAAACACTGCAGCTCCCACCCGTCCACCTTTTATCCGCCTGTAAATATGTGGTACATATAGCGATTGGTTCGTAGTCCTTTCTTCCATCCGTCTTGTTATATTATTACCTGTGGTCCCCTGTTGAGCTCGGTTTGGAGAGTAACATAGTCTGAACTTTGGTCCTCATATGTTGCTGTGTCCAAAAGTTCGTTGTCTAAATTGTCCTGTTATTCAGTTTAGAAATTCGCAGTACTCACCGTGTTGGCGGCATTCGAACGTACATACTTTACAAACATAACCCTCAAACAGCAGACTTCGACTTTTTGATATAATGCCCATGGATCGGACCACAGGATTTTAACATGAAACGCTTTCCGCCGCGATTCATAAAAATATGAGTGCATAGAAACTCGATTTTTCTAGAACATTTTCACCAATTTTCATAAAAAAATTCACAAAAGTTTGCATCTTAAAATAAATATGGCAAATTTCTTATATTAATTATAAACAAATTCAAAAACTAAAATCAAAGGGGTATAAGTCCCCTAGAACTCAATGATGCCTTTCAATTTTTTTTTTTCAAACGCCTCTAAACTCAATTGAATATATTTGTCACACATATTCACAGATGACATTAAATGTAATTGAGGCGCATGCGCAGAACTGCCAGTGGCACAAAATTTTTGGATGAATTCATACACATTGCACAGATAGAATACTATCAATATAGAAGTACTATATACATGGCTCATTCGATCAGTTGTTAAGCGGGATGAGTTCACCTTACTAGTTCCTCCATGCATAAATATGTACATACATAAATATGTGAATTTTATCAAATAAAACAAAGATGAAAGTTCTAGAAAGCGACAAAATATTAGAGAATACTGTAAAAAAATGCCAATTTCATCCTTAATCTTCGAAAGAACTCAGTGCACTCCTAATCAACGAAATGGTCAGGCAATCGTTTTACCACTTTCTCTTTCCTTAGATTTGCAAGCGTTTCTAGCTCCTCTTCAATTAAAATATCGTAAAAAATATTGCTTAATTCCATTTTAGAATGATAGTATTTGCTAAATGTCTTACTAAAAAATAGTTTTTAAACAATATAAATGTGAAACAGTCGCTAACCGGTCTGGCCTGCTTTCATTGTTTGTTTGCGTTTGATGGATTTTATATAAAGCGAGTGCTACATAAAGTGGGCGTAGGCACGCCTATTTTCAAATTTGTATCAGTCATCCAACTATGCATATGAATATTACTCTTTGTGCAAAATTTCATTCCTTTATGACTTCTAGTTACAAAGATATCACGTTACAAATTCCCAAAGGGTGTTTCAGAAATATCTTTGTTAAAAAGTAGGCGTGGTCATAAACCGATTTCAATAAATTTTTGCGTGTCTATTAACACAAGTTATAAAAGTGTATAAACCAAGTTTCAGCATAATATCTCAAACATTTGTCGAGTTATAGGCTCCGAAATCTCGTAGATTCCTTTGTCTAAAAGGAGGCGGTGCCACGCCCATTTTCCCAAAATTTTACTATTTTTTTTTTATTTTTTTTTTTTTTTTATTTTTTAGAAACTAGAAAGAAACTTTTTAAGCATGGATGTAACTACAGCTGTTTCACCTTAGATCCCTCTAAGACTCATCAGGTTACTTTTGCTTCTGCCAAGAATCGAACTTTGTTTCCGGTCTATCGTAGAAATCATGCCACAAAATATCGCTTAAAATGTTTTTATTACGTCACTTTATAATACCCATATATAAAAGTGGGCGTTGCCGTCAACCGATTTCGCTAAAATTTTGAACGTGTATTAGCACAAGTAATAAAAGTGTACACACCAAGTTTCGTCATAATATCTCAATCATTTGTCGAGTTATGGGCTCAGAAATCTCGTATATTCCTGCTTCTAAAAAGAGGCGGTGCCATGCCCATTTTCCAAAATTTTTGCTTTTTTTTGTTTTATGCCCGCAGTTAGACTCCTGCCATAAAATTTCAATGATATATCTTTATATTTGACAGAGATATAGCTTAAAATGTTTTTATTGGGCGACTTTATAATAAACATATATAAAAGTGGGCGTGGTCGTCAACCGATTTTGGCAATTTTTAGTCCAAACATTTGCCTAAGTAAGTATATCACGTGTACCAAATTTCAGTGATATATCTTCAATGGTTTCTGAGTTATGACTCATAAAATTTCAATGTTTGCCCCTTGATAAGTGGGCGTGGCACCGCCCATTTTCAAAATTTTTGTGTTTTTTGTTTTAAGTCCGTAGTTGGACTCATGCCACAAAATTTCAGTGATAGATCTTTATATTTGACAGAGATATCACTTAAAATGTTTTTATTAGGTCCCTTTATAATACACATATATAAAAGTGGGCGTGGCCGTCAACCGATTTTAACAATTTTCCGTCCAAACGTTTGCCTAAGTATGTAAATCACGCGTACCAAATTTCATCGATATATCTACAACGGTTTCTGAGTTATGACTCATAAAACTTTCAATGTTTGCCCCTTAATAAGTGGGCGTGGCGCCGCCCATTTTCCAAAAATTTTGTGTTTTTTGTTTTCTGTCCATAGTTGGACTCATGCCACAAAATTTCAGTGGTAGATCATTATATTTGACTGAGATATCGCTAAAAATGTTTTTATTAGGTCACTTTATAATACACATATATAAAATTGGGCGTGGCCTCATCCGATTTTAACAATTTTCCGTCCAAACGTTTGTCTAAGTAAGTAAATCACGCGTACCAAATTTCATCGATATATCTGTTACGGTTTCTGAGTTATGGCTTAAAAAACGTTCAATGTTTGCCCCTTAATAAGTGGGCGTGGCACCGCCCATTTTCGAAAATTTCATCAAATTTCTTCATAGGAACCTGAGCTCAATACGTGGGTGAAATTTCATCGCTCTAGCTATATTAGTGGCTGAGATACCAAAATTCCGATTTTTTCTATATAGGAAAAGTAGGCGTGGTCGTGGTCCGATTTCGCCAATTTTCGATACCAACCGTCCCAGTCCCGATACCGACTTGCATTCCAAATTTCATCAAAATATCTCAATTTTTGCGCGAGTTAGAGTGTTTACAGACGGACGGACGGACGAGCGGACATGGCTCGATCGATTTCTCTTTTGACCCTGATCATTTTGATATATATAAGTCTATATCTATCTCGATTATTTCATTCTGTTACAATCCACCTTTATGTGATTAAAACTATAATACTCAGTATACTAGTACAGCTGAGTATAAATAAATGATAGCTTAAAAAAACTAAAAAACACACTTTAATCTTAAAAATCGTACTAAAAATTGAGAAATAATTTAATTAGAAACAAAATGATGAACGAAAATATAAGTATTTAACGAAAAGCGTCGGGTGGTGCTCAGTATGTCAAAAAATATTTAAGATCGCTGTTTTTAACTAATATTTTTATTTTGACTTTTTTGAGATTTCATATAACGTACTCTTTAATTTCGCAACTAGGTATGTATATTTTTGTACTAGTTGTACGAATCGAATATTTTCATGTTCAAATATTATTGAGCACACCCACGCTTTTCCTTAAATACTTATATTTTCGTTCATAATTTTGTTTCTAATTAAATTATTTCTCAATTTTTAGTACGATTTTTAAGATTAAAGCGTGTTTTTTAGTTTTTTTAAGCTATTATTTATTTTTAACTTTTTAGTGAAATTTTTCATTAAAGGATGTTTTGTGCGGACGCAAGAATAAAAGTAACAAGTAAAAGCGCGGCTGTCTTCGGCCGTACCGAAGACTTCATACCTTCAATGTTTGCCCCTTAATAAGTGGGCGTGGCTCCGCCCATTTTCCAAAATTTTTGTGGTTTTCGTTTTATGTTCATAGTTGGACTCATGCCACAGAATTTCAGTGATAGATCTTTATATTTGACAGAGATATCGCTTAAAATGTTTTTATTAGGTCACTTTATAATACACATATATAAAAGTGGGCGTGGCCGTCAACCGATTTTGACAATTTTCCGTCAAAACATTTGCCTAAGTAAGTAAATCACGCGTACCAAATTTCATCGATATATCTTCAACGGTTTCTGAGTTATGACTCATAAAACTTTCAATGTTTGCCCCTTAATAAGTGGGCGTGGCTCCGCCCATTTCCCAAAATTTTTGTGGTTTTCGTTTTGTGTTCATAGTTGGACTCATGCCACAAAATTTCAGTGATAGATCTTTATATTTGACAGAGATATCGCTTAAAATGTTTTTATTAGGTCACTTTATAATACACATATATAAAAGTGGGCGTGGCCGTCAACCAATTTTGACAATTTTCCGTCAAAACATTTGCCTAAGTAAGTAAATCACGCGTACCAAATTTCATCGATATATCTTCAACGGTTTCTGAGTTATGACTCATAAAACTTTCAATGTTTGCCCCTTAATAAGTGGGCGTGGCACCGCCCATTTTCCAAAATTTCATAAAATTTCTTCATAGGGGCCTGAGCTCAACATGTGGGTAAAATTTTATCGCTCCAGCTATATTAGGGACTGAGATACCAAATTTCCGATTTTTTCTATATTGGAAAAGTGGGCGTGGTCATGGTCCGATTTCACCCATTTTCAATACCAACCGTCCCAGTCTCGATACCAACTTGCATTCCAAATTTCATCAAAATATCTCAATTTTTGCGAGAGTGTTTAAAGACGGACGGACGGACGGACGGACGGACATGGCTCAATCGATTTCTCTTTTCACCCTGATCATTTTGATATATATAAGTCTACATCTATCTCGATTATTTCATTCTGTTACAATCCACCGTTATGTGATTAAAACTATAATACTCTGTGTACTAGTACAGCTGAGTATAAAAATGGTGTCTTGGCTATTTATATGGAGGAGTTATACACCAAAATGTCCATATCTGAACAATCGGTTGTATGGGAGCTATATGTTATAATGGTCCGATCTTGACAATTTTCGGTAACCCCGTTTGGGCCCATATGGGTACAAATACTTAAAAATTTCACGCCGTTAGCTGTTAAAATGGAGGAGTTATACACCAAAATGTGTTTATCTGAACAATCGGTTGTAGGGGAGCTATAGGTTATAGTGGTCCGATCTTAACAATTTTCGGCAATCCCGTTTGGGTCCATATGGGTACAAATACTTCAAAATTTCAGGCCGTTAGCTGTTAAAATGGAGGAGTTATACACCAAAATGTGTATATCTGAATAATCGGATGTTGTGGAACTATATGTTATAGTGGTCCGATCTTGACAATTTTCGGTAACCTTGTTTGGGCCAAAATGGAAACGTCTACTTCAAAGTTTCATGTCCTTAGCTGTTTAAATGGGGAAGTTATGCACAAATTACATCCAAAAATTTCATGTATATCTGAATAATCGGTTGTTTTCTATATGTTATAGTGGTCCCATTCGGCCGGTTCCGACAAATGATCAGCTGCATATAACAAAATACCTGTATTCCGAATTTCATTCAGATATCTCAAAAACTGAGGGACTAGTTTGCGTTCACACAGACGGACGGACGGACAGACGGACAGACGGACATGGCTTAATCGACTCAGCTCGTGATTCTGATCATATCGGTATATATTTTGGTGGGTCCCCCACGCTTCCTTCTGGTACTTTCGACAAAAAATTTTTGGCACTAAGTTATAATACCATTTCGGTGACAGGTAACAAGGTCAACGGAAATAATGTCAATTGACCTTTTTTCCCACCCGGTTGGGAAATAAGGTCAATTGACATTATTGCGTTTATGGAAAACGCAATTAGGTCAACGAAAATTTGAAAATAAAATAATTGACCTTATTTCCCAATCCAAATGGAAATAATGTCAACTATGCTTAAAACTTGTTCATTCATGAAAATAATTGCTGAGTTCTTCTGCAAACCCGTTATGACTGACGAAAATCTTATTGCGGATTGTGATGCAAGTATGTCAGACGCAAGCGGGGAAGAAGACAATAATGAAGTCATCCATTTCAACCAGGCAAATGCCATTTTAAATTGGATCCTCTGTACCTAGGCTGATCATCCGTTCTGTTTTTTGAGGGACCGTTCTGTTTTTCAGACGTCCGTCCCTCGTATTTTTGTTTTTTCGGAAAACCTCAAAATGTTCTGTTTTTTTCCTAGTGTCCCTCATATTCATAGTCTTGATAAAATCTGATTTTAAGTTAGTTAAAATCAATATTTTATTTTGACTATTATTATTTATTTTTTGTTTAAAATCTGTTTTATATTAAAAAGGTTGAGGTAGCAGCCCTTTTTCTCATCAGAATTTAAGTAGTTATCGATAATAGATAACTACCATCCTCATTGACTATATGTTTGTTGGAATGTAATTTTTGTGGCTGCTGTGTGGCAAATTAATTTGAAAGAAATTGGTAAATCGTATTAAAATTGATTTGTGGACATTAAACTAAGTTACCAAATTCTTTTTTATCGTAGCATTATGCTTGCTTTATTGTAGATACCTATAATTAAACTTACAAATTTGCTTATTTTTGTTAAAACAAAAAGTCTGAAGAGAATGTGAATTACATATGTTTGTAAGCCTATTATTTGATGAATAAATATTTTTTACGATTTCAAGTTTCATAAATATACATATGTTCGTACTTATATCATTTGAAATTTTGTCCCTCATTTTCGATTCATATTTATGGTCAGCCTATCTGTACCGAAACCCCTCGCGATACGGTATTATTTCCATGCAGCCATTTTAAGCTTTGTGCCGAATGCTATTCAAAAATTGCGTAAAAAGCCGCTCGTGTAAAGTGCCCTGTTCTCTGTCCCTACTGCAGACAAGTTGTTGCCAACACAGCAAAAATATTTCAATAAATTATATAATAATGTAAAGTATGTTAAATATCTAGTTATACAAAAATTTAAATAAAAATGTATATAAAAACTATGTCTACTTGCCTTATCCTGCGGCATGGCAAAAAAGTAGGAAAATGAAAATTTGGAATTAAAAATCGCGCGATTTTTTATTCCAAATTTTCGACTGCGGCGCATTTCTTTTCTCATTTAAAGAAGTTTAGGAAAATGAAAATTTGGAATTAAAAATCACGCGATTTTTCATTCCAAATTTTCGCCTGCGGCGCATTTCTATTCTCATAAAAAGCAGTTTAGGAAAATGAAAAGAACAAAAAAAAGAAACCTGATTGAATAAATTCGAATTTAGACAACAAAGTTCCGAATACGATTGTAGCGTAATGGTAAGGTATGCTGCCTACGGACCAAGGAGCTCAGGTTCGAATCCCGATTGGCGCATTTTTTTTTTTTGTTTTTTTATTTTTTTATTTTTAGAGAAATTTTTTTCACCTCACGTTTACAAAACATTGTATAAAAATTGCTTTCCAAACGTGAAATGCAATTATAGAATTATGGTTTCCTTTTCGTTGATTCAGCACTTATGGGCTAAACAGAATCAGTACTTCTCCGTCATGACGGACAAGGAAGAAACTGACAGCTGAGGAGACTGTGTATATTTTGCTCGTGCAACGCTAGATTGGCAACGCATCAGTCGCCGGATCCGGCATACTTTGCCAATTTTCTATTTTGCCGTACGTCAGTAATATAAGATGTGTTCGGTGAAGGCATTAGAGTACTCTAGTGCAGAAAATTGCGTTCGATAACTCGTTTTTGTACTAAACTGTGCAGAATTGTGTTTTGTAACCAACTTAAAATTAAATATTAGTATTAATTAATACTATTAATACATATTCCATGCGATTTTGCTCTTAGCAATTCGTTAATTTTCGTTTTTTGACGCCTTTACCTAAAACTTCTGTGACAAATGTCTGATATTATTCTACACTACACTTTTAGTGCATTCACCGAACACATATTTTATGTGCCACTCTTTCCGCTACGTACGTCCTGACAGTCGAAAACGACGTACGTCATGACCAGCCTTGGGCAAAACCTTAGCACCTGCTAAATGTAGGCATGGGTAACACTGCGCTGCGCGGCGCAATTGCGCTAACACCAACCCTGGTGTTATTGCGCTAACTCCGATTTGGGAAATGCGCCAACTCAATATAGCGCCAACTCAATGTAGCGCCAACTCAGTATAGCGCCAACTCAGTATAGCGCCAACTCAATGATGCGCTATTGCAATATAACACTGACTCAATTTCGTGCGCTAACACCAGCTCCAATATAGCGCTAGTGTAAAATGGCGCAACCACAACGCCAATAACAGCATCATAGTATATGTATACGTATGAAAACGTCACAATTATGTGTGCTTGATAGTGATCTAAGTGACTCTAATTTCCAGCATATTTTCACATACATATATACGGAATTGTTTTCCAAATGATTATGAAAATTAAATTTAATTGTGCCCTCGTATATGTAAGCAGAATTGCGCCAAAAGAAATAAAACGGGGATGGTAAACAGTAACAAGCGAAAAAATGTTATTTATCGATTATTCGATGACAATTGCGCTAAAGGTGTTATTGCGCCAGTACCGTGAGTTGGCGCCACGGTTGGCGCTGGCGTTATTGTATCAGCGCCAAAAAAATTGCGCCATTACCCATGGCTAGCTAAATGAGAGTAAGCGCCCGTGTACGTATACACACCGATTTTCACTACTACAGACAAATAAAGAGCGTAATAGTCCAACTCTAATGCACCGTATGCGAATGCGTGTGCGTATGCGCATCTAAACGTTTTCTTGCGTGCGGCCCTGGCTGCTCCAGTGTATGCGCATGGTTGCGTCTATCAATTACACTACATACATATATACAATTCCCGCCATTGTTATTTTTGAAAATACATATTTTACCAATTCGCGAAAGATTTAATAAAATGTATAGTGGATGACGATTTAGAATTGATATTAATTATGATAGGAAGTGTTATTGCCGTATATAAGGAATACTTTAAAATTATTAAAAAAAAAAGTAACATTCGAGTACGTGATTTGTTTTTTGAAAGGGAAGTTAGTGTTTCTTTAATTTGATGAAAACCCGTGAAGTGGATCAGTTCCAAATTAATAATAATCTAATACACTGGCGCTATTATAACTCTGACGAGTTTAATGACCGAGCTTCTCTCCCAATTCGAGAAGTGCTCCTTTTGTTTTTGCTAATTGGGTGGACCTACAGTTTTATGCCGGCCCCGAACGGCGAATGCATTTTTTGTGAGAAGCTTTTTCATGGAAGAAATACACTCGGAGGGTAAGCCGCCCACTGCCGAAAGGTTACCGGTATTTCTAAAAACCCAATAATTGGTTTTTAATTAATTAGACAAATTTTTTTGGTGTTTGTCCGGACTGGGGTTAGAACCCGAGGCCTCTGGTATAGCAGGCGAGTGCTCTACCCATTGCGCCACAGCGGCCACATTGCCAAATTGCTATCCATAGATTTTTATGTATTGTAAGAATTACAGTTGCTTTGCCTTAAAATATCAGACTATAAATTTTGGTTAATACAAATATGTATGTACATATATGCACAACCTCTGAAATCTGGTGTTCTGTTATACCAAGGCGAAAACTGCCTATTCAAAAGAGTACTCATTTCACTTAAATATTTTTTCACAGTTAAACTTATTTAAGTTTCCATTATGTATTTTTACACGGGTAACTACATATGTATATGTAATTTAAATTCATGTACTATGTACATGGATATGCAGATAGTAATTAACATATAATTAATATTAACCATTTCTAAATATATTTAAAACACCTTTTAATTAACATTTCTGCTGGCAAACAAATTTTCACTACTTCACTTTAAATCAATTTAACGAAGTTTTTACGATTAAATATGTATACCGATGTAGCAACCAAATTAATATTGGCTGCGAAACGCATAGAAAACGCATAGAAGTAGAAAGTTTTCAACTTAGCTGCATTCGAATGCGTGTTCGAAATCATCTTCGAATTTTCTATGCGTGTGGTGCATTTACATCCGTGCCACTGGAGTTTGCCTCATTTAAACACAGGTATGCAACACGGCTGTCAGTGACACGCACACGCATACGCATCTGCATACGGTTCATTAGAGTTGCACTATAAAACGAGCGCTTACGATGGGACTTGGCGATCGTCGCTTAGGAAAAATAATCAGTTTGCCTTCGACTGGCGTGAAAGCAAGTGGTCGCTAGGTGATCGTCGCTTGAAATTCTTTTATTCTATTTGCAGATGCCAAACAACAAGCAAAACTACGAGAAGTTTGCATATAACGTGCGTACACAAATACATATGTATGTGTATACGTACGTTGTTTCATAATTTCGCGAAGCGTGCGCGCATGACCCTGCTCGCTCAACATCGAGAACGTGTGGTCCGCTCGCTGACGCAAACGCCCGTATGCAATTTTTAAGATTTTTTGAGCCAGTAGCAATCAGCTGTTTTACTCACACATATTTACATATATATATAGTTTGTTTTCATTTTGGCAGGGTTGCCATTTGGTAATTTTTGAACAAACAAGATTTTTACTAATCTTCAAAGTGTTATGCGGATTACTCTTCAATACACAACTGTGCATTATTTGCACCTTGGTGATAGTTATCAAGGACTAAAACAAAAAAAAAATAACAAAAAACACAGTCAGAACATTAAATTTACAATTGAAAATCCATAAAAAAATTATATTGGGAAGCAACAAGATTCTCACAAAAATCTGTGTTTAATTAAGAAATCTGTACTGAGTTTCTTTAACTCATATCTTTTCTAGTATAAATAGGTGGTGACATGGTGGTGTGGATCGTATTAGTGTGGCATCACTTTAATTGATTTTGTTACAGAAACTCAGATTTATTGTGGCAATTTATAACTTTTTAATTTGGAAAAATTGCAGAAGAAGTCCACCAAGAGATATCAATTAAGAAAATACCGCCACCATTGTGGGTAAATACAATTTTTGCTTTAATTTTCAGTAATATCTTCATTTATTAGGAGTGTCCAATATCTCAAAATTTTTACATATTTTTACGAATAGTTACGAATTTATGTTCAATAACCCAAAAAATTCGCAAAAGAGAGCCAAATTGAGAGAGTAAGACCTCGAGAGAGTTGATAAACGCTGCAAGTAAAATTTTCACTTGCAACTACTAGCAGCTTTAAAAAAATAGAAGTGTCCAAAATATATGATTACAAAAATTTCAATTGGAAACAAACAAACATTTTAAAAGCAAATTTCTAATTGTAATATGTTAGCGCAAAAATGAATCTTGATGATGTTGTGGAATAGCCAAAGTAGAATTTTGTTTTCCTAATTCAGTTATTTCCATTCATTTCCAATTTCAAAAATTTCAATTACAACCTGACCTAAAAATCAAATTGTCAAAACAGCATATCAGCTGTTTTCTTGCGAATGTTTACGATTCTGTGTTCAATTACTTTGGTTGATAATTTTCTCTTTTTCTCGTTTTTACTCTTAATTTGACATTGACGCTCTTTTTGCAAGTACTTGCAAGTAAAGTTTTTGAACAAAGCTATTATCTTGTTATTAATTTATATATATATATATATATATTTACATTTTGTTTGGGATTTAAAAAAAATTTATAAACGTTTTCTTTCCTTTCTTTTTAAAAATTAAAGTAATAATAAATGGTCCGGCGCGCTTGAATAAAGAATAATTTTTTATTCTTTATTCTGATACCCTTGAATAAAGAATAAAAATTTATTCTTCATTCTGACACCCTTGAATAAAAAATAAATTTTTATTCTTCATTTTGGTGCCCTTGAATAAAGAATAATTTTTTATTCTTCATTTTGATACCCTTGAATAAAGAATAAAAATTTATTCTTCATTCTGATACCCTTGAATAAAAAATAAATTTTTATTCTTCATTCTGATGCCCTTGAATAAAAAATAATTTTTTATTCTTCATCCGAAATTGGTTGAATAAAAAATAAAATTTTATTTTTCATTCAGATAATTTTGAATAAAGAATAAATTTTTATTCACGTTATTCAAATTATTCTTGCAGGCCACACAAGTAAATGATTTTTCGAATATTTTTCTGAATACGAACCAAGTATTTTCCCGAGCCCCAACCCAATATTTTTCCGAATACTTTCCCGAATCCGAACCCAAATACTCAACCGAATATTTTTCTGAATCCGAACCGAATATTTTACCGAATACTTTCCCGAATCCGAACCGAATATTCTCCCAAATCCGAAACCGAATACTTTCCCGATTCCGAAACGAATACTTTCCCGAGTCTGAACCGAATACTTTTCCGGGTTCGAACCGAATACTTTTCCGGGTCCGAACCGAATACTTTTCAGGGTTCGAACCGAATACTTTTCCGGGTTCGAACCGAATTCTTTTTCCGAGTTCGAACCGAATACTTTTCCGGGTTCGAACCGAATACTTTTCCGGGTCCGAACCGACTACCAGCTGTAATTAACGAAGTTATGGTAAAAATTAAAATGCAAACGAATATGCATACAGTACATACATATTTACATATGTACATTGTATGTATAAGCAAAAGAAGTATGTAGTTTCTTGTTGTCATGTTCTGGTCATCGGTTTTTAATGAAATTTGGCGCCGTTCTATTCAAATACAAGGACATTTTCATTTTTACCATAACTTCGTTAATTACAGAGCCAGCGGGTCCCGGACTCGGTACAGTAATCGGTTCGGACTCATAAAAGTATTCGGTTCGAACTCGGAAAAGTATTCGGTTCGGACCCGGAAAAGTATTCGGTTCGAACTCAGAAAGGTATTCGGTTCGAACCCGGAAAAGTATTCGGTTCGAACCCGGAAAAGTATTCGGTTCGAACCCGGAAAAGTATTCAGTTCAGACTCGGGAAAGTATTCGGTTCGAACTCGGAAAAAGTATTCGGTTCGAACCCGGAAAAGTATTCGGTTCAGACTCGGGAAAGTATTCGGTTCGGAATCGGGAAAGTATTCGGATTCGGATTTGGGAGAATATTCGGTTCGGATTCGGGAAAGTATTCGGTAAAATATTCGGTTCGGATTCAGAAAAATATTCGGTTGAGTATTTGGGTTCGGATTTGGGAAAGTATTCGGAAAAATATTCGGTTGGGGCTCGGGAAAATACTTGGTTCGTATTCAGAAAAATATTCGCAAAATCATTTACTTGTGTGACCTGCAAGAATAATTTGAATAACGTGAATAAAAATTTATTCTTTATTCAAAATTATCTGAATGAAAAATAAAATTTTATTTTTTATTCAACCAATTTCGGATGAAGAATAAAAAATTATTTTTTATTCAAGGGCATCAGAATGAAGAATAAAAATTTATTTTTTATTCAAGGGTATCAGAATGAAGAATAAATTTTTATTCTTTATTCAAGGGTATCAAAATGAAGAATAAAAAATTATTCTTTATTCAAGGGCACCAAAATGAAGAATAAAAATTTATTTTTTATTCAAGGGTGTCAGAATGAAGAATAAATTTTTATTCTTTATTCAAGGGTATCAGAATAAAGAATAAAAAATTATTCTTTATTCAAGCGCGCCGGAATGAAGAATAAAAATTTATTCTTTATTCAAGGATATGAGAATGAAGAATAAAAATTTATTTTTATTTTTTCGTTATTGAATTATTCAAATTTTGAATAATGCCCATCCCTGCAGAGTATTATAGTTTTAATCACATAACGGTGGATTGTAACAGAATGAAATAATCGAGATAGATATAGACTTATATATATCAAAATGATCAGGGTGAAAAGAGAAATCGATTGAGCCATGTCCGTCCGTCCGTCCGTCCGTCTGTCTGTCCGTCCGTCCGTCCGTCCGTCTTTAAACACTCTAACTCGCGCAAAAATTGAGATATTTTGATGAAATTTGGAATGCAAGTTGGTATCGAGACTGGGACGGTTGGTATTGAAAATGGGCGAAATCGGACCATGACCACGCCCACTTTTCCTATATAGAAAAAATCGGAAATTTGGTATCTCAGTCCCTAATATAGCTGGAGCGATAAAATTTTACCCACATGTTGAGCTCAGGCCCCTATGAAGAAATTTTATGAAATTTTGGAAAATGGGCGGTGCCACGCCCACTTATTAAGGGTCAAAAATTGCAAGTTTTATGAGTCATAACTCAGAAACCGTTGAAGATATATCGATGAAATTTGGTACGCGTAATTTACTTACTTAGGCAAATGTTTTGACGGAAAATTGTCAAAATCGGTTGACGGCCACGCCCACTTTTATATATGTGTATTATAAAGTGACCTAATAAAAACATTTTAAGCGATATCTCTGTCAAATATAAAGATCTATCACTGAAATTTTGTGGCATGAGTCCAACTATGAACATAAAACGAAAACCACAAAAATTTTGGAAAATGGGCGGAACCACGCCCACTTATTAAGGGGCAAACATTGAAAGTTTTATGAGTCATAACTCAGAAACCGTTGAAGATATATCGATGAAATTTGGTACGCATGATATATTTACTTAGGCAAATATGTGGACGAAAAATTACCAAAATCGGTTGACGACCACGCCCACTTTTATATATGTGTATTATAAAGTGGCCTAATAAAAACATTGTAAGCGATATCTTTGTCAAATATAAAGATAATTCATTGAAATTTTGTGACATGAGTTCCACAATAGACCGGAAACATAAAATAGACAAATTTTG
Organism: Urophora cardui; assembly: GCA_960531455.1. Classification (NCBI taxonomy): domain Eukaryota; kingdom Metazoa; phylum Arthropoda; class Insecta; order Diptera; family Tephritidae; genus Urophora; species Urophora cardui. The sequence goes on along the minus strand of OY482675.1, from coordinate 41,845,587 downwards.
GAAAATGGGCGTGGCACCGCCTCCTTTTGGACAAAGGGATATACGAGATTTATTAGCCTTTAACTCGACAAATAATTGAGATATTATGACGAAATTTGGTTTATACACTTTTATAACTTGTGTTAATAGACACGCAAAAATTTATTGAAATCGGTTTATGACCACGCCTACTTTTTAACAGATATTTCTGGAATACCCTTTGGGAATTTGTAACGTGACATCGTTGTAACTAGAAGTCATAAAGGAATTAATTTTTGCACAAAGAATAATATTGATATGCTTAGTTGGATGACTGATAAAAATTTAGAAAATGGGCGTGGCTACGCCCACTTTATGCAGCACTCGCTTTATATAAAGTACACCGTGTTTCCATCAAACGCAAACAAACAATGAAAGCATACAGCTGAGTATCTAATGTTCGATTCCACTCGAACTTAGGCTTCCTTACTTGTTCCTACTAACTTTTTGTTTTTACTACAATTTTATGCCGGCTCCGAACGGCGAATGCATTTTTTGTGAGAAGCTTTTTCATGGCAGAAATACTCTCGGAGGGTATGCCGCCCACTGCCGAGAGGTGACCGCTGCTCTTAAAAAAACCCAATAATTGGATTTTTACTAATTAGAAAAATAGTTTTTGGTGTTTGGCTAGGACCGTGGTTTGAACCCGAGAACTTTGGCACAGCAGGCGAGCACTCTACCCACTGCACCACAGCGGCCACTACCTACATACGTACATACAAATGTACATATACATACATATGTATTTATACATACATACATACCTACATATATATGTATATCTTTGCATATCTCACTACAATTTAATTTTGTCAATAAATCAAAAAAACCTACCTAAAAACATATTCAATGAATGTTAATGTAGCCCAAATAACACCATCTGCATGCGTATGAAATTTTTTCATTCTCATTTACATTTACAAAGCATGTTCTGCCTGCACATCAATAAATTTTCGGAAACTTGCTTAAGTATCCGAGAACTTCTTCTGGTATCCGAACATTTGTGCTAACAACATCGAACATGAACGGGCAGCATTGAGATAGAAATGCTTCATTCTCGGTGCTGAAGCAAAATTTCACGCCACTGAAGTACTTCACTGATCGAACACTTCGAAAACCATACATGTGCTACAGCGAGTGCAACACAGCATGTTCGATATCGAGATGTCTTGCGCAGCTCTTTAATACATACATATGTATGTAAGTATGTTCATATATACATTAGATGCGTTTTTTTTCGGCAAAGTTTCTCAGATCTTCCCTCCGGCCACAGAATATGAAAATAGGATCATGTAGGATAACTAAGCTGATTTTTGATTTTTTTTGGACAAAAAACTGAGTGGGCTACTCCGAGAACAGCGATTTTTTTTAAAATTGCATGATAGGTTTTGATTCATATATGAAAAAAACCACAGAATTAAAAATAAAAAAACAAAAGAGACATATTCTCATGTAAAATTAATGGCTTAATCGAATGGTCAGTTTTTAAATGCGAGCCATAGGGAAGGTACCAAGATCGATTAAATTGGAATTTTATTTTTTTTAGTCACGGATTTTCAGGTTTGGACCCTGGCATTTTCAAGATACCTTAAATTTCTTTTTAATCAAAATATACAGAAATCTGCGCAAATTAATGCAGTTTTCAGAAAAGTTTATTTATTCGATTAAGCCGTTAATTTTACATGAGAATATGTGTCTTGTTTTTTATACTCAGCTGTACTAGTACACAGAGTATTATAGTTTTAATCACATAACGGTGGATTGTAACAGAATGAAATAATCGAGATAGATATAGAATTATATATATCAAAATGATCAGGGTGAAAAGAGAAATCGATTGAGCCATGTCCGTCCGTCCGTCCGTCCGTCTGTAAACACTCTAACTCGCGCAAAAATTGAGATATTTTGATGAAATTTGGAATGCAAGTTGGTATCGAGACTGGGACGGTTGGTATTGAAAATGGGCGAAATCGGACCATGACCACGCCCACTTTTCCTATATAGAAAAAATCGGAAATTTGGTATCTCAGTCCCTAATATAGCTGGAGCGATAAAATTTTACCCACATGTTGAGCTCAGGCCCCTATGAAGAAATTTTATGAAATTTTGGAAAATGGGCGGTGCCACGCCCACTTATTAAGGGTCAAACATTGAAAGTTTTATGAGTCATAACTCAGAAACCGTTGAAGATATATCGATGAAATTTGGTACGCGTGATTTACTTACTTAGGCAAATGTTTTGACGGAAAATTGTCAAAATCGGTTGACGGCCACGCCCACTTTTATATATGTGTATTATAAAGTGACCTAATAAAAACATTTTAAGCGATATCTCTGTCAAATATAAATATCTATCACTGACATTTTGTGGCATGAGTCCAACTATGAACACAAAACGAAAACCACAAAAATTTTGGAAAATGGGCGGAGCCACGCCCACTTATTAAGGGGCAAACATTGAAAGTTTTATGAGTCATAACTCAGAAACCGTTGAAGATATATCGATGAAATTTGGTACGCGTGATTTACTTACTTAGGCAAGTGTTTTGACGGAAAATTGTCAAAATCGGTTGACGGCAACGCCCACTTTTATATATGTGTATTATAAAGTGACCTAATAAAAACATTTTAAGCGATATCTCTGTCAAATATAAAGATCTATCACTGAAATTTTGTGGCGTGAGTCCAACTATGAACATAAAACGAAAACCACAAAAATTTTGGAAAATGGGCGGAGCCACGCCCACTTATTAAGGGGCAAACATTGAAAGTTTTATGAGTCATAACTCAGAAACCGTTGAAGATATATCGATGAAATTTGGTACGCATGATATATTTACTTAGGCAAATGTGTGGACGAAAAATTACCAAAATCGGTTGACGACCACGCCCACTTTTATATATGTGTATTATAAAGTGGCCTAATAAAAACATTGTAAGCGATATCTTTGTCAAATATAAAGATCATTCATTGAAATTTTGTGACATGAGTTCCACAATAGACCGGAAACATAAAATAGACAAATTTTGGAAAATGGGCGTGGCACCGCCTCCTTTTGGACAAAGGGATATACGAGATTTATTAGCCTTTAACTCGACAAATAATTGAGATATTATGACGAAACTTGGTTTATACACTTTTATAACTTGTGTTAATAGACACGCAAAAATTTATTGAAATCGGTTTATGACCACGCCTACTTTTTAACAGATATTTCTGGAATACCCTTTGGGAATTTGTAACGTGACATCTTTGTAACTAGAAGTCATAAAGGAATTAATTTTTGCACAAAGAATAATATTGATATGCTTAGTTGGATGACTGATAAAAATTTAGAAAATGGGCGTGGCTACGCCCACTTTATGCAGCACTCGCTTTATATAAAGTACACCGTGTTTCCATCAAACGCAAACAAACAATGAAAGCATACAGCTGGGTATCTAATGTTCGATTCCACTCGAACTTAGCCTTCCTTACTTGTTTATTTTTAATTCTGTGGTTTTTTCATATATGAATCTAAACCTATCATGGAATTAAAAAAAAAAATCGCTGTTTTTGGAGTAGCCCACTCAGTTTTTTGTCTAAAAAAAAACAAAAATCAGCTTAGTTATCCTACAACATACTATTTTCATATTCTGTGGCCGGAGGGGTATGTTAGATCAAAAAAACGCATCTAATATACATATGTGTATCAGCTATACAAAATTATACAAAACCATAATGATATGTACCTACATACGTACCCAGCCAGCAAGGTACCGTACATTTTACGAACATTGCGATTTACGAGCTATTCTCGAATAAGAAAACAATAACAAAGGAAACTTTTTTCTATCATGTCAAAAAAAAAAAAAAAGAAAACGAAAAATTTCAAACTCAATATTTTAAAAGTAAGTATGTATGTTTGTAAAATTTCTACATTTACGATAAAAAAACGGACGTAAAAAGATTCATATACGAGTGCTTTTTCGATACATTTACGACACTCGTAGGCACTGAACATTTTAAAGCGAAACAGTATTCGTAGGCGAATCGTAAACGGATATCATAAACGATATTTTATTAGAGTTTTCTTCGAGAAAACATCCGTTTACGAGCTCGTTTACGATGATTTTGCTGGCTGGGTACATACAAATGTACATATACATACCTATGTATATATACATATATATATGTATATATGTATATATACATACATATGGATATATACATACATATGTACATACATCTATGCATATCTCACTACAATTTAATTTTGTCAATAAATCAAAAAAACGTTCCTAAAAACATATTCAATGAATGTTAATGTAGCCCAAATAACACCATCTGCATGCGTATGAAATTTTTACATTCTCATTTACATTTACAAAGCATGTTCTGCCTGCACATCAATAAATTTTCGGAAACTTGCTTAAGTATCCGAGAACTTCTTCTGGTATCCGAACATTTGTGCTAACAGCATCGAACATGAACGTGCAGAATTGAGATAGAAATGCTTCATTCTCGGTGCTGAAGCAAAATTTCACGCCACTGAAGTACTTCACTGTTCGAACACTTCGAAAACCATACATGTGCTACAGCGAGTGCAACATAGCATGTTCCATATCGAGATGTCTTGCGCAGCTCTTTAATATGTACATACATACATACATATATACGCACTTGCTTCGTCGTTATCGCGATCAGTGATGCCGAAATTGGGCCTTTCGGACCAAATCTGGTCCGATAAATTTACTTTGGGCTGTTGGGCGGCTAAAATCAATTTTGGTCCGATTTGTAATATGCATATTTTTAGTGGAGACAATTTCTCTGACGCTAAACATTTTATCTCTCCCGTGTAAAGTTCTTTTATTGTTATATCTAAATTCGCTTGGGACTCGTCTCGCATGCCAAGTTTAATGGAACGTCAAAATCAGACAATCTGACATTTATTTTGCAAATAAAATGCTGAAATTTAACAAAAATTATGTTTCACTTGAAAAGCGCCAGCGAACATACGGGCTACTCCATGAATAGGTTAGGTTGGAGTGGCCGCCTAGAGTCGCACTTAGGCCAGTGCAGAGGCCCGTTGTGATACCACAAGAAGAAAACGGATTACTCCTCCTTTTTGAACCAATTTGAGAACTTAATGCAGTTCACCAGGGCCCTCACTATGTAGTTCTATTTAAAAGCGATATGCGATTTGAAAGCACATTCATATTGCATAGAATATATGGAATAGAACTCGAAATCGCACGAATTTTCTTTCGAATTAAACTACAGAGTGAGGGCCCAGGTCCTTTATGTCGACGTCCGCGACTGTGCATAGACTATACACGCAGTAGCGTAGTAACGGGGGGTTTTTCGTCAGCGGTAGGTAGGTAGGTAGGCATGTACTTACAAATGCTTAGACGCAGGCATGCATTGTTGCTGTTGTTGTTGATATTTGCAATAAAGCGACAAATAGACAAAATAACAAGTAAGGAAGCCTAAGTTCGAGTGGAATCGAACATTAGATACTCAGCTGTATGCTTTCATTGTTTGTTTGCGTTTGATGGAAACACGGTGTACTTTATATAAAGCGAGTGCTGCATAAAGTGGGCGTAGCCACGCCCATTTTCTAAATTTTTATCAGTCATCCAACTAAGCATATCAATATTATTCTTTGTGCAAAAATTAATTCCTTTATGACTTCTAGTTACAAAGATGTCACGTTACAAATTCCCAAAGGGTATTCCAGAAATATCTGTTAAAAAGTAGGCGTGGCCATAAACCGATTTCAATAAATTTTTGCGTGTCTATTAACACAAGTTATAAAAGTGTATAAACCAAGTTTCGTCATAATATCTCAATTATTTGTCGAGTTAAAGGCTAATAAATCTCGTATATCCCTTTGTCCAAAAGGAGGCGGTGCCACGCCCATCATGTCACAAAATTTCAATGAATTATCTTTATATTTGACAAAGATATCGCTTACAATGTTTTTATTAGGCCACTTTATAATACACATATATAAAAGTGGGCGTGGTCGTCAACCGATTTTGGTAATTTTTCGTCCACACATTTGCCTAAGTAAATATATCATGCGTACCAAATTTCATCGATATATCTGCAACAGTTTCTGAGTTATGACTCATAAAGCTTTCAATGTTTGCTCCTTAATAAGTGGGCGTGGCTCCGCCCATTTTCCAAAATTTTTGTGGTTTTCGTTTTATGTTCATAGTTGGACTCATGCCACAAAATTTCAGTGATAGATCTTTATATTTGACAGAGATATCGCTTAAAATGTTTTTATTAGGTCACTTTATAATACACATATATAAAATTGGGCGTTGCCGTCAACCGATTTTGACAATTTTCCGTCAAAACATTTGCCTAAGTAAGTAAATCACGCGTACCAAATTTCATCGATATATCTTCAACGGTTTCTGAGTTATGACTCATAAAACTTTCAATGTTTGCCCCTTAATAAGTGGGCGTGGCTCCGCCCATTTTCCAAAATTTTTGTGGTTTTCGTTTTGTGTTCATAGTTGGACTCATGCCACAAAATTTCAGTGATAGATCTTTATATTTGACAGAGATATCGCTTAAAATGTTTTTATTAGGTCACTTTATAATACACATATATAAAAGTGGGCGTGGCCGTCAACCGATTTTGACAATTTTCCGTCAAAACATTTGCCTAAGTAAGTAAATCACGCGTACCAAATTTCATCGATATATCTTCAACGGTTTCTGAGTTATGACTCATAAAACTTTCAATGTTTGCCCCTTAATAAGTGGGCGTGGCTCCGCCCATTTCCCAAAATTTTTGTGGTTTTCGTTTTGTGTTCATAGTTGGACTCATGCCACAAAATTTCAGTGATAGATCTTTATATTTGACAGAGATATCGCTTAAAATGTTTTTATTAGGTCACTTTATAATACACATATATAAAAGTGGGCGTGGCCGTCAACCAATTTTGACAATTTTCCGTCAAAACATTTGCCTAAGTAAGTAAATCACGCGTACCAAATTTCATCGATATATCTTCAACGGTTTCTGAGTTATGACTCATAAAACTTTCAATGTTTGACCCTTAATAAGTGGGCGTGGCACCGCCCATTTTTCAAAATTTCATAAAATTTCTTCATAGGGGCCTAAGCTCAACATGTGGGTAAAATTTTATCGCTCCAGCTATATTAGGGACTGAGATACCAAATTTCCGATTTTTCCTATATAGGAAAAGTGGGCGTGGTCATGGTCCGATTTCGCCCATTTTCAATACCAACCGTCCCAGTCTCGATACCAACTTGCATTCCAAATTTCATCAAAATATCTCAATTTTTGCGCGAGTTAGAGTGTTTACAGACGGACGGACGGACGGACGGACATGGCTCAATCGATTTCTCTTTTCACCCTGATCATTTTGATATATATAAGTCTATATCTATCTCGATTATTTCATTCTGTTACAATCCACCGTTATGTGATTAAAACTATAATACTCTGTGTACTAGTACAGCTGAGTATAAAAAGGACCAACATGTTTGAACATGTATGCAAATGTATGGATATACATTCCAACATATATCTATCTAATTTTCTGAGCAATATTGGTATCAAATGAAAGGTTTTGAGCAGGACTTCGATATGAAGCACTTTTAATTGTGACCCCAAGGCCGGGTCTGCAGATATAGGTCAAAACGTGGACCCGGATGACCCCAGAATATTTCTGAGCAATATTGGTATCAAATGAAAGGTGTTGAGCAGGGATCTCACATAGAGCTCTATTCATTATGATTCCTAGGTCGGGTCCCGAGATATGGGTCAAAACGAGGATCCGGATGATCCTTGAATGTTTCTGAGAAATATTGGTATCAAATGAAAGGTTTTCAGCAGGGCTTCTACACGGAGCTCTATTCTTTGTGATTCCTAGGTCGGGTCCCGAGATATGGGTCAAACGGATCCGTATAATCTTTCATGTATCTGAGCAATATTAATATCAAATGAAAGGCGGAAATCAAGGCTTCAATATAGAGTTCTCGATGTTATGCTCAACCCGGTTTCCTAGGTAAAGGGAATGGTAAGGGGAAAAGGATAGATGAATTTAATGGAATGGGAAATGAAAAGGAAAATAAAAAGGAAGGAAAAAGGATAGGAAAAAGGAAACGGAAATGGGATTGAAGGGGCAAGAAGAAAGAGAAAGGAAGAGAGTAGGAGAGGAAAAGAAACTGAAAGAGAAACGGGATAAGAAGGAAAAGGTAAAGGGGAAAGGGAAAAGGAGCGACAGACTAAGGCGAAGAAGAAAGGGAGGAGAATATAAAGAGGTAGATGCCAAAACAAAAACAAAAGCAAAAAAAAGCAAAAGCAAAATCAAACACAAAAACAAAAGCAAAAACAACAAGTAAGGAAGCCTAAGTTCGAGTGGAATCGAACATTAGATACTCAGCTGTATGTTTTCATTGTTTGTTTGCGTTTGATGGAAACACGGATTATTTTATATAAAGCGAGTGCCGCATAAAGTGGGCGTAGCCACGCCCATTTTCAACATTTTTATCAGTCATCCAACTAAGCATATGAATATTATTATTTGTGCAAAAATTTCATTCCTTTATGACTTCTAATTATAAAGATGTCACGTTACAAATTCCCAAAGGGTGTTCCAGAAATATCTTTGCTAAAAAGTAGGCGTGGTCATAAACCGATTTCAATAAATTTTTGCGTGGCTATTAACCCTTTCGGGACATTGTTGCCATATGGCAACATTCAACTTTAAATGGGCGTGGACACCCTAATATATAAAATATCAACATCTTTTCTATTTCATTTTAAAGATTTAAGTTGTAAGAACAAATTTAAATTAAATAAATTATCATCGTCGCACACATTTCGGTAATATAACATTTACAAAAAAGCCTTCCGGTATAACGCAATTTACTCGAAGATTGGTACCTTCCTTTTTTTTTATTTTTAAGTTAATTAATGTACTATTTTGAGATAATTTTGTATAAAATGTATACGAAAATGTTTATTCTAGGCTTTGGCATATACATTTTTCTCCACTCGGAGCTTTAATAGCTGTATTGATTTTTAAAACTTAGCTTGTTGCCATATGGCAACAAATTATCTGTAAGGTATTAACTCGCATTCAATTGCCTACGAAATTTATTTGCGATTCAGACTGGTAGCGTGCAGACGTATTTTTTTGAGCGCATTAATTTTTTTACAATATGCCAAGAAAGATAAGCGACAAAGTGATAGAAAAGATTTTGGAGAATTTCGAGGACTCAGATCTATCAGATTTTGAGGAATCGGAAGGGGAAGAAATATTAGAAGATTTACTTGAAACATTTGACAATAATGAAACTTTCGTGATGGATGAGCTTTCTCGGCAAGGTCCATATGATATAAGCATTACAAATATTAACGGTGAATGTGACGAGGAACTAGATTTGACTGAAAATGAGCCTAGTTCACTAGCTAACGGTTCATTATATCATCCTAAACAGGCAAATGAATTTAGATGGAAGAAGACTTCGTGGACTCCTTATGAAGCTATATTTTCTGAGTCCAATGCAACTAGCGACATAAAACTTCCAGTGCAATACTTTTTGGAGTATTTCACCGAAGATTTTTTTGAGGAAGTAGTGCAGGCGACAAACCAAGCATCTCTTTCAAAAGACGGGCGATCATTAAATTTAACGAAAGAAGAATTTTATAAATTTATTGGTTTGGAAGTTATGATTGGAATAATTGGTTATCCCAGATTGAGCATGTACTGGACAGTACCAACAGATATTCCAGCGTTTCGCCAAAACATGTCAAAGGCTAGGTTTCATTCCCTAAGAAGTAATTTGAAGTTTACAACTAATGGACCAAGTAATGACAAACTTTTTAGGGTGCGTCCATTAATAAATATGTTGACCAAAAAGTTGTATTCAATCCCCAAAGAAGAGAATCTTTGCGTGGATGAAATGATGGTACCTTTCAAAGGCAAAACAGCATTGAGACAGTACATGCCTAAAAAGCCGATCAAATGGGGTATAAAATTATTTTGTCTGTGCAGTTCAAATGGTATGTTATATGATTTTGAGATATATCAAGGAAAACACACTGTCCTATCTGGGCCAAAACTAGGATTTTGCTCTGATATTGTAATTCATCTTACAAGAACCATTCCCGAAAATAAAAACTTTAAACTTTTTTTTGACAATTATTTTTCTACGCTGAATTTGATACTATACCTAAAAACAAAAGGAATTTGGGCAACAGGTACAATTAGAGGAAATAGGTGTAGCAAGGTGCCATTGAAATCTGAAAAGGAATTAAAGAAGGAAGGAAGAGGTAGTTTTGATTATCGAATTGAAAGGGAAGACAACATTTATGTCATAAAATGGCTTGATGGAGGTGTTGTCCAATTAGTTTCAGCGATATATGGAGAAGAGCCGATTAAAAAGGTGCAGAGATTTTTGGTTGAAAAAAAGAAAAAAGTTGAAATAACACAGCCAAACATTGTGGCTGTGTACAACAAAAACATGGGAGGGGTTGATAAAATTGATTTCCTCCTTTCATTGTATAGGATATCGATAAGATCAAAGAAATGGACTCTCAAAATATTTGATCACTTTATTGACTTGGCCGTATGCAACTCATGGCTGGAGTATAGGAAGGATCATGAGAGTAGCAATAAAAATCCAAAGCAGAAACATATGGACCTTCTTAAATTCCGCAATGATATTGCTGAAGGACTTTTAGCACAGTCAAATCAGCAGGCATGTTCACGCAAGCGTGGACGGCCGAAAACCGCATTAGACGAAAGCATTTGCAGTCCATCAACTTCGCGCAAGAGATATGAGTCAGCACCCTCAGTTTCTGTCCGGTTTGATGGAAATCAGCATTGGATCGATTACACTGAGAAAAAAAACAGATGCAAATTAAAAGGATGTTCCGGATTTTCTAGATACAAATGCTCAAAATGTCTTGTCCACCTATGTCTACCAAATGGAGATCGGGATTGTTTTAGGGATTACCACTACAACGATTAAATACATGGTAAAATACTGTTTATTTTATATATTTATATTTTATAATATTTTAATTAATATCACTTTATTTATAAGTTTTCACTTCATACTAAGATTTTATTTTTTAATTTTCTTATTCAGTTTTTAATTAGAGGGTTCATAACACACAGTTAAATGGTAAAATTATAAACTTTTGCTCTATAATTGATACAATTTTACGATCAATTACAATAAGTTGTGAATCCCCTAAATCTGCATGTAGTATGTATTTATTGAATGAATTAAACTTTTCACTTGTGTTTTATCTTTTAAGACTTTTTAATTAAAATTAAATTGAAATTTTGATGTAAAAAATGAAATATGAACAAATATAAACACATATAAACACATACATATAAAGCCAACTCAATACTGATTTTTCTTTACCATACAGGATATTTGTTGCCATGTGGCAACATTTAAAAAAATATACTTTATAAAAATTTTTTTAATTTTTTTTTACTTTTTATTGTTAGTGAGGCTAAAATCAATAGTCAGAAAAAAAAATTGGATTTTTTAGTTCGCGCAATAAAAAGATAGAGCGAAAGGGTTAACACAAGTTATAAAAGTATATAAACCAAGTTTCGTCATAATATCTCAATTATTTGTTGAGTTAAAGGCTCAGAAATCTCGTATATTCCTGCTTCTAAAAAGAGGCGGTGCCACGCCCATTTTCCAAAATTTTTACGGTTTTTGTTTTATGTTCTTAGTAGGACTCCTGTCATAAAATTTTAATGATATATCTTTATATTTGACAGAGATATCGCTAAAATGTTTTTATTAGGCCACTTTATAACACACATATATAAAAGTGGGCGTGGCCGTCAACCGATTTTGGAAATTTTACGCCCAAACATTTGTCTAATTAAGTATATCACGCCTACCAAATTTCATCGATATATCTTCAACGGTTTCTGAGTTATGACTCATAAAACTTTCAATGTTTTCCCCTTAATAAGTGGGCGTGGCACCGCCCATTTTCCAAAATTTCACCATATTTCTTCATAAGGGCCTGAGCTCAATACGTGTGTGAAATTTTATCACTCTAGCTCAATTAGTGACTGAGATACAAAATTTCCGATTTTTACTATATAGGGGAGGTGGGCGTGGTCATGGTCCGATTTCGCCTATTTTCAATACCATCCGTTCCTGTCTTGATACCAACTTACATTTCAAATTTCATCAAAATATCTCAATTTTTGCGCGAGTTATCGTGCTCACAGACGGACAGACGGACAGACGGACGGACATGGCTCAATCGATTTCTCTTTTCACCCTGATCATTTTGATATATATAAGTCTATATCTATCTCGATTATTTCATTCTGTTACAATCCACCGTTAGGAAATCAAAACTATAATACTCTGTGTACTAGTACAGCTGAGTATAAAAATAAAAGTAAAAGCAAAAGCCAAACAAAAACAAAAACCAGAACAAGAACAAAAAAAATAAAAAAACAAAAAAATAGTAAATATCATTGACAATGACAACAAAAACAAAAAAAAATAGTCGCATTTTAATCCAAAGAAAACCAGAAAGGGAATAGAAATCCTATTTCGAAATTGTTTACAGATCAACGTTCATGAATACTCGTTATTCACGCTTTAATTTTTTTGCATAAACGAAATATTTCTTACTTCATAATAAAAAACAACTCACAGTATATGTATGTACATATATCTAGGTTTATATGGAACAGTAGCTTACCCTGCAAAAAATGCGATTAATCCGGGACGTGTCCGGGATCAATCGCAAGGGAGCACGCGACTAATACAATCTTACATCCCTTTATATGGAGTGAATTGATCGCATTTGTTCGAGCATGTCCTATGAAGAGACTAATTGTTCAACTTGTATACCCAAACGAGTACCAATGTAGATTAATCACTAACATACCGAACGGGTACAAATGTAGATCAATCGCTTTCATCCCGAACGGGTACGAATGTAGATCAATCGCTTTCATCCCGAACGGGTACGAATGTAGATCAATCGCTTTCATCACGAACGGGTACAAATGTAGATCAATCGCTTTCATCCCGAACGGGTACGAATGCAGATTTATCGCCTTCATCCCCAACGGGTACAAATCTAGATCAATCGCTTTCAGCACGAACGGGTACAAATGAAGATTTTTCCTTAAAAAATTGTAAATGTTCAAGCATATTTAAATAAAGATTATATAATGTTTTACTTTTGTAAAAAAATCTCAATAAATAAATTTAAAAAATTTTAAGTTTTGAGTATGCATTATATGAATTGCATATTTTTGTAAAATTTCTACATTTAAGGAATCTAGATTTGTACCCGTTCAGAATGAAAGCGGATAATCTACATTTATACCCGTTCGGGAACAATTGGTCTACAATTAGTCTACATATATATCCGTACGGGAACAATCGGGGACTAATTGTGGACCGATTGTTCTCGAAAGAGATCAATCCGGGACAAATATCTTTCGGTATTAATCGCAAATTTTTTTGCAGGGTTAAGTATACTTAAAAAAAATTAGTCAGAGTGTCCTTTATATCCTGTTTACGTGAAATGTTCCGATCACAGGTATCCTTTTTAACACGCTTTTATTAGCTTCACCTGTATGTATGTATGTATGTATGTATGTATGTATGTATGTATGTATGTATGTATGTATTTATGTATGTATGTATGTAACTTCATCCCATCGTAAAAGTTGCAACATTTAACTAAATTATTATATCTTTCAAACATTCACTTTTTTGTGTTCTCTCTATTATTTCTATTCTCCTCCGGATTCGAAACATGACATCAACAGCCCAACGGCATCATATAGTAGGACATTCAACATTATATTTTATGCTTCATTGCGGCTTTTATGTTACCTTTCTTCAAAATAGCCTCTATGAATTTCAATTCACTCCCGTATACAAGCCAATAAGTAACAAGCTTTCAGGGTACGGAGAAACTCACTCACGAACGCTCAAAAATACATTCTTCTCAAATCACAAACAAATGTTCAAAGAAAAATGTATAACCACTCAAATAGCTAGCGAACTAACGCACAACAGCCAGCGATCGTTCATAGCGTTGGCGATAAACTCAATGCATAAATTCACTCAAAAATGAAGCTTGAAGCTTTCTGTTTTGTCGTTGTTGTGTTTGCAATAAAAACAATCGCATGTACATACATATGTATGCAAAGCAAGAACTGTTTTTGTGTGTTCAAATCAGGGTTCGGAAATTCTCATTTATGATTACTCATTTTCATTCATTTGTGAGAATTTTCACGAGCGAGAATATTTCAAATTATTTTTTCGTTCATTTATCACGAGTGAGAAATGCAAAAAAAAATTATGCTTCTCACTCGCGATAAGTGAACAAAAAAAAAATTTCCATATTTTTCACTCACGAGCGAAAAATAAAAAACCAAAATTTCTCACTCACATGTGATAAAACCGAACTAAGCCGGCTACGGCTGTTCACATATGAGAAAAGCAATGCGAGAAATACTGATCGCGAGCAGTATTTTAGCGTTCACGAAAAGATTTTCTCATGGACATTTTTCAGCTGCGTTGTATGGAAGGAAATGCAAGCAGATTTTCGCAGTTGCCTTAGCCAAGCATTTGTGCGTACATATGTATCTACATATTTATGTATCGTTGGGTGTATGTAGGGACACGAATTTCGATACGATACGATACCAAATCGATATTTTTTGCATTTGATACCGATACTTTTTACTCGATTCTTTTGCAACGATATTTTTTGGTATCGAGTACTTCAACCACGGTATCGAACAAATGAGTACATTCAGTGATGGAAAATTAAAATTGTGTCATATTTGTCCAAAAAATTGTGCAACGCAAAATATCGTATGCCGAAAATCGGTCGAGTGTGCAGAAGTGACAAGCTGCTTCCTAAAGGGCCGAAAAATGCACAAGCACGAGTAATGTTCCATCACTGGTACACATCGAAAAATAGGCTGATCCACGTGCTGAAATAATTGCAGGTTTGGGCTACTTCGTAAGGTTTTTTGTATGACGTTGTATGAAGTTACCCAAATCTGTTTATTGATTTTCACATTAAACGAGGCGCACACTTACCACCGAAACTTGCTTACAATTTGCAATTACCATGCGATAGAAATAATGATAACTGGAGATATAGGATTATATATTTTTCATTTTCATACGATAATTTGATGTTTGCAAATAAAAAATCATCATTACAGCGAAAAAATCGTCAATATCTATCTTTTTTCTTTTTCACTTAACTAAAAACACGTTATAACAAGTAAGGAAGCCTAAGTTCGAGTGGAATCGAACATTAGATACTCAGCTGTATGCTTTCATTGTTTGTTTGCGTTTGATGAAAATACGGTGTATTTTATATAAAGCGAGTGCTGCATAAAGTGGGCGTAGCCACGCCCATTTTCAACATTTTTATCAGTCATCCAACTAAGCATATGAATATTATTCTTTGTGCAAAATTTCATTCCTTTATGACTTCTAATTACAAAGATGTCACGTTACAAATTCCCAAAGGGTGTTCCATAAATATCTTTGTTAAAAAGTAGGCGTGGTCATAAACCGATTTGAATAAATTTTTGCGCGTCTATTAACACAAGTTATAAAAGTATATAAACCAAGTTTCGTTATAATATCTCAATTATTTGTTGAGTTATAGGCTAAGAAATCTCGTATATTCCTTTGTCTAAAAAGAGGCGGTGCCACGCCCATCTTCCAAAATTTTTATATTTTTTGTTTCCGGTCTATTGTGAAACTCATGCCACAAAACTTCTATGAATTATCTCTATATTTGACAAAGATATCACTTAAAATATTTTTATTAGGCCCCTTTATAGTTACCATATATAAAAGTGGGCGTGGTCGCCAACCGATTTCGCTAAAATTTTGAACATGTATTACCACAACTAATAAAAGTGTACACTGCAAGTTTCGTCATTATATTTAAATTATTTGTCGAGTTATGGGCTCAGAAATCTCGTATATTCCTACTTCTAAAAAGAGGCGGTGCCACGCCCATTTTCCAAAATTTTTGTGCTTTTCGTTTTATATCCGCAGTTGGACTTCTGCCATAAAATTTCAGTGATATACCTTTATATTTGACAGAGATATCGCTTAAAATGTTTTTATTAGGCCACTTTATAATACCCATATATAAAAGTGGGCGTGGTCGTTAACCGATTTTGACAATTTTTCGTCCAAACATTTGCCTAAGTAAGTATATCACGCCTACCAAATTTCATCGATATATCTTCAACGGTTTCTGAGTTATGACATATAAAACTTTCAATGTTTGGCCCTTAATAAGTGGGCGTGGCACCGCCCATTTTTCAAAATCTCACCAAATTTCTTCATAAGGGCCTGAGCTCCACACGTGGGTGAAATTTTATCACTCTAGCTCTATTAGTGACTGAGATACAAAATTTCCGATTTTTACTATATAGGGGAAGTGGGCGTGGTCATGGTCCGATTTCGCCCATTTTCAATACCATCCGTTCCAGTCTTGATACCAACTTGCATTCCAAATTTCATCAAAATATTTAAATTTTTGCGCGAGTTATCGTGCGTACAGACAGACAGACGGACGGACAGACGGACAGACGGACGGACATGGCTCAATCGATTTCTTTTTTCACCCTGATCAATTTGATATATATAAGTCAATATCTATCTCGATTATTTTATGGTGTTACAATCCACCGTTATGTGATTAAAACTATAATACTCTGTGTACTAGTACAGCTGAGTATAAAAAAAGGGTCTGTTTTCCATTAATGCCCATATGACACTACGTTTTTTCCTGGTATTCTACAAGGTTTTTTGTGTGAAAGAGGTGGTCAAATACAGTTTTGTGTTGGTGAAAGGGAGTAAGCTATGTTGGAAAAAATCAATGAAATACCATCTAGGCGGTTAAAAACCAATGAGCCACCTTGTATTTCGATAGGTTTTTGACATTCGGCACTTTTTTCTGACAATTGTTTCAATTTGACAACTATAAAATAAAATATTTTTAAAATATAAAATCTTTGGAAATACAAATTTTAAGCTTATGCTTTAGCCGTAAGGGGAAAGAAGAAGTCCGGAAGAAAAATCATACTGCGCAATGGCTTCTCTTTATAACATGGAATTCAGAGCTATTCTGCCACTTGAGTTTCATCATTTTTTTGTTTCGATAATTTAAATTCAAATTTCCAAAAAAATATAGTTGTTTTTCAAATTTTAATTTCCAAAAAAATTAATTTTTGTAATAAATAATATATTCATTTAGTTTGAAGTTTAATGTCATAAAATTATTTTTGAGGGAGTATTTGTCTCTTTTCAACCTACAGAAGAATTGTTTTTGTATTTTGACTTTCGGTGGGTTTTCAAACCAAAAATACCAGAGAAAAAACGTAGTGTAATATAGGCATAAGGAACGCCCCGCGAGAAATAACTTTTTCAGGGTGATGAAGGACCTCTCACAGATCTCAAAACTGAAATCAAAACTTGACGTAGGTTTATAATTTACGACATATTTTCGTTAAAGTTGGATGGGTCCATAGATATTACCCCAGAAAAAGAATTCTGTCAGCTGAGGGTTATTTTTTTAGCGTGGCCGAGGGCAGAAAGTTGTTCTAAACACATATGTGTGTATATGTAAGCCTCCGGCAAGTTTGCATTTCAGTTCGAAGTCTTGAAAAACCAGTTTTCGGGGCGAAAAATTTTCCAAAAACAATTTTAAAGAGGTAGGAATTCATCCAAATTCGTATAAATTTACCAAAAACCTTACACATTTACATATCTAAACATTGCTCTTATATAATATCGTCGTACCATACGAAAACTAGCATAAATTTTTTTTGTCACTGACGAAAAGTAACAAGTTCGACTTTTGGCTGACGAAAAATAACAAGTTCGACTTTTGGCCGACGAAAAATAACAAAATCGACATTTGGCTGACGAAAATTAACAAGTTCGACTTTTGGCTGATGAAAACTATCAATTTCGTTCAAACAACAACAATTTTAATGTAAAAACAGTATATAATTACTGATACTTTTCGTCAGCCAAAAGTCGATTTTGTTATTTTTCGTCGGCTAAAAGTCGAACTTGTTATTTTTCGTCAGCCAAAAGTCGATTTTGTTATTTTTCGTCGGCTAAAAGTCGAACTTGTTATTTTTCGTCGGCTAAAAGTCGAACTTGTCGCCAGAAATTTTAAATATGTTAGTTTTCGTATGGTACGACGATATAAAAAATCACATTCATTCCCAATTTGCCAAACGACTTCGAATCGAATTCGATTCCGGCTCGGTCTAGTGAAAGATTCGTTCGCCAGCGACTATCGCGTGCGACCTGCCGGCGAAGTCGTAAGTGGATGTAAAGAACAGTTCACTAGCGAGCCACATAAACGAGTCATTGACGACGTGCCAAAACGACTCGTAGGCGACGTACAATAACGACTAGATAGCGACGTGCAAAACGCGACTCTTTGACGACGTACAATACGACTTGATAAAGCTTCATAACGAATGCTTGGAGTATTGGAACATCGGGGAGTCGCTAATGCAGTGAGCATAGAAAACACTTCTTCAATACAAGAAATTTAGTTAAAAAGAACATGGTACTCTTACGACAATGGTTTTATTGGACGAAAGCAGGGTTATTTTAAAGCCATAAATACAATTCACCATCTTCTTTTGGGTTTCTTGAATGGTTTCCAGTTTTTCCAAAACAACATCTAGCGTTTGATCTGCACTTCTTTCTGTAAAGAATAATATATTATTTCTACACGGAGAAAATTATATTGATGTCACATCCATAAACTATGGTTGTGATATCCATATAATGGGTGATACAACCAAAAAAAATTTGTAACATATACAAAAATATGGATATGACATCCATAGCTTATGGATCAGACAGGATTATCCATAATTAGGGATGTGACATCAATATAGTTTTTTCCGTGTATAGAAAGCAGGATACAGACGTAATTAAAGCCAGGATACTTGAATTATGTTTACTTACTGGCTGATGAAGCACATATGTACATCGCCTGAATCGCAAAAATCGCTGCTCACAATGCGTAATCTTTTCATAATATTTTTGTATTATTTGTAAACAAATGAAATATTTTTATTCAATATATTTTCTAAGTCAAATGTTGCTTAGATTTCTTTAAATTTTTCTTGAGAGTATGTAATGCACTTCATGCCGTGTACATTAACGTTACTTTTTTTTGCAAGTGTTTGAAGTGAATATGTATACATATATGTATACAAATTAAATCAAGTAGGCCTTTGTAACGCTGCGCCGCACAGTGGGTTACACTCTGTTTCCACTTCGGACGACAGTTCTTCAAGCTCATCGTGCAGTTAGTAGCCTAAATTGTGACTAAGAGGTGCGGGGTATAAAATAAGTTGAGATGTACATATGAATTCATTCCCGCTTTGTTAGAAAATACACGCCACGAATTCGACAAACCGACATCGTTGCGAAATTGATCCGATGTTATAAATCGAAGTCATTTAATTTTTTTATAAAATAAAGACTTCGATTCGAGTTCACCCCGGCGAGTTCTCCAAAACGACGTCGAATCGACCTCGATTCGAACTCGACTTCACTCAGTGGCAAATTGGGTTGTTCATTAATACTAATTCATAACATTTTGCCTTGAAAAATAATTTATGAAGTATAAGGATTTATTTCATGAAGATAACCATTTATTTTTCTACTGAAAGGTCAGAAAGCGTCGATTGGTACCTCTTTTAACTATTTTAGAGCAAATTTTAAGGTTACACCTTCTAGAAAATTACCACTTTCGATACCGATACTTTGAGTATGGAGTAGTTTAGTTTCGATATTATCGGGTTCGCGATTCTTTTTAACCGATATTTTAAATGAGTACCAGATCGATGCTTTTGATTCGATATCGTGTCCCTAGGTGTATGCATACAAGGGAATGGTTTGCGTATGAACATATGTATGTATATACATACATATTATTTATGTATACGTATTCAATATTATCTCGGATTGCCTGCGATCTTTAGTAGAAGGCGGGTAACTAAATTTTCCTTGTTAATTATAATTACATTATTGAGTCTTTTTTTATAATTTTTGTTTTTTTTTTTTTGCAAATACATACATACATATGTGACGAGTTCTTAATAGCCATTTTTATAGCAAATGTAGGTATGTAGATGCCAGCTCCTTTTTTATACCTATTTAGGAAGGTTTTTGAATGTGGAATGATATACATACATACCTAAATATGTATGTATATACATAGGTATAAATGTACATATGTGCATACATATGTATATACATACATATGGATGTATCAATGAAAGTACTTAAGTAGTACTTTTTTGTCCTTGGATTTCATTTTTTTTTGAGAGGCGGTACAATCCACCCAAACTACATACATACATAAATATTTTTTTATTGTTAGTAAAGCTGAAATACCCCTATCTAGGTACTAAGTTTGGTAATGATATGTGAATATGTATATGCATATGGGCTAATCCTGAAAAAGTCAACCCAGAGCATGAAATTGAAAATGGTCCGAAATTTATTTTTTGGTATTTATTAGTAAAGATAATACATGTATATGTTAGAAAACCATAAGCATTTTCTATTCGTTCTTAAACTCAGGCTGAGAAATATCACCAAAAAATAATAATTTTCACTAAGGCTTTTTTATTAGCAAAGTATCATTTTTTTTCTTCGCGGGTTTTGCTTATTGAAAAGAGTTATATTATTGTTACACGCTCTAATCATTCTACTTAGAAAGTAATTTAATTTAAGAGTATAAAATTTCCGAAGCTAGTAGGTAAGAATAAAGGAGTTTTTGTACTTTAAAATTTCGCTTATGCCTCAGACACATATGTGGTATGAATATTACAATATCAATACTATGATTTTGCTTTACTATTAAAATTTTCAATTAAACTACAATATGAGAGTGACACATATGTAGTATAGATCCCAATATTTCTACTATACTACGATGTGTGTCTCTAGCATTATCTTTTTTGTCGCGTGCGTTACCAAAAAACTATATAAATAGTTATTAAAACTAGGAAACCACTTGAAATAAAAACAATTTCAGTGACAAAGTAAGTTTGTGTACCTTTTTCCAAAAATAAAATCAGTGTTGTCCGAAAGCTGAATGTTACAAATTTATATGTGTTTTAAATTTGTTGCGTGCGTTACCGTAAGTGCAAAAATTCAATCGATATACATATATAATAAAACAAAGTAAAAAAGAAATTTTTAAAAGCTTTTATATTTAATATTAATATAAAAATTTAGTAAAAAGGAAAAAAAATAAATTTTTAATATTTTTGAACAAGATTTATATTACTCCTTAGTTCATTTGGATCTTAATTTCAATCTAAGCACACATTTAACGTATTTCTTCAAAGCATTTCTGTATATGTGTCAGCTTTACTAACAATAAAAAAATATTTATGTATGTATGTAGTTTGGGTGGATTGTACCGCCTCTCAAAAAAAAAAAAATGAAATCCAAGGACAAAAAAGTACTACTTAAGTACTTTCATTGATACATCCATATGTATGTATATACATATGTATGCACATATGTACATATATACCTATGTATATACATACATATTTAGGTATGTATATATATCATTCCACGTTCAAAAACCTTCCTAAATAGGTATAAAAAAGGAGCTGGCATCTACATACCTACATTTGCTATAAAAATGGCTATTAACAACTCGTCACATATGTATGTATGTATTTGCAAAAAAAAAAAAAACAAAAATTATAAAAAAAGACTCAATAATGTAATTATAATTAACAAGGAAAATTTAGTTACCCGCCTTCTACTAAAGATCGCAGGCAATCCGAGATAATATTGAATACGTACCCTGTAAAAAAGTGTGCGACGAGTCTCTAAAAAGATTTGTCCGGGAGCGCTCTCTTTCGGGTACAATTAGTCTACAATTGTTCCCAATTGTACCCGAACGGGTACATATGTATACTAATTGTAAACGAATTGTACCCGAAAGGGTATCAAACGGGTACAATTAGTCGCACAAATGGATGTGTCGCATTTGCTACCTGTTCGGGTACAAAACGGGTACAATTGTGCGCTTTTGCTACCCGTTCGGGTACAAACTGGGTACAATTAGTCTCTTCATAGGATTATGATAGATAGGATAGATTATGCTCAAACAAAAGAGAACACTTCAACCCATATAAAGAGATACAAATGGGTAGTAATCGCATGCTCCCTTGCGAGTTGTCCCGGATGTATCCCGGAGTGATCGCATTTTTTGCAGGGTATACATAAATAATATGTATGTATATACATACATATGTTCATATGCAAACCATTCCCTTGTATGCATACACCCAACGATACATAAATATGTAGATACATATGTACAAACAAATGCTTGGCTAAGGCAACTGCGAAAATCTGCTTGCATTTCCTTCCATACAACGCAGCTGAAAAATGTCCATGAGAAAATCTTTTCGTGAACGCTAAAATACTGCTCGCGATCAGTATTTCTCGCATTGCTTTTCTCATATGTGAACAGCCGAAGCCGGCTTAGTTCGGTTTTATCACATGTGAGTGAGAAATTTTGGTTTTTTATTTTTCGCTCGTGAGTGAAAAATATGGAAATTTTTTTTTGTTCACTTATCGCTAGTGAGAAGCATACTTTTTTTTGCATTTCTCACTCGTGATAAATGAACGAAAAAAATAATTTGAAATATTTTCGCTCGCGAACGTGAATGAATGTGAGTGAGAATTTCCGAACCCTGGTTCAAATTCTATTTATAGCACGGTTGCCGAACTTGGTAATTACCAAAATAGGTTATTTTTTCGCTGTTGGTTTCTTGGTAACTTTCACATGTGTTTGGCTATTTTTATTTTCAAGAAGTTGTTTACTATTTTTGGTATACAAGAAAAATATGGAAGTGATTATAAGACAATGAGAATATTTTGGAGCGCTGACTGTTCTTTGTGAATATGCACAGGCAAATAAAGAAGAGCATATCTCCGATTAAAAACTGAAATAGTTTTGCTTCGATACACATAGTACATATTAGTTGATATTTTCTCGTTTAGGCTTCATTTTTGAGCTCTCATGACCAATGTTTTTTTTATAAGGAAAAAATGTATGTGAAAAATTTACTTTTATTCTTGCGTCCAAAATGTTCTCCAAGAAAATACTCCACAATTACCAGCAATACCACTTGGTTTTAAACTAGACGACTTGAATAAAACTATATCCAATGACATAGAGAATAAGAAAGCACCAGGGTATGACAGAATAACGGGTGAAATGTTAAAAGCGCTTCCCATAGTAGCTATTAAGCAACTACTATACATCTTCAATAGTATCCTCCGATTATGTCACTTTCCTAATCCATGGAAACTATCTGAAATTATTATGATCCCAAAACCAGGCAAAGACCCGACAATAGTAAGCTCCTACAGACCAATAAGCTTAATCTCTATCTTTTCCAAACTATTCGAAAAATTATTGCTGAGAAAGATTCAGCCCATCTTAGAACTGCACGAAACCATACCAAGCCACCAGTTCGGATTTAGAGAGCAGCACGGTACGATAGAACAAGTGCATAGAATTGTTTCAGAAATAAGGTCAACTTTTGAAACCAAACGATATTGCACTGCCCTATTCCTAGATGTGGCACAAGCTTTCGATAAAGTATGGCTAGAAGGGCTATTGCATAAAATAAAACAAACACTTCCTTATAATCTCTGCGGGATCCTAGAAAGCTTTTTAACAGGTAGAAAATTTCGAGTAAGGCACAAAAGTTTTACAACCGAAAGTCATCCACTTTCTGCTGGAGTTCCACAAGGTAGCGTTCTAGGGCCTGTACTATACTTAATTTACACAAGCGATCTGCCAACCAACGCGAGCCTTGTCACGTCTACCTTCGCAGATGATACGGCTATACTGAGTGTGCACGCAAATCCCATAACTGCTACTATCCAATTGCAGAGACATATAAAAACTTTAGAAGAATGGCTTACTACGTGGAGAATTAAGGTCAACGAATCTAAATGTGTACAAGTAACCTTTAGCCTGAAAAAAGACACATGCCCACCAGTCTCAATAAATGGGAAAATAATAACTCAGAAAGACTTTTTTACGTACCTTGGAGTCACACTGGATAGAAGAATGACTTGGAAAAATCACATTGACAAAAAGATTATGCAATCCAAGTTGAAAATAAGCCAGCTGCAATGGTTAATTGGTCCAAGTTCTAGACTGGGCTTAGATAATAAGATATTAATATTTAATATGGTTTTAAAACCAATTTGGATGTATGGAATTCAACTATGGGGCTCAGCATCGAAATCTAGCGTAGAAAGAATTCAAAGGCTACAGTCCAAGATATTAAGAACAATATGCAAAGCGCCTTGGTATGTAAAAAATACAATTATACATAGTAACCTAAAGATAAATACGGTGGCCGAAGAGATAGAGAAAATGCAAGCAAATTATGCGAAAAGATTAGCCAACCATCCTAATTCATTAGCAAAAAGTCTCCTAAAGCAAAGCTATCCTAGGCGGTTAAAGAGAAAGGATGTAAAACTCAATTGTGCATAAGGTCATATTCTGTTAGACCAATATCTCGAGAGCAACTTTAAAAAATGATGAACGTCGCTGAATAATAATAATAATAATAATAATAATAATAATAATAATAATAATAATAATAATAATAATAATAATAATAATAATAATAATAATAATAATAATAAATTATAAAAAGCAGCTTACTGAAATTCCTTCCATTCAGAAATCTACAACAGCATTTACTAATACCCATGTATAACATATGTATGATTGTGTTCCGGACGAGCCTATCCCATTAGGACGTAAAAATTCCTAAGTTCATACACGCAGCTTATTGGAATTCCTTCCATTCCGAAAGCTGCAACAGCACTTACTAATGCAACACACGATTGTGTCATCGATAAGCCTGTCCTGTCAGGCCGTACGAACTTTTAATACTATACAATCAGCTGCTTGGAATTCCATTCCATTCCGACGGCAAAAATAAATAAATAATGAAAATGAATAACATAATGAACGAATATGAAATAAAATTACATACATACATACTACATATGAACATATTCTAACAAAAACAAAAATATTCCGATACACATAATAAATGAATTCATAAGTATTTCTTTTATATCAAATAAAATTGCTTTTCATCCAAATGTTATTTGAAGCAGTGGCAACGAATAACGTCATTGTATACTAGGTTAAGATTTTATAAAAATTGTCATATTCTTTAAGAATGATACAATAAAAACTATATCCGAGAAAAAAAAAAAAAAATTCTTGCGTCCACATAAAACATCCTTTAATTAAAAATTTCACTAAAAAGTTAAAAATAAATAATAGCTTAAAAAACTAAAAAACACGCTTTAATATTAAAAATCGTACTAAAAATTGAGAAATAATTTAATTAGAAACAAAATGATGAACGAAAATATAAGTATTTAAGGAAAAGCGTGGGGGTGCTCAATAATATTTGAACATGAAAGTATTCGATTCGTACAACTAGTACAAAAATATAAATACCTAGTTGCGAAATTAAACAGTACGTTATATGAAATCTCAAAAAAGTCAAAATAAAAATATTAGTAAAAAAAACAGCGATTTTAAATATGTTTTGACATACTGAGCACCCCCACGCTTTTCCTTAAATACTTATATTTTCGTTCATCATTTTGTTTCTAATTAAATTATTTCTCAATTTTTAGTACGATTTTTAAGATTAAAGCGTGTTTTTTAGTTTTTTAAGCTATTATTTATTTCATTTGATGCTTGGTTTAGCTACTTAACTCGTTTGAAAAATTTTAAAAGCCTCTACACTAACTATTTCATTCTTCATATTAAATTATTGCTTTCTTTTGAAACTCAAACATTCCTTTTGTTGTCAGAAAGAAATTACATTGAATTTCGTGACGGAAATTACATTGAATTTCGTGACTTAGCTATTAGCCTAAAACTCGGGTTTTCCGCGCGCTAACGCTCGTTAATGTAAATGATCGTATTATTTTGCAACTCAGGCAATCGTTTTTGTAAACATGTATAGTTGCTAGGTTTTTATTTTTTAAAGGGAAATTAAATACAATTTCATGACAAATCTTAACAGCCTTATTCATAAAAAACTCCTATAACACATTATAAACTCTCAATAGTAGAAACTCTTTTTAACTTTATAAATCCGTTATAATGCACATTATTCATAAACGATTTATAAAGGTTTTCAACCTGACAAAAAATTACAATTTTAAAATAAACAAATGTATCCAAATTCGAAAAACAAAAACGAGTGAGCAAAATAAAAGGGTAATGCAGAAGAAAAGGCGCATTGGGGGAGATAACTGGACTTGCTTAGCAAGTGCCACCACTACCCTCATACAATTTAAACCTCTGCGAAGTACGATTTGCCTCTTCTATATTTGCAAATACTCTTTGCACTGTACAATACTCACAGCACAATTCAAATGCCGCTACGAATAAATTCTCTATTCTTCATTTGGAGTACCAATACCATTTGTATTTGTTCTGTTGGATCAAATAGTGTACACTAAGTACGCGCCGCGCTACAAGTAGAGAAAATAATCTTGCCTCCATGGAGTATGTTTACGCAAATCCTCGAAGATTCGCGAGCAGTGTACACTATTTGCAAAACCTTTTTCGCTTAATGCAGTAGTCTGACTTAGCCCGTGGGGATCACCTGCGTCATCTTGAATCGGATTATAGAATACATGCAAACATACCTAAATACTTAGCAGTTCAAATGAATTTTAATGACACACATACATACATATCTCACTTCTTTTCGACCCCAACATCGCAAAGCCACCAGCACCTGATATTAGCTTTTACCAAATTAACTATTTACGCTGTCTTTGATAAAACGACGCCTCATTCTAAATTCATCGTATGGCAACAAGAATGCGCCAGTCCTTACACGATACCTTTTTTCCTTACGAAAAAGGTGCCCTGAATCATATTTATTACAAGATCTAAAAAATATGCTCACATTTCTATATGTGTATGTATGTACATACCCAGCAGTATTCGAGGTAAAGAGTTGCATATTCAGTAGAATATTCAATATGAAAAATAATACCTTGAACTAGGTTCAAAAGCCATTGCCTGAAAAATTAACTGAATATGCAGTGAAGGCATCAGTGCTATTGAATTTTGCCCTAAATGCACTAGCTTTTTCCTATGGAATTTCTACCTGTGCCTTCAGGCCTTTTTCATACAGAAACTCTCCCTTCTCGTTCGGCAGTTTTTAGGTCGAAAGGGAAAGTTCAGATTTTGGAACTACATCTCTACTGAATAATAAAATAATATAATATTGCACTGGCACGTTTATAACTCTGACGAGTTTTATGGCCGAGCTTTTCTCGTAATTCATAGTGTGCTCCTTAACTTTTGGGTTTCCTACTAATTGGGTGGATCTACAGTTTTATTCCGGCTCCGAACGGTGAATGCATTTTTGTTAGAAGCTTTTTCATGGCATAAATACACTCGGAGGGTATGCCGTCCACTGCCGAAAGGTGACCGATATTTCAAAAAACCCAATAATTGGATTAATTACAAAAATTTGTTTGGTTTTCGTCCGGACCGGGGTTAGAACACGAGACCTCTAGTATGGCAGGCGAGCATTCTACCCACTGCACCACAGTTGTCATCTCTACTGAATATTCAGTAAGAAATATGTGCTGCTTTCCAGCTGACCAATACTGGGCGTTTCGGTTTTTTTTTTGAATTTTAAATTTTTCTTTATTTTTTGAAGTAATTGTTTTATAAAGAACTTATACAAGGGTAAAGCTTGTTATAAATTCATTTCCATTTTATCTGATTTTTAAGAGCATTTTAAATTTATAAATTGTTTATGAATAATGTTTTTGCTTATTTGATTGATAAACTGTTTATAAACCTTTGATATGTTTTTATGAATAAGGCTCTAAGTATTTATGCAGAGTCTACCTAAGCAAGCTTAACAAAAAGGATTGTTTGAGTTTCAAAAGTAAACAATTTACGGTCATGTCAAATTTTAGGCCTGCCAATACTTACCTGCATATGTATATATTAATATGTACATATAAATGCTTGTACATACATACAATTTAATAAAAATTATTTATTTTGACCAACGTTGTTCAGATAAAATTACGAATAGTCGCATACTCCCGAAAGCATTCCCAATTAATGTCGATGGACTTGTTTTTTTAAGTAAAGCAGATGAAAACTTTATTCTTCCAGTTATTTGTTTACTCGAAATACATACTTAAAGAAAAATCTATAAAAAATCCTTATACCGAGCGAGAAATTGTTTACCAATTTTGACAGAATTTCATCAAAGTGGTAACGTTGCTCTCTTACCTATGCTTAAAATTGAACAGTGAGGCAAAATTCAAAAATTTTTCGTAACTTCGTGTGTTGATGAAAATTTAATTATATCAGATTTTATAGCATGAAAATAGAGGTTATATTAAAAAAGGTATGTTGATTTATTTCGATTCACATTCGAATTAATTGCAATTTCAATAAAAAAGTATAAAAAATTAACCCATTTTCAATTTTAAAGAGTTGAAAATGGCATAAAAAATAATATTTCACTTGATTTCAAATGGCTCCATTTAACACTATTGAGAATATTTCAATTAAAAAAATAATAAATTTCCCAACCAATCTTAAACATTTTAAAAAAATTTCATACATCAGTCGCCCACTGTTGTTACGGGATGCTCAGGGATGCCACTAAGAGAATTTTTTTCCTACCAAAAAACCTACCAAAATGGCTTCGAGCCTACCAAATTTTTTTTTAATGTGAGATTTAACCATATTCAACAAATTCATTTAGGGTAACCGTGCCAGTAACCGACCACCCAGCAGTAACCGGACACTCTTGTTTTTTACCGCTTAAAATAAAAAAAAATTGTTTATTATTATTATTTTTTTTTTTTATTTTGAAAACTTTAATATTAAATTTAATATTATTTGTACAAATTTCAATTAATTTTAGAATGAGTGATAAAAATGTGAAAAAAAGAGGAGGAAGCAGCAGTTTCCTGATAAACAAAAACTTGAGTTGGCGTTAATGCTATTCGGACAATATTAGTGGCTGCCACCGCTCGTCCAGTGCGGAAGAAATCAGGATTTACTTTTTGTGGAATAACATTTAAGGAATAATGAGGGCAAGCAACTGATCCTGAAGGAAACGTAAGAAGATTTATCGAGGGAAATAGCGGACATTGTTTCCACTTGGTATAGCAAACACATTTACTACATAGGTGGGCCTGATGGCCTGTTGTGATACAACACGGAGCTCTTTATTACACACCGTGTAGACGAACAACCTTGTTTGCTTCATATAGCGGAAAATGTCAGATGCCTTTCTGTTTTCAATCTCCTCCAGTTGTGTCTGTGGGGGCAAGTGTAGTTACTTGAAGCTCAAAGAAAACGTGACCAAAAGTACCAAATCAGTGATGTTAGTTGAACGAAGGCAAAAACCTACCAAAATTCAAATCGTCCTACCAACCTACCAAAAGGTAAACGACAGAAGGGGTTTAATGTGGTGCACTTTAATGCACGGAGTCTAAGAGGTGATAAAATGGATATGGTCAGGCGAACATTTGAACAGTCCTCGGTGGATGTTATTTGTGTATCGGAGACTTGGTTTAAGCAAGATATTATGGATGCACACTTCGGGATTAATGGGTACACTTTGTACCGAAATGATAGAATTAATAAGATGGGGGGCGGAGTTGCGGTATACTGCAAAAATTACCTGAAGACCCATGTAGTTTCTCAATCTACTAGTGGTACCACTGAGTATATGTTGATTGAGGTGTCAAATTCCCCGGTGAAAATCCTTATATCATGTGTCTATAATCCTAGTAAATATTACAATGTGAAAGATTTCTTTTCTATGTTATCTACTCTATCTATTGAGTTTGATGAAATTATTGTTTGTGGAGATTTCAATGTAAATATGTTATGTAATGATATATACAGTAATAGTCTTGTGGATGAAATTTCTAGTGTTGGTTTATCATTAGTCAATTCTAATATACCCACAAGATATGGAAATAATTGTTCTCCTAGTCTCCTTGATTATTTCATTGTGTCTGAGCTGTCTACTGTTCTAAAGTTCGACCAAATGTCATTTGTTTCAGACCATGATTTGATTTTTTGTGCGTTTGACATTAACTTTGACCACCTTAATAAAGATTATAAATCCTTTAATTTTCCTGACTACCGATCCATTAATTTTGATCAACTGACTACTAGTCTATTGATTTTCAACTGGACCTCATGCTGGAGCTTGTCATCTGCAAATGAAAAGTTGGAGTTTTTAAACGATGCTGTCTTAAATGCATATCATACGCATGTACCGTTGAGCTGCTCTAAACGAAGATCGAACTCGTGTCCATGGTTTGGTTCTAGTGCTAGGACTATTATCAAAAAGCGTAATAAAGCTTATACGGCTTGGAAAAATAAGCGAACTGAGGCAAACTGGACTGCGTATAAAGCAATAAGAAATATGACAAACACCCTCATTAAACGCGAAAAATGCAGGTATTTTAGTAAAATGTTGAGCCCGGAATTACCTAATAATATATTGTGGCGTAATTTAAAATCTCTGCGTGTGTATGTTAAAGATGGTCCGTCCTGTTCGCTCAATCCTGATGAGCTCAATGATGTATTTGTCGGTCGTAATGTTATATCTAGTCTTACCAGAACTAGAAATATTGCATGTCCCTCTTCATCTATAAATCATCAATTTGAATTCTGTGCAGTGTCTGAGTATGATGTTGAGAAATGTATTTATAAAATAACATCAAATGCTATTGGAGCTGATGGCATTCCTATAAAGTTTATAAAAATTATACTTCCTTATATTTTGCCAACTCTCACACACATCATCAATCATTGTATAACCACCTCAACTTTCCCGGACGCGTGGAAGATTGCGACAGTGTTGCCGATAGCCAAGAATAAGAGCCCTGTTAGTCCATCTGATTTTCGTCCTATCAGTATTCTTCCCGCTGTTTCTAAAGCTTTTGAGTCCTTGCTAGCTGAACAAATCCACTCGCATTTGGGAAAATTTAGCTTACTCTCCCCGTTCCAGTCTGGGTTTAGAGCAAAACATAGCTGCACAACAGCTTTAGTTAAAATCTTGGATGATATTAGGACTGCGTATGATTGTGATAAAGTCACTTTGTTATGCTTGCTTGATTTTTCGAAAGCATTCGACTCTGTAGATCATAAACTTTTGTGCCTAAAGCTTAAATCCCAGTACGGATTTATGGGTTCTGCGGTAAAATTAATAGAAAGCTATTTACATAATAGAACGCAGAAAGTAAAGGTAGGATTGGAGTTCTCCGGCATCAAAAAGTTATCATCTGGTGTTCCACAAGGATCCATATTAGGCCCTCTGCTATTTAGCCTCTTTGTGAATGATATCCTCAGTACTTGCAAGTATGCTCAAATGCATGCATATGCCGATGATATACAACTCTACATGTCTGAGACGTATGAAAAAGCAGCTGAACTTTATTCTAAATTCAGCGACGATTTATCAGCAATCTCTCTGTGGGCGTCGAATAACTACCTCACCCTTAATAGTGATAAGTCATACGTATTGCCTATATGTAAAAAGAAAAATATTTCTGCTAATCTTCCGCATCTGTATATGAATGGTGTGTCTCTTAAGTTTGTGTCCAAAGTGACTAATCTTGGTTTCGTTATTAACTCTAGTTTATCCTGTGATGATCATGTTAATGTAGTAGTTAGTAAAGTATATCATGTTCTGCGTAACCTAAGAATGTCTGCCGCTTTCACCCCGGTTGGAATACGAAGGCGCTTAGTTATGCAATTAATACTGCCAATTATATGTTATTCGGAGTGTGTATATAGCAAGTTGGACTCTAGATCAGCTCATAAAATAGATGTTTTGTTTAATAATGTTACTAGGTATGTCTTTGGGTTGGCGAGATTTGATCATATCTCAGGCTGGAGATCTCGCCTTTTGGGATGTGACATTTTAAGTTACCTCAAAGCTAGGAATTGCGTTTTTCTGCATAGACTCTTGGTCCATAAAACTCCGTCCTATTTATACAATAAGCTAACTTTCTCCAAATCTGTTCGCACAAAGGATTTAATTTTACCCAACTACAATTACCTAAACTCTGCAAGGTTGTTCTTTGTCAATGCAATCCGCATTTGGAACTCCATCCCAAATCATGTTCGAAGCAGCTTAAGCGAGAGCAACTTTAAGAATGTATTGTATTCGTACTTCTGTAAATGATGCATGTGTTTACTTACCTGGTTTCTGGCTATCTATGTATATTATATCTATGTATTATGTATTATATCAATATTTTAATATCATGTTAAGAAGTAATATATTACTAAGTAAATCCAACATATTCATAAGTATTTATGTATGTACGTAATATCAGTTATTGTACTGTTATCCCGATGTAATGTCTGATGTACTATAAAAGATCAAACTGGATCTTATTGTACTAATTTTTATATAAATAAATAAATAAAATAATAAATAAAAATAAAATAAAAATCAAAAACACGACGGAACTAGTCAACAAACTGAACAACCTGAACGTACACAAGGACTCAAAACTGGTATCATTTGACGTGAAGGCTCTATACCCTTCGATACCAACGACAGAAACACTAAAAACTCTAACTAAAATACTGACAGAGAAAACGAACAAAGACATTGCAACAGAGATAGTAAATACGCTGAGAATAACCCTGTGTGACGGACTTTTCCTTTGAAGCTGGGGTAAGCTCAGTCCGTCCAGGGTTCCTGGAAAGAGAAGGCCTATTCCTTTTCCAAGGAAAACAACCTGTAATCTCGATTACGATACATGCCTTTATTTCAACAAAAGTTTCTATTTCTACGTTTTCTAACTACCCTGATCTATTAAAGGTAGTGAGGTAAAACCCTCTCTATCTTCCGTCACCGAGGTAAAAACCCTCTGTGAATATAACTAAGTTCGAGTGGAGTGAAAACCTCCAGTCAAACTCCTTATCAGTGGTAAAAACCCACTGACAATATACCTGTCAGCTGCAGCCTATTACTGCAACTGATTTTCTCTTCAAAATGCTCGCCCTTTTATAGCGATCCTGCGCGCAGGCAGTCCGTTATCTTACAATAGTTATCCTTAGAAATTACCGTTTATGTATGTACATATGTATATGCTTATATATTTACATATTTTAACTTAAGCTTAGTTTAACGTATGTATGTCTGTTGTTTATTCCTTTCCTTCTTTGTGCAAGCCTTCTCTTGTTTGCCTAAATGCGGTGGTGGGTTTTTCTATTGGCCGTGGCTGCGCTTGAATACATGTATGCTTGTGTGTTCGCTGTAACAATGTAACGATTACATAATCCGGGAACTTTTCTCTGTTCTGCCTGACTTCTGCGATTTTTGCTGACAGCCAGTTGCATTCACTTTCGGCCTGTTGAAGCGCCATGGTTCCTAGCTGTTCCTCGAGTGGTTGGCGCGATAGTGCGTCTGCAACTACCTTCAGTTTTCCTTTGCGGTACTCAATGTCAAACGAATATTGCTGTAGTTCAAGCGCCCATCTAGCGATTCGACCGCTTGGACTCTCGATTGCATTGAGCCATTTCAGTGCCAGATGGTCTGTGATTACTGTGAATCTGTATCCTTCCAAATACGGTCTCATTTTCCTTATAGCCCATACGATGGCTAGGCATTCCTTTTCCGTAGCAGAGTAATTCGCTTACACCTTGTTTAGTCTACGGCTTGCGTATGCTATCACCCGCTCTTCGCTATTCCTACCTTGCGTTAGCACTGCACCGAGACCAAAATCGCTCGCGTCTGTTTGTAGTCTAAATTGTTTCGTGAAGTCCGGGCAAGCTAAAACTGGTGCTTGCGTTAGCGCATTTTTCAGCGCGTCGAACGCCTCCTGATGCTCCTCAGACCACCTCCATTTGACACCTTTCTTGAGCATTGATGTCAACGAATGCGAAATACGTGAAAAATCTGAAACGAATCTTCTATACCAGGATACGATTCCTAGGAAACGTCGTTAAAAAACTCACATTTTTCCGGGTTAATCCTTAGATTCGCTTTCCTTAACCGCTCAAATACTTCCGTAAGATGCATTATGTGTTCATCTAGTGTTCTACTAGTTACAATGATGTCATCGAGATATGCGAACGCGTGTGGTTCCAATTCTGGGCTAATGATACGATCAAGTGCTCTCTGAAATGTTGCCGGTGCGGAATGTAGACCAAACGGCATTACTTTCCACTGGAAAAGTCCACGACCAGGTACCGTAAATGCTGTATATTGTTTGCTGCTCTCTTCCATGGGTATTTGCCAATATCCGCTCTTTAAGTCTAAACTGCTGATAAAATGTGCGCTTCTTAGTCTGTCTAGGATGTGCTGGATACGTGGTAACGGGTATGCGTCCGGGATCGATCGAGCATTGAGCTGTCGGTAGTCAACGCAAAGTCTCCATTTGCCGTTCTTCTTCCTTACTAATACGATTGGTGCGCTGTGTGGGCTATGGGATGGCTCGATGCAGCCTTGCTTTAATAGGTCGTCTATCTCCTGATTCACGATTTCTTGCATTTTTGGGTTCTTTGGAAAATACCTCTGTTTAATCGGGCGGTCATCTCGCATCACTATTTTGTGTGTGGCAACGTTTGATACTCCTGACATCTGCTCAAATACATGCAGTTCTCTTTTTAGAAATTCACTTACCGCAACATCTCCACTGCTATCTGTTGGCAGGGTAGTTGGTGTGATCCTCGTATCCTTTGGTTCCTTGCGATCTTCTACTATGGCATGTATGAAATTACGCCAAAATTCGTCCTTCTGTCTCCCTAAAACCGCTTGTGCTTTCTACGTTCGAGGTTGCGGTTCTGGGCGCTCCACCCCTCGATACCAATGGGGCCCTTGACCGTTTCCCTGCTGTCCATGGCAGCAGTCTCGCGTCAATATGCCTCGTCGACCACAAGTCCAACAAAAATCTTTACGTTCGTTGCGACAACCTCGTGCAAAGTGTCCTCTTTCGCCACATCGCCTGCACGCTTCTCTAACGTCTACATATCCTTGATTTGAGGTTTGCGTTTGGTTTTCTAACGTTTCCCTTCCCTTTTGGGAATCGTTGTTACTTCCCGCATGTAAGTATTTGTACCGCTCCTCTTGCCTTCGAGGGACGAACGGTCTAGCTGTAGGCTTTAATTGCTCTCTGTCGGGAGTGATATTGTCATAATCTTCGATTAGACTTACCAACTCCTCAAGACTCTTGAATTCGTTTCGTTTTACGTATAGTTGGTATTCTCTGCGTGAGTTGTGAAAAATTCGTTCTAATTTCTGCTGCTCCGTATAACTCGTGTGTCGCATCATTCCTTGCAGCACCAGTACATACTCCTTAAACTTTTCCCCTGGCCTTTGTACGCGTTGCCTTACCCCATCGTCCAAACGTTCGAAATATTTTGAGCTCAGAAAGAATTTGAGAAAATCCCTTTTGAACGCATCCCATTCTTGCCAGTGCTGGTTGTTGTTTCTAAACCAAATCAACGCCTTATCCTTGAGTAGCTCCGGAAGTGCTCGTGGGATGGAATTTCTATTGATTTCGTAGCCATCTGCCAGCTCTTCGACACGTTCTATAAATTCCAGTGGATCTCTCCCGCCGTCATAACGTAATCCCCACTTCCGTACTCGGTCCATCGTGCATGTAGTTGGCTGTTGCATTGCGTACATTGGTGGCATTGTCGTGCCTCCGAATCTCGGAACTTCTCGTGTATCTTCATACCCACTAGTATTTTGCGGCGATTGAGGTCTGCTGCCACCAGGTGATTCCACGTGCGTGCTCCCCATAGGTGTCGGCGGACATACTGTAATCGTCGGCTTTGCGTGTTGGAGCTCCAATTCCTCGAACCGACCCTGGAGTTTCTTGTCGTTGGCATTTGCTTTGATAAACGTTACTAGACGCTTACGTTGGTCGTCCATCGATCCCAATCCTTCCAACTCGAATTCCACGATGTATTTTGATAACTCCTCTCGACTGAGGTGATATACCCACGACACCTTTACCATGGCTGTGGATTATTCGTTGTCCTTTTCTTTGTAAATCGTATGTGTACGTGTATCCTCGATGCTTCTTCAATGCTTCCCAAATCTTCGTTGTGTTATTACCCTTGTATTTCTGGTCCAAATCCTTGCCAAAAAATTTTACGTGTCTCAGTTTGTTAGAGTCCCTGCTCGGGCGCCATTTGTGACGGACTTTTCCTTTGAAGCTGGGGTAAGCTCAGTCCGTCCAGGGTTCCTGGAAAGAGAAGGCCTATTCCTTTTCCAAGGAAAACAACCTGTAATTTCGATTACGATATATGCCTTTATTTCAACAAAAGTTTCTATTTCTACGTTTTCTAACTACCCTGATCTCTTAAAGGTAGTGAGGTAAAAACCCTCTCTATCTTCCGTCACCGAGGTAAAAACCCTCTGTGAATATAACTAAGTTCGAGTGGAGTGAAAACCTCCAGTCAAACTCCTTATCAGTGGTAAAAACCCACTGACAATATACCTGTCAGCTGCAGCCTATTACTGCAACTGATTTTCTCTTCAAAATGGTCGCCCTTTTATAGCGATCCTGCGCGCAGGCAGTCCGTGATCTTACAATAGTTATCCTTAGAAATTACCGTTTATGTATGTACATATGTATATGCTTATATATTTACATATTTTAACTTAAGCTTAGTTTAACGTATGTATGTCTGTTGTTTATTCCTTTCCTTCTTTGTGCAAGCCTTCTCTTGTTTGCCTAAATGCGGTGGTGGGTTTTTCTATTGGCCGTGGCTGCGCTTGCATGCACGTGCGCTTGTGTGTTCGCTGTCACCTAGCGGTCGCGCTGAGTTCAATCGCCTTTGATCTGCACAATTTCCACTTGCTATCTGTATGTATGTATATTAGAGTGCCCATCAAAATAAATGCGTTTTATAAAAATATATATTTTGTTGCAGTGTATATATATAATGTATATAAAATTCATTTGCATGTTGTACGTATGTGAAATTCAGGTATTCATGCATATGTATGTATATAAATTTATATATATATCGTCGTTGAAGATGCATTTTTGCGTAAGAGGTATTTTCATTTTCGAGTAAGGGACATTTTTGCCAAAAATGAGATTTTCCAACCCTGAGTTCCTGACGCTCACCTCTATCGATCCATACCAAAACATTGCAATTCTAACAACAAAAACGCATAATAACAGTAAATTGCATAATCGCGTATGAAGGGTATTGTTAAAATTTGGCAGCATTACCGCGTATGATTTCAGTTCATTCATATAAGCGAAGTTATATGTTATTAGATAAATAAATTAAATGGCGAATTTTTATGAAAGGGAGCAAAAGTTAACTTATTTCAACAAATAATGTCAGGTAAATATCAAGCAGGTATTATTTTAAACAAATTAATGAAGTTGCTAATTGGTAAGCTACGTTTTTTTGCTACAATCTTTACAATTTTCCCAACCAAATTATGACTAAAGTTATCAAAAATTAAAAAACAAAACAAGAAAGGAAGCCTTAGTTCGAGTGGAGCCAAATATTATAAGCTTTCATAGTTTTTTTTTTACGTTTGCTAGATACACGGTGCAATTTAAAAAAGGCCGTGCCGCATAAAGTGGGCGCAGCCACGCCCATTTTGAAAATTCGTATCAATAATCCGACTAAACGTATAAATATTCTTGTTATTATAAAATTTCATCCCTTCATGACTTTTAGTTACAGAGATGTCACGTTACAAATTTCTGAAGGGCATTCGAGAAAAATTTTGATTAAAAAGTAGGCGTGGTTATAAACTGATTTCGCTAAAATTTGCACATATACTACCGCAAGTGGTAGATATAAGTCCACCAATTTTCGTCATAATATCTCAATTATTTGTCGAGTTATGGGCTCCGAAATCTCGTAGAGTCCTTTGTATAATAAGAGGCGGTGCTACGCCCATTTTCCAAAATATTTCTGTTTTCTATCTATCGTGGTACTTGTGCCACAAAATTTCATTGAATTATCTTTATAATTGGCGCTCAAAATGTTTTTATTGGGCCCCTTTGTAATAATCATATATAAAAGTGGGCGTGGTAGTGGTCCGATTTCGCCCATTTTCAACCGTCCCAGTCTGGATAGGAACCTATATACGAAATTTCATAAAAATATTTAAATCTGTGTACTATTACAGCTGTGTATAAAAATTAATGTATTACATTGCGATAAAAACATGTTTTTTGTAGGCCATGATTCTTATGCGAAAATTTATAAGACATTCAAGTCAGGTTATAAACCAGATAGACACGGATATTCCTAATCAAATCCACAAAGGTCACCTCAATATTACAAAACGTAAATATCAACATTTACAAGAACTTAAAAGAGTGATGCCGTCCGATTGTCATAGCTTTTATGACAATTTACCACATTTACCTTAAGAGTTCTCCACCTATGTGTAAACAAACTTACGTTTTCTTAATTAAAAATATGAATTTTAGTTTAAAATGTAATATATGTACAAGTTTTGTAACTTTTTTTCTTTATAAAATGCTAAAATAAGAATTATATTGAACATTTTGCCATTTCATAACCGATTGTGCGTGATTTTTGTGCCAAATAAAAATTGCACAACCGCACATGAAAAAAAAGAGTCCTAATAATTCAATTTGTTTCTTTTTTTACACTAAGTTGATGTTATGGCTAACAAACTGATCTACGTAACTATTTAAATTTGAGTTTGTACGCAGAAATAAGTAACGGTTTTGAAACGAAATAGTTTTTATGCTCTCCTGTAAAGTTCATCCAATGTCCGCTACGCGAAAATGAAAATACCTCTTACGCAAAAATGCATCTTCAACGACGATATGTATATATATGTATGTATAAATTCTTTATTTATTTACAAAGTATGTATGTATGTAAGTATATAAATATATAAATGTAAGAAATTCATTTTTGCTTTGCGTATAGGCATATGTATATATAATATATGTATGTATGTATGTAAATTCGGTTTTGGGTAATATGTATGTATGTATATTCCCTGTGTGCGTTTATATTTGTGTGGACACCTAATCCTCCGGATTGGGGTCATCACACTACCCCCTCACCTGCAGGAACAATGCTCACCGTCACCAAGCCTGTTCTGGTGATTCGTACGCGGAAGCGATGTCCGTCGACGTCACGCCTGAACGACTTGCGGCCTCGTTTTTGCTCTCACTGTGTTAAATGATGCGTTATATCCTCGACCAGTTTTACTGGGAG
This sequence comes from Urophora cardui, assembly GCA_960531455.1. Classification (NCBI taxonomy): domain Eukaryota; kingdom Metazoa; phylum Arthropoda; class Insecta; order Diptera; family Tephritidae; genus Urophora; species Urophora cardui. The sequence goes on along the minus strand of OY482675.1, from coordinate 41,806,171 downwards.
CGGGTCGACTCCCGATACGTTGGTCCACGCTTCTTGGCAGGTTGATGTCTTCTCGAACCACTTCCATATCTCACCTGCTATGTCATCTACCCCTTCGTCGTTGATGCCCTCGTCTACTCCCAATACGCTGCCTTGGAGGATGCCGTCGCTGGCCGCTATGCTAAGTGCATCGCTGTTGTTAGACGGGGCGTTGTTGTTGTGTATGCCGTCTCTATGTTCGTGCATGGCGATGGCGTTGGTGTTGTTCGGTGCGGCGTCGTCGTTTTTGGATACGGCGTCATAATTGTACGGTGCGGCATTGTAGTCTTCGGCTGTAGCGTCGGAATTATCCGGTGCAGCTGTGTGGTTTTCGGCTACGGCGTCGTCACTCTTCCGTGAAGCATTGTCGTTTTCGGCTGCGGCGTCGTAATTTTCCGGTGCGGCGTCGCATATGTACCACTTTGCTGGTTGTTGTTCGGGATCTTCGGCGTCAACGTTTCTATTGTACAAACGCATGCGTAGGGTGATGCGTCTGTGGAAGTCGATGAAACCTCGTCCAGGCGTTTCGCTGTCCTCTTGGCGTATACTCAGTTCGCCCTGTCGCATGGTTGGTATTCCATCGTCCTCTTCCTCACTTTCCGAAGATATTGAAATCGGCGTTGTAGCCCTCTCTGTTGCGTCGTTATGCGTCCACTCCAAATAATCGCTGGCCGACACTTCCTCTTCGTACACCGGGCTTTGTATATCGTTGTCATGGCTGTCTTCATTATGTAGGTAACCGAATACCTCTGTCCCCTCACCATCGTACTCCTCGCCTCCATACGTTGGGCTTTGTATGCCACATTCGCTGCTAGTTTGCTCCTTTGCCACCTCGTTGGCCTTACGCTTGAACGTTACTCGTAACGAGCCCTCCATCGCCGATTCAATTGTGTAGTCCGATCCGCACTCACTCATGGTTGTTGACTATTTAATTGTTCTAACTAATTTTCTTCGATCATTATGCTGAAACATTATTTTCGCGAAGCGGCTAACTGGACCAAAATCATTGACCTACGCTTCCCTTAGTTTTGTTGGTACTAGCTATGATTGATTTTTGTCATTTTGTTTTGTGCGATGTCCGCCTCTGATCGCTGCTGCTTAGTGCTGTAGGTTTGTGCTAGTGTTGTGTGCCAGTGTTGTGTTTAGTGTTATCAATCCCGGAATTTGTTAACTATTTATCGGGATTCCGAAGTGTTCGCTGTACTCGGTCCTGTTGGTCGCTTGAAGAGTTGTAATATCACTTATTTCATTGTAGCGGTCCCGGAATGGAATGAGATCCCGAAAATGTCGTTCGGCGTTGATGTTATTATATATCCCTGCGCATTCAATTATAGGGCGGAAATAAAAAGTGATGGTATATTGACTCACCTCACACCCATTTTGGTTGGCGACGTTGCTAGCATATTCCATTGCTAATTCGATCCCGTTTTCCGTGGTGGGAGTGCGACAATGTATCCGCTCTATTCGCCTCATAACCGGATCCCGTGCAACTATTTGCTGATCCCGGTCTCTAATTTCCTCTAAACTACTTGTGTGGTCTTCGGTAAAGAGTGAGCCATAAAGCGCGACAGCTCTACCCTCATTTGGAGTTTCCTCGTTCGGCATTTGGACTGTGGGTTGTGGGTTCATGGTGCTTAATAATACCGGTGGTGATCTCCGATCCGACGTTGTTTCCTCTACGTTGATATTACCCATCGTTAAATATTGTGGTACTGTCCTAATGCCATTGTTCAACGCTATGTTGCTTGTAGTTGTGTTTCGGGATTTAACGTTTTGCTGATTTCCTGTGGACGTGCTTGCTTTTCTTACCATCGCGTTTCGGGATTTAGCGCTGTGCTGATTTCCTGTGGACGTGCTTGCTTTTCTTACCATCGCGTTTCGGGATTTCGTGATTCGTGTATTTTTCTGCCTTCATATGCTGGTTCTACTACTGCTTGGTTGCCTTTGGATGCGTTAGCGTTACTTACGGTGGAATTTCGGGATTCGTGAAGTTTTCTGCTTTCATCTACTGGTTCTACTACTGCTTCGTTGCTCTTGGATGCGTTAGCGTTACTTACTGTGGGATTTCGGGATTCGTATGGATTTATGGTTTTATCTACTGGTTCTACTTCCTCTTGGTGGTAAACCTTAAGCTCGCTAAGATGAGCTGTTCTCCTCTTACCATTGTGCATCTTGTCCAGCTCCACAATGACTGGTGAAATAAAATTCGTTATACGGTGTGGGCCACTGTATCTGGGTGCTAGTTTTGCCGCGAAATTGTCTACCGCTCTTGATAACTGGTGCTCCTTCACCAACACTAGGTCACCTATAGCTGGTCGCCACTGCCTCCTGCGTAAGTTGTAATAACGCGCCTGATCTGTGGATGCATGCTGCTGATTTCGCTTTACTAAATCGAAAATTTCCTTCATATTGTTTGTCTTCTCGCGGCACTAAACTGGGCTATCATCCTCTTAATATTCCTGTTTGCTCTCTCTGTCGGATTCTCTTGCGGCGTATACGGGGCAGTAAGCTGGTGCTTTACGCCCAATTTCTCCAAGAACCTCTTGAATTTGTTGCTTGTGAATTGTGCTCCGTTATCCGTTATCAATACCTTTGGAATGCCGAATCGTGCCATAATCCTTTCTTTAAATCCTCGTATAAGGGTTTCTGTAGTTGCTTTTCGTATTGCTACGATCTCCACCCATTTCGAAAACCTGTCTGTAAAAACTATTGCCATTGTGTTGCCATGCTTGGAGCGCGGGAGCGGTCCTATAAAATCTGCGCATACGGTTGCCCACGGTTCATCTACTATCTGCGTAAGCATCTTACCTGCTGCCTGCTGTTGACTGGGTTTGTATATTTGACATGTATGGCATTGTCGAACATACCTCTTGACATCTCTTACCATACCAGGCCAATAATACCGCATCATCGCCCGTGCTATCGTTTTTCTAATACCCATATGCCCTGCGCTTGGTTCGTCGTGGGTTTCTTTCAACACTCTCTGCCGCTGTGTGGTTGGTACGCACAGTTTCCATGGTATCGAATCTACACCATCCCTGTGATTACCTATCCGCCTATATAGGTTTCCTTCCTCGATTACATAATCCGGGAACTTTTCTCTGTTCTGCCTGACTTCTGCGATTTTTGCTGACAGCCAGTTGCATTCACTTTCGGCCTGTTGAAGCGCCATGGTTCCTAGCTGTTCCTCGAGTGGTTGGCGCGATAGTGCGTCTGCAACTACGTTCAGTTTTCCTTTGCGGTACTCAATGTCAAACGAATATTGCTGTAGTTCAAGCGCCCATCTAGCGATTCGACCGCTTGGACTCTCGATTGCATTGAGCCATTTCAGTGCCAGATGGTCTGTGATTACTGTGAATCTGTATCCTTCCAAATACGGTCTCATTTTCCTTATAGCCCATACGATGGCTAGGCATTCATTTTCCGTAGCAGAGTAATTCGCTTCCGCCTTGTTTAGTCTACGGCTTGCGTATGCTATCACCCGCTCTTCGCTATTCCTACCTTGCGTTAGCACTGCACCGAGACCAAAATCGCTCGCGTCTGTTTGTAGTCTAAATTGTTTCGTGAAGTCCGGGCAAGCTAAAACTGGTGCTTGCGTTAGCGCATTTTTCAGCGCGTCGAACGCCTCCTGATGCTCCTCAGACCACCTCCATTTGACACCTTTCTTGAGCATTGATGTCAACGAATGCGAAATACGTGAAAAATCTGAAACGAATCTTCTATACCAGGATACGATTCCTAGGAAACGTCGTAACTCTCGTATATTTCGTGGAGGTATCAGCTCTTTAATGGCTGCAATTTTGTCGGGATCGGTGTGGATGCCTTCTTCGCTAACGACATGACCTAAATATTTCAAACTTTTCTTAAAAAACTCACATTTTTCCGGGTTAATCCTTAGATTCGCTTTCCTTAACCGCTCAAATACTTCCGTAAGATGCATTATGTGTTCATCTAGTGTTCTACTAGTTACAATGATGTCATCGAGATATGCGAACGCGTGTGGTTCCAATTCTGGGCTAATGATACGATCAAGTGCTCTCTGAAATGTTGCCGGTGCGGAATGTAGACCAAACGGCATTACTTTCCACTGGAAAAGTCCACGACCAGGTACCGTAAATGCTGTATATTGTTTGCTGCTCTCTTCCATGGGTATTTGCCAATATCCGCTCTTTAAGTCTAAACTGCTGATAAAATGTGCGCTTCTTAGTCTGTCTAGGATGTGCTGGATACGTGGTAACGGGTATGCGTCCGGGATCGATCGAGCATTGAGCTGTCGGTAGTCAACGCAAAGTCTCCATTTGCCGTTCTTCTTCCTTACTAATACGATTGGTGCGCTGTGTGGGCTATGGGATGGCTCGATGCAGCCTTGCTTTAATAGGTCGTCTATCTCCTGATTCACGATTTCTTGCATTTTTGGGTTCTTTGGAAAATACCTCTGTTTAATCGGGCGGTCATCTCGCATCACTATTTTGTGTGTGGCAACGTTTGATACTCCTGACATCTGCTCAAATACATGCAGTTCTCTTTTTAGAAATTCACTTACCGCAACATCTCCACTGCTATCTGTTGGCAGGGTAGTTGGTGTGATCCTCGTATCCTTTGGTTCCTTGCGATCTTCTACTATGGCATGTATGTAATTACGCCAAAATTCGTCCTTCTGTCTCCCTAAAACCGCTTGTGCTTTCTACGTTCGAGGTTGCGGTTCTGGGCGCTCCACCCCTCGATACCAATGGGGCCCTTGACCGTTTCCCTGCTGTCCATGGCAGCAGTCTCGCGTCAATATGCCTCGTCGACCACAAGTCCAACAAAAATCTTTACGTTCGTTGCGACAACCTCGTGCAAAGTGTCCTCTTTCGCCACATCGCCTGCACGCTTCTCTAACGTCTACATATCCTTGATTTGAGGTTTGCGTTTGGTTTTCTAACGTTTCCCTTCCCTTTTGGGAATCGTTGTTACTTCCCGCATGTAAGTATTTGTACCGCTCCTCTTGCCTTCGAGGGACGAACGGTCTAGCTGTAGGCTTTAATTGCTCTCTGTCGGGAGTGATATTGTCATAATCTTCGATTAGACTTACCAATATATTATTTATTATATTTTGTTGCAGTGTATATATATTATGTATATAAAATTCATTTGCATGTTGTACGTATGTAAAATTCAGGTATTCATGCATATGTATGTATATAAATTTATATAATATAATAATATTATAATACAATGGCGCTATTATAACTCTGACGAGTTTTATGGCCGAGCTTCTCTCCCAATTCGAGGTGTGCTCCTTTTTGTTTTTCCTACTAATTGGGTGGACCTACAGTTTTATGCCGGCTCCGAACGGCGAATGCATTTTTTGTGAGAAGCTTTTTTCATGGCAGAAATACTCTCGGAGGGTATGCCGCCCACTGCCGAGAGGTGACCGCTGCTCTTAAAAAACCCAATAATTGGATTTTTACTAATTGAAAAATTGTTTTGGTGTTTGGCTCGGGCCGTGGTTTGAACCCGAGACCTCTGACACAGCAGGCGAGCACTCTACCCACTGCACCACAGTGCATATATATGTATGTATAAATTCATTATTTATTTACAAAGTATGTATGTATGTAAGTATATAAATATATAAATGTAAGAAATTCATTTTTGCTTTGCGTATAGACATATGTATATATAATATATGTATGTATGTATGTATGTAAATTCGGTTTTGGGTAATATGTATGTATGTATATTCCCTGTATGCGTTTATATTTGTGTGGACACCTAATCCTCCGGATTGGGGTCATCACACCTGGACCAGAATTATTTTAAATTTGACAATAAAATATACAGACAAACTCACGGACTAGGCATGGGTAGCCCCACATCAGCTATCCTTATGGAAGTATTTATGCAACATTTGGAGGAAATTTACATGGAAGAACTGACGGCAAATTTGGGAGTCAATTTTTATGCCAGGTATGTAGATGACATCATCTGCTTAATATCGGGAAATAAAGAAGAACAAATTTTGGAACACCTCAACAGCCAACACAAAAATATAAAATTCACTATGGACACAGAGAAAAATGGAAAAATCAACTACCTGGACCTAAAAATTAAAATAAACAAAGAGACTAACAAATTTACTTACGAAATATACAGAAAACCCACAACAACAGATACAATAATACACAATAAATCTAACCATCCTCAACAGCACAAGAACGCCGCTTTGAGACATTTATTATTAACACGACTTGAACGAACCCCGTTAGAAAAAGAAGCTTACAACAAGGAACTGAGTACAATATACACAATCGCAGAGAACAACGGATATCAAAAAAGTTTAGTGAAGAAAATACAAAAAAACATAAATTCAAGAAAATCAGAAACCAAAGAAAAAGTAGAGAAGAAATGGGCAGTCCTATCATATACCGGGGCAACATCTTACAAGTTGGCTAAAGTTTTCCAAAAATATAACATTAATGCAGCATTTAAAACGAGGAACAATATGGGAAAACTTCTACGAAACGACATTAACAAGGAAGACCTCTTTGACAAACAAGGCGTATACAAATTGACTTGCGAATGTCAAAATAGTTATATAGGACAAACAGGACGCCAAATCAAGACGAGATATCGAGAACACATAAGGGATTACAATAAGAAAATAAGAAAATCAGCAACGACAGTGGAATCAAATTTCGCCAACCACATGGCAGAAAACAAGTGTACACCCATGAAAATAGGAAAAACAGCTAAAATTCTCCACATACAGCATAAAGGAAAACGACTTAACATATTAGAAAATATGGAGATATGCAAACAAAAAACATTCGTAGGTAAAATAATAAATGAACAAATAAACACCGCATCGGATACATTATTTGAACCGCTTAAGCTACTATACCCGAAAGAGGACAAAAGACCTAAAACCGTCATAAACAAAACAACACACAAACGGACAATAACGGACTTTTACCTACCTGGTTAATGAGGGTACAATAATGAAAATATGACAAAAAATAGATTTGCATACATAAACACACAACACAGACTCACTAATCCCGAACACATCACATAAATACGAAGTACCTGAACAAAACGACGAAAGCTAGTTACTATAAATACTATCGAACTTACACAAAATAACCCAGAACGAAAGAAGACACTGAAGATGGCGCATATTAGCCGAAACCGGTTTGTCTCCAAACCAAACTTGACAAGGAATGACGGAAAATCGTTCCACAATACATCATATTCCTACCCTGTCGGAAAAACAAGCAACCAAAAAGTTATTAAAAATTACATCTCTGACTATAAGTTTTCATTTTGGTACACAAATATCGCAAAATGCAAGGCGGCGGCAGCCTAATGGTTATGTCACTAGCTTACCAACCGAAAATTCCGAGTTTGAATCTCGGCTAGCGCCCACAAAAAATACTAGTCTGAGGAAGAGATATGGTGATCTCCGAAATAGATCTAGGTATAACTTCTACCGAAAAGTATAAATTTTTCATAACATAATTTTTCTTATATGGTTATAAAAAAGCTCAAAAATGAAGTACTTAATTAATAAAATTATATATATTTTTATCTGTAGGATGTCATACTGCTCTAATTTGATATCCCTTATATATATGTATTAGGGATTCCAATCCCGGCCTTTTTGACATCCCGGAAATCCCGGGATAGCTAGAATTTCATCCCGGGATTTTCGGGATAAAATAAAGAGAGAACATTCCCCTATTAAATTGTATTTTATATAATTTTTGTTAGTCTCAGATCTATATACTAATATCGTTTCCTATTCTGAACGAAAATGATGTATTATTACATGGCAGCATTATCAACATGTGCCCTGTGCCCTATGAAAATGGTGCATTTTTCATGTGGTAAATGAAACAAAAGTAATGCAACCCTTTACTTGTGCTAAGAACGGAAAATGTTACCCCTTAGTCGGGCCAGTTTAACATTTTGTCAATAGAACAAACAGTCCAAAAATATGTGTGGAATCTTTGTGGAAGAGAATAAAAAATTTTACAGTCCGAAGAAAATGCAGAATAAGTTTGACATTTTTGCCAGAATAAAAAAGGCAAAGTAAGCATTAATATTTTTGATTTAATAACACTACTCTGAAAAAAATACCCGTAGTTAAACCAACAACTTTCTGCTGTTGAATCTCCGTCTTTGATTCAACAGCAAAAGTATTTGTTTTTACAGCAAAATTTTTGATCCAACAATTTATTCAAAAACGGGCGTTGTTGATTCAAAAACTTGCTTGCCTTTAAAAAATTTTTTGTGAGAAAATATTTTTTGGTGAGAATACCAACAAAAAATAATGATGGAGAGAAGATGAAGAGAAAAATCCAAACAAAAGTTTATTTTTAGCAACAATTTTCTCCCCGTTGTTGACTTTAAGGCAAAAGTATTTGACCCAACAGTTTCCGTTGTAAACAAAATTAATGAGAACAAATTTTTTTAAATTTTGTTTTTACAATGATTCAAATAATTCATGGATTCCTTTTTAGGGAATGGAAGTATAGGTTACCAAAATTCAATATAATGTTGAATGTTCCACTATGTGATGATTGGATAGAATTTTAGGTTGATGTCATGGTTCGAATCCGGAGGAGAATATAAAATAAAGAAGAAAAATCAGAATAAGAAATAAAGATAGCAACCAGCGAATGATAAGAAGAGAGAAGAATAGAAGAACAAGCGGAGGCTTCATATTTGCAGTTGGGACCCGGGCGGAGAGAAGATGAAGAGTAAAATGCAAACAAAAATTTATTTTTAGGTGAGAATTTTTTCCAACAATCTCCGTTATTGACTTAAATCAACAACGCTCGCACCTTTGAAACAACAACGGAGCGTTGTTGGGCACATTTCAACTGCGGAAAGTAGTTGATTTAACAGCGAAAGTCTTTAGATTTACAACGTTTTTTTTTCAGAGTAGGCTACAAATAATTAAAAAAAATACCAAGAAATTCAAGTTTGGGGGAGAATAGATATCGGCCTGCTGAGCTCGGAACTATTGTTTTTTTTAATTTTTTATGGTTAGGTTTTTTTGGTTATCACTTCATTGAAAAATTATTTTCGCGGGAGTCACAAATGCGATAATCACAAGCAGTACCTCGTTCGAAAGACAATTAAAACTGTCGATGTACAACTTATAGTAATTGGATATTCGTTGCCACTGCTTCAAATAACATTTGGATGAAAAACAATTTTATTTAATATAAAATAAATACTTGTGAAGACATATCTGTAGTAGTATACTTATGTGAGTATTTTTTGGCTTTACTTATAGTATTTATGTACGTAATTTCATTTTATATTCGGCTTGATGTTCTTCATTTTCATTTTTATTATATAGTATGTATTTATGCTGTCGGAATGGAGTGGAATTCCAATCAGCTGGTTGTATAGTATTAAAAGTTCGACCGACTTGAGGACAGGATCCTCGAGGAAACAATTGTGTGTTGCAAAAGTAAATGCTGTTGCAGTTTACGGATTGGAAGGAATTCCAATAAGCTGCATGTATGAAATTGGGAGTTTTTATGGCCTAATGGGATAGGATCGTACGGAACACTCATGTATTAGTAAAGGCTCTTGCAGCTTTTGGAATGGAAGGAATTGCAGTAAGTTGCATTTTTTTAAATTTGGAGGTTGTACGACCTAATAGGATAGGCTCCTCGGAGTTTTAATTTTAGTGGCTCCAGCCTTGGTCACAATTAAGCAGAATATCCTTTATTTTTAACCGCTTAGGATACCTCTGTTCTAATAGATTCTTAGCCAATATGTTTGGATGGTTGACTAGCCTGCTTGTGTAATTAGATTGCATTTTTGTTATTTCTTCACAAACAGTGTTTATCTTTAGGTCGCTATGGATAGCGGAATTTTTCATATACCAAGGCGCTCTACATATTGACCTTAACGTTTTTGATTGCAGTCGTTGGATTCTTTCTAAGGTGGATTTGGATGCAGAACCACAAAGTTGCATCCCATATATCCAAGATGGTTTAATCACCATGTTAAATAATAGTGATTTGTTCTCCAAGCTCAATTTGGATTTTGGACCAATTATCCATTGTAATTTGTTTATTTTCAACTTGAAGAAGATTGAACTATTTTGTTATCAATGTGATTTTTCCATGTCAATCTTCTATCCAGTGTGATACCAAGGTATGTTACGAAGTCTTTCTGGGGTATCGTTTCTCCATTTATTGTAACTGAAGGGCATGTGTCTCTTTTTAGCGTAAAAGTTACTTGGATGCATTTGGACTCATTGACTTTAATTCTCCAGGTCGAAAGCCACTCCTCTAGTGTTTTTAGATGGTGCTGTAGTCGATTTGTAGCCACGATGGGATTTGAGTGGACGCTTAGAATTGCTGTGTCATCCGCAAAAGTTGATGTTACAAGATTTTCGTTTGTTGGCAGATCACTTGTAAAAATTAAGTATAGAATGGGACCTAAAACGCTTCCTTGTGGGACTCCTGCAGATATATAGTAACTTCGTGTGGTATAGCTTTTTTGCCTTTCTCGGAATTTTCTTTCAGTTAGAAAGCATTCTAGAATTGCGCAAATGTTATATGGAAGTGTGCGTCTTAGTTTGTAGAATAGCCCTTCCAGCCATACTTTGTCGAAGGCCTGTGTCACATCTAAGAATACTGCAGTGCAATATCGTTTGGTTTCAAAAGCGGACCGTATGTTTGATACGATTCTATGCACTTGCTCTATCGTACCATGTTTCTCTCTAAAGCCAAATTGGTGACTTGGTATGGTCCCATGTAATTCCAAGATGGGCTGCAGTTTTCTCAGCAACAATTTTTCAAATATTTTGGAAAAAATTAAGATTAGGCTTATTGGTCTATAAGAGTTCACCACTGTCGGGGTTTTGCCTGGTTTGGGAATCATTATTATTTCGGATAATTTCCACGTTTCAGGAAAGTGGCATAGGTTTAGGAGACTGTTGAAAATATATAGTAATAACTTAGTTCCAACTGGAGGGAGCTGTTTCATCATTTCGCCCGTTATCCTGCCATACCCAGGTGCCTTGTTTTTCTGAATGTCACTAGAAATAACATTGATCAAGTCGTTTATATGGAATCGAAGCGCAACTGCTGGTAAGGGCGAAACAGTTTCAAGGGAGATGTTGTTGCCTTGATGAGATGTAAATACAGTTAAAAGATGACTTGCAAATGCAATTCCTTTCTCTTGGTCGCTTCGAGTAAAGTCGCCATTATGCAACCGTAATGGAGGGTTCTGCAGGACTGGCCATTTGAAATTTTTAAGTGCGCGCCACAGGGAGTATTCTGTTGCAGGTGTGGCTGATAGTGATATCAATCTATTTTGAAAATCTGTTTCCCTGCTAGTCTCCAATAGTTCTTGAAGTTCTTTCGTGCATTTGTTTAATTCGTATTTCAGAGATGGAGAACGGAGCCTTTGCCAGTCTCTCCTAAGTTTTCTTTTCTCCAATACCAAGTTCGTGATGGCTTCCCCTTTCAGGAAACTGGGATTTTGGGCAAATGTTCTATTAATCCGTGAGTTGGTTGCTACTCTTGCTGCCATTTGGAGAGCGTTAGTGAAACCGATAATCGCACTGTCCACCTCGCCAGGTGACTCGAGGCTTGCATTTAAGTTAATATGGGAACTTATGTATTTTTGTACATAAGCCAGTTAGTATATTTATTAGTTAAGCCAGGAGTTCGTAAAAAGTTGGGGATGTGTTAATAGTTATAAGGCTAGGTGAGTGATCGGATGATAGATCGAAAAGTGGTTTTATCTGAACTCTTCCTCGCTCTAGGCCGCGAGTAACACCAATATCAATGAGGTCGGGTGTTTTGCTTCTATCAGCAGGCCAATATGTTGGTTGACCGGTGGAAATTATATCTAAACTATTGATTTGAATAGCTTTGAGAAGGTTTCTTCCCTTTGGTGATATTAATATAGATCCCCAAAAATTATGTTTTGCGTTATAATCTCCCGCTGCAAGGAATTTTGTGCCTAACTTGGAGAAGAATTCAGTGAATTGGGATTCTGTTATATTGTAGCGGGGGGACAATATATTGCAGTTATGGTCAGCCCACCAGAACTATCATCTATATGAACGGATGTTGAGTGGATGTAATCTTTGCAATATTCCTCCAGAACATGATGTCTAATTCTTTTTTTTATAAGTATACCGGTTCCACCTCTAGCTTTTCCTTCCGGGTGTTTAGTGTCGTAGAAAGCAAAGCCATCAATACTAAAATGATTGAAAACTGTCAAGTGAGTTTCGGACAATAGCATTATGTCTATTTGGTGGATTTCCATGAAGATCTGGAGTTCATTTCGGTGTTGGCTTACACCGTTGGCATTCCAATAACCTATATTGAGGGAATTCATGGTCTTGTTAAGATTGTTTGTAGTAGGAGGTTTTGGTTCCTAATTAATTCTTGCATCATATTTTGCATTGATTTCAAGCTGTGCAGTCCAAATTTGTTTTGCTCTGTGAACTTTGTAATTAAAAATAATATTGTGAACAAAATTCTTTATTAAAAGTTGAAAATAAAGTTTTTACATTTTATACTGAGTTTAATAGTGATATTTTTGCCTCAGTTTTGTCAATAATTTAAAGTTTAAACAAAGTTTATATTTTATTTTATTTGCCAAGGCATTTGCATAGTGTTGTTGGTGCATTTTTGAGTGGCTTGATTTATCTTTGTCACTTGCTTTTGATCGTGCATTTTTTATTTGCATTTTGCATTGTGTTATTGTTGCAGTCGAGTGCTTAAATTTTATTTTATCATTTGCTTTTGTGGGCGCATTCGTTTTTTCACTGAAATCTAGTTTTCTTTTTTCTTTTACAACAGCTGTTTGCGTTGTTTATTAAACGTCATACAGTGGCACTTAAACTGCTCGCTTCAAACTTTTGTAGTGTAATTGTGTAGATTGTGGTATATACTCTTTTGCTTTTCCACTTATTGCCTACATATTTTCCTTTTTATACCCAGCTGTACTAGTACACAGAGTATTATAGTTTTGATTTCCTAACGGTGGATTGTAACAGAATGAAATAATCGAGATAGATATAGACTTATATATATCAAAACGATCAGGGTGAAAAGAGAAATCGATTGAGCCATGTCCGTCCGTCTGTCCGTCTGTGCGCACGATAACTCGCGCAAAAATTGAGATATTTTGATGAAATTTGAAATATAAGTTGGTATCAAGACAGGAACGGATGGTATTGAAAATGGGCGAAATCGGACCATGACCACGCCCACCTCCCCTATATAGTAAAAATCGGAAATTTTGTATCTCAGTCACTAATAGAGCTAGAGTGATAAAATTTCATTTATTGAGCTCAGGCCCTTATGAAGAAATATGGTGAAATTTTGGAAAATGGGCGGTGCCACGCCCACTTACTAAGGGGCAAACATTGAATGTTTTTTGAGTCATAACTCAGAAACCGTTGAAGATATATCGATGAAATTTGGTAGGCGTGATATACTTACTTAGGCAAATGGTTGGACGAAAAATTGCCAAAATCGGTTGACGACCACGCCCACTTTTATATATGGGTATTATAAAGTGACCTAATAAAAACATTTTAAGCGATATATCTGTCAAATATAAAGATATATCATTGAAATTTTATGGAAGGTGTCCAACTATGGACATAAAACAAAAAATACAAAAATTTTGGAAAATGGGCGTGGCACCGCCTCCTTTTAGAAGCAGGAATATACGAGATTTCTGAGCCCATAACTCGACAAATAATCGATATATTATGACGAAATTTGGTGTATATACTTTTACTACTTGTGGTAATACATGTTCAAAATTTTAGCGAAATCGGTTGACGACCACGCCCACTTTTATATATGGGTATCATAAAGTGGCATAGTAAAAACATTTTAAGCGATATCTTTGTCAAATATAAAGATAATTCATTGAAATTTTGTGGCATGAGTTCTACAATAGATCGGAAACAAAAAATATAAAAATTTCGGAAAATGGGCGTGGCACCGCCTCTTTTCAGACAAAGAAATCAACGAGATTTCGGAGCCCATAACTCGACAAATAATTGAGATATTATGACGAAACTTGGTTTATACACTTTTATAACTTGTGTTAATAGACACGCAAAAATTTATTGAAATCGGTTTATGACCACGCCTACTTTTTAACAAAGATATTTCTGGAACATCCTTTGGGAATTTGTAACGTGACTTCTTTGTAACTAGAAGTCATAAAGGGATGAAATTTTGCACAAAGAATAATATTCATAAGCTTAGTTGGATGACTGACAAAAATATAGAAAATGGGCGTGGCTACGCCCACTTTATGCAGCACTCGCTTTATATAAAGTACACCGTGTTTCCATCAAACGCAAACAAACAATTAAAGCATACAGCTGAGTATCTAAAACTTAGGCTTCCTTACTTGTTCCTATTAATTTTTATTCTGCCGTATAATGTCGTGTGGTTATCAGAATTGCTCATTGAAAATCGATAAGGAACAGTTCGTTTCTTGCAGGCTGTGTGATGGGCTTGCCCATATGAAGTGCGCTGGCCTGACGGGAAGGGTTCTTGACGCAATTAAAGATAACAAGGGAGTGCGCTGGTCGTGTTTAAAATGCAGATCAACAGATGTTGATCTTTTCAAATTTTTTAGACACACCAGAAATGGATTTTCCGAATTAGCAAAGGAGTTATCGGCTTTAAATGATAAATTTAAAAGGCACGAGGAAATGTTTAATTCCTTCACGTTGCCAAAACCTGTAAAGAAAACTAAAGCCATTACCCCGCGTAATGAAGAGGTTCAGAGCAACCTTCAGGTCGACTCGGCTGAGCTTTCCGTCGAGTTAATCGATTTGGCTTCACCTAGTCCCTGCGTCGACGAACCATGTTCCTCCAAAACTACTTTAACTGAAAAAACATCTCACTCGATCACACTTGCAGCAAAAGCCAAGGAGCCTGCTCCGAAAGCAAAGGAGCCTGTTCCGAAGGCCAAAGAATTGATTATCGTTCCGCGAGATAAATCAGTTTTTGTATCTAGAGTTCATAAAGATACAACCGTAGAGGACCTGAGGGCTTTCATATCATCCAAAATGGCTCCTGAAAAACTTTTCGTTAAAAAATTCAATTTTAATTATGAGAAAAATATAGCTTCTTTCAAAATTGATGTCTCGTCCAAAGATTATGACACTGTTTTAAAGAAATCATTTTGGCCAGCCGGGACCTTTGTCCGGGAATTTGAAGAAAGGCCCAGATCCGTTAATAACAACTTACCCAAACTCGTCCTGCCTAGCAATGCCTCAAAAAACTAATAAATAAATCTGCTCTAAACATTTACTATCAAAATGTTCGGGGTTTAAATACTAAACTAACAGACTTTTATCTAAAAACTTTTAATTGTAACTTTCACATAATTTCTTTTACCGAAACATGGCTTAAACCTCATATTTTTAATTCGGAAATATTTAGTAAAGAATACCAAGTGTACAGAAATGATCGCTTGAACAGGGTCGGCGGAGGGGTACTACTTGCGGTTCATTCTTCAATTCCATCTGAAGAAGTTAATGTAACTGCAGGGGAATCCATTGTGTTTTTGTGCATTCGGATAAAAGCTGGCAAAGGGCACATTTACCTGGCAGTTATTTACATTCCTCCTTCTTCCGAACAGTCAGTTTACCTTCAAAGTGTTTCCCTGCTGAAACGTGTCGAGTCAAAAAAGACGCCCTTGGATTCTTTTATGGTCTTGGGCGACTTTAACCTTCCGCACGTTTCATGGAGCGAGGAAAAGAATGAAATCATGCCGATTACATCTAAGGCAAATTGCACTGACTTTTTAGAAGAAATGTCAGATCTCTGTCTTCATCAGGTAAACGTTTTTAAAAACAAATTCGGAAAGGTACTTGATTTGATATTTGTAGATGACGTTTCTAATTTCTATGTGAATAGAACTGACCCTCTTATTTTCCCTGAAGATGCTTACCATCCATCATTGGTGTTAATACACGAAATTATAAGCGATGATGATCATTGTAGCTCAAAAACGTCTGAATCAGGTTTTCGTTTTAACTTTGCTAAGGCTAATTATAAAAAACTTAATAGAGAATTATCTAAACTAGTCTGGCCAAACTACGATGGCAACGTTGAACAAAATGTTTTGCATTTTATTAACACGATCCACTGCCTGTTTGATAAATTTGTACCCAAACAGAAATACATATATGTTGAGCCCCTTCATTTGTGGGAAACTAAAGACTTGAGAGCCTTAAAAAATAAGAAATCTCGCATTTTTAAATTATATAAGAAGACAGGCTTGCAGAAAGTCTACCTTCAATACTCAACTTTACGACATAAATATTTTGCATTGAACAAAAAATGCTACAATGATTATCTGAGAAAAATGAAAAAGAACATTTTTCTCAATCCTAAATCGTTTTATGGTTTTGTGAATTCAAAACGCAGAGTGAGCGGATTTCCCTCATCTATGAGTTTTCGGGATTGTGTGTCTAGTGATAATCAAAGCATTGCCAATCTCTTTGCACAATTTTTCGAATCTAATTATGATGAGTTGAGAGAGATGTCATTGTGAGAAGACGTGTTTTTGTGGCGCTGCATTGGATCACACTTTTTAAGTAATTCCCAGTGTTTAATACGAATTTTGGTCTGAACTTCTGGGTTTGCATCCGAACACCAGCATCGCTGAGATTTGCTTTTGTCGCATTGTCTGCGTGTTTTTTAAATATAATTCAAATATAGTTTCTACCAAGTGGCGAGTGCGGATACATACATTCATACACAAATATGTCTGGTCAGAGAAAAAGCTCTCGTAACATCCACTCTACTGCGCTAACTTCCATTCAAAATCTACAAAGTGTTGGAACAAACAGCCCACAACCGGTGAGCTCATTTGAGAGGATGGAAATAAAACTGGAAGCATCCACGAAGAGCTTAATGACCATGATTAAGGAGAGTGAGGAGCGCGTTGTGCAAAAAATGTCTGAATTTACAGCTGAATTTGCTAACTTCAAGTCCGAGGTTTCAGCTGAACTTGCCAATGTTAAGTCAGCGATGATATCTATGGAGGAGAGAGTGAGTAAGCTAGAGACTGATTTTGCTAATTTCAAGCCCGTGGTTTCAACTGAACTTGCTAATGTTAAGTCAGCTATGATACCTATGGAGGAGAGAGTGAGTAAGCTAGATTCGTTAGGCGAATATGGGGACCAAAACAAAGAAGATGTAAATGCATTACAGCAACAACTAGATGAAATGGAAAATACACTAGTTGCGACTGATGTAATTATTTATGGTATCCCGCAGTCGCCCGATGAGAATATTCCCAGCATGTTCACTAAATTATGCCATGCGATCAACATCCCACCACTCCCTTTGCGCTCCGCTTTCCGTTTGCGTCTGCATGAAAACCACAATAATAAAAACCAACGTAGTCCGGTGATAATTAAATTAAATTCTGCATTTGATCGCTCACAACTGTTTAAGTCAATTGCAACATTTCTGAAGTCGGGACGAAAATCACTAAGCCTACGAGACGTTGGATTGCAGACCGACGAGAAAATTTTTGTTCATGAGTGCTTAACTAAAAGAAACCGTGACCTTATGCGACTAGCAACTCAACTAAAACGTCAAAAGCGGCTAGTTAGTGCCTTTTCTATCCGTGGGCAGGTATATATTAGACGAAATGCCGATCGGGAAGCGATTAAAGTTTATGATCGTCAAGGTGTAGATCGCATTGTAGCCGCCATATGAAAATAACTACTATGTTTTGTTTTCTTATTATCGTTATCACTATTTTATTTTATCCTCAATCAATACGTTTTGCTATATATATTTTTGTTGTTGTATTGAATAAATTTTACACCCCCCTCTACATTAATCCTCTGTCCTACCCTGAACCCTACCTTTTCCTGGTGGCTGCTCTTTTTGTAAGCATCTCAAACATGTATATAAACATATGTTTAATAACATAGGTAGGCTCACTAACACTGACAATCTAAGATGGGCTCTTAAAGCTACATGTGAACATAATAAAGCGTTTAATGTTTGTCATCTTAACGCTCGAAGCCTATCACCAGATAAGCTAGATTATTTAAACTTCATTTTTCATAAATTAAATATTGACGTTATTTGCGTTACCGAGACGTGGTTCAAGCCCTACATTGCCAGTTCAGTATATTCCCTGAATGATTTCACATTATTAAGGAACGATAGATCGACTGGCCAAAGAGGTGGTGGGGTAGCAATTTATTACAAGCCTATTCTTAACTGCAAAATTGTTATAGATATAGATATTTTCGGAGTAAGTGTTAGCAGAAGAATAAATCATGTTGACCAGTTTCCCCTTGATGGAGTTTCAGATCATGAACTCATATTCATATCTCTTAATATTGCATTTTTTAAAAAGGACTCGAACCCCAACTTAACGTTTAGGGACTTCAAAGATATTGATATGTGTTCATTAGCTAATGAAACAGCCTGCCTGGACTGGAATCGTTGCTGGTTCTTATCAAACATTGACGACAAATTGACTCATTTCACTGTGCTTGTTAAATATCTGTTTGACAAATATGTGCCAATACGAAGTATACGTATAGATCACAGTAAAAAACCTTGGCTAACGAAAAATATATTAAATCTTATGAAAGATCGATCTAGGGCATATAAGTACTGGAAAGGAAACCCTACTACTGAGCGTTGGTATACTTATAAAAATCTACGAAATACTGTATCAATAGCATTACGCCATAATAAAAAAAGGTATTTGAAAAATAAGCTCGATACTGACTTGTCCCCAAAGGTTTTATGGAAAAATCTAAAAACAATGGGAGTAGGTGCTAAGGATGCGAAAAGCTGTACGATTGATGCCAATGTAATGAACGACTATTTTATTAGTGGGTTTACAATGACTGACCCGAATCAATTATCTATTGACCAAAGCCTTAAGTATAATAGAGCCTACGAATTTTCATTTGACGCAACTACGGAGGATGACGTTGCAAAATGCGTGTTTGCGATTAAATCTAATGCTATCGGAGAGGATGGAGTTAGTATACGATTTCTAAAACTTATTCTCCCATTTGTGTTACCCTCAATTACACATATCTTCAATCATTCCCTAACCTCCTCTACATTTCCCAAACAATGGAAAGTCGCCAATGTTATTCCGATAGCTAAAAATAATGCAGGTAATTCTCCTCAGGATTTTAGACCCATTAGCATTTTATCAGCCTTATCGAAAATTTTTGAAAAACTAATATCCAGTCAAATAATTATTCATCTAAATAAACACAGTCTATTAAGCGAGTTTCAATCTGGCTTCCGATCCATGCACAGTTGTTCGACGGCGGTTTTAAAAGTCATGGAAGATATCCGTCCCGCGTTTGATAGAAAATTACTCACAATTTTAGTGCTTTTGGATTTTTCTAAAGCTTTTGATACTGTCAGGCACGATATTCTCCTTTTAAAATTGAGGTATTATTTCGGTTTCAGCTCTACTTCTCTCAAGTTAATGAACGACTATCTGTCAAGTAGATTTCAACAGGTACAGTGCGGTGAAGTCTTTTCTGGTCGTAGAAAAATCAATTCAGGGGTCCCCCAGGGCTCTATTCTAGGTCCTATTCTTTTTAGTATGTTTGTGAATGATATAGTTCACTGCTGCCAAAACTCCCATATTCACTTATATGCGGACGATACTCAGATATATTTCTCGCGTCCTATCGGTCTTGTCGAGGATTTGGTGTATAGAATGAATGAGGATCTTACAAGAATTGTTAACTGGTCGAAATCTAATGGCCTTTGTCTGAATGCAGCCAAAACACAGGTATTACCAATATCATTTGATACACTCGATTTGAGTTATATTGCACCATTAATGTTGGGGGATGCACAGCTGAATTTCCAATCGGTTGTGACGAATCTTGGTTTTAAAATGAATACTCACTTAACGTGTAGAGATCACATTAACCACTGCATATCCAAAATCTATTTTATTTTGAGGAATTTGTGACATACATGTCATTGTCTGCCAACTAGCACAAAACTAAAACTGGTGCAGGCACTTATCGTTCCTAACATTACGTATTTTGAATTGGTTTATGGCAATTTGGACTGTGAATCTATGGACAAGCTAAATCTTACGTTAAACAACGCTGCCAGATTTATTTATGGTAAAAGAAAGTATGACCATATTTCAGCGTTCACAATTAACATCTTAAACTGCCGCCTAGAAAGCTACCTGAAGATCCGTAACGTATTATTTTTATTTAAATTATTAAGAAATCGCCAACCATGGTATCTTTTCAGGAAACTTAACCTTGTCCAATCGTCTCGCACGCATAATTTAACTATACCTAAATATACAACTTTAACAGCTTCTAGATTGTTTTTTGTTAGTGCTGTCAGAACTTGGAATTCTTTGCCAAATTCTTTTAAAGGTTTAGAAGTGTTTGGATGCTTCAAGATAGCAGTTACAAATCTCCTTGGCCCTTGACCCTCCTACATAACCTTACAAACCACTCCTCTACCTAATTATTATTAATTATGTATACATAATAATAAACTTTAATTAATTTAAGTAGATTGATAATTTTAACTAAGCTTAGTAATTCAATTGGATAATTTGTACAACAAAAGACATCTTGTTTTACTGTACATCGAATGTTAATAAATGAAATGAAATGAAATGAAGAAAAAATGAATAATTCCAAAGATAACTTAGATTTCAGCATATACCCGTACCATCTTTCTCAAAATAATACAATTAATGTTGCCTTTATAAATTCTGATGAAGTTTTAGATCACCTTAAATCACTGAAAGAGTCTTTTAGTTATGGTCCGGATATGATCCCCGCATGTTTCCTTAAAAAATGTGCGGATCATATTTATCTACCTTTGTCAAAGCTACTCAACTTGTCATTGAAATCTGGCATTTTTCCTATTGCTTGGAAAGAATCCTTTATTATTCCTTTACACAAAAGTGGTATTAGATCTTCAATTGAAAATTATCGAGGCATAGCAAAATTGTCTGTTATCCCAAAACTGTTTGAGTCGATTATTAGCAACCAGATAAAAAACTCGATTGAGTCATTGATTGGGAACTCTCAGCATGGTTTCTGTAGGGGTAAATCAACCATCACTAACCTTCTGGAATTTACAACAGGTGTTTCTAATGGGTTTAGGGAAAGTGCTAAAACGGATGTTATTTATACTGACTTTAGTAAAGCCTTTGACAAGGTTAATCACAATTTACTTATCCACAAGCTTCAACTACTGGGTTTTCAACCTATCCTCCTAAACTGGATCTCTTCTTACATTTCTAACAGAACACAAAGGGTTGTTTTTAAGAATGCCTATTCATTTACTATTGATGTGTCCTCTGGGGTTCCGCAGGGCAGCCATCTCGGACCGACTCTGTTCTTGTTGTGTTGCTTGGCTTAACTATACAAGCAAACACGACTCAGCTGAAAACTGAAGCGAATGATTCGTGTTTTCGTATTTGGCTCGGCTGAATTCAGCAATAAGCAAAAAACATCGGCTATTGCTATTTTGCAGCAAGCAAATTCAAACCCTGCTTTAAACCCTTCTTCTTTTAGAGCATTCTCAATTTCAGTTGGACTTACGGAACTTTTTATTCCTTTCAACACAACAGACAAGCCGCGGCTACTCTTCAGCTGGAATGTATAGAAAGACTTCTTGTTTTTTTCAAAGTCGTTGGTTACTTTACGGAAGTATTCCTCGCCGTATGTTTGGATTTTGACTTCCTGGATATTTCCCTTTTTAATTAGTACAATGTGGAAATTCTTTTCCCCTATCAACGCTATCAATTTGTTTACAAGTAAGCCAGAACTTGGTTCTCTCAGCTAGATTGGTGGAGGTTTGGGTTTTTTTTGCGGTATTTCCGGAGTCTTATCATCCTTTTGCGCAAGGAGGCTAAATCTGTTATTGGCTAATGCTACTTGGGGTGCATCATTTGATGGTTCTTTCACCGTGGAATTTTTTAAAACTTTATTAGGTTTACCACTTTTTTCCGGGGACAGCTTTCTTTTAACTATTGATATATAGCGGTCCATTCCGGTTTGAACCTTTTCGCCCACTTTTTGCATTTCACTACTCGTTTTTGAGTTAGATGCAGCTGTTGCGTTATTTGAATTGCCTAAGTATTGAGGTAGAGGAAATTGCGGAATATTTCCAGGAATAGCGGGTGAGCAGGATCGTGCTCTTTGATCGTCTGTTTTATCTTTACGCACGTTTAGGTTGGTTTCATTGGTACTGCACCCCAATGTGAAATACCCATTGTTCCTCAATATGTTATTGTTAGAGTGAGTGCCTGGAGCACTCATGTATTTTATTTTATTTATTTTATTTTATTTTATTTTAATCTGTTTTATTTTTATTTTATTTTATTTTATTTATTTATTTCCTTTTATTTGTATTTTATTTATATAAATATATGTATATTATCAATTTGAACTTGTGCAGTGCACTAACTGCCGGTAATACAGTTCACCGGAAATGCAGGATTCAGCTGATCCAACTGTCGAAAGGGGTTGGCAGCGCCACCTGCTGGTACAGCACAGCTGATGCAACTCTGCGCAAAACAAAATGTTGCTTAGTATGTATGTATTTATATGTTTATCTTTATGTATGTATATATGTATATAAATAAGTATTTATTAAAACTTTTAAGTTCTTAAATACTTATCTTTTGTAGAACTTTTACGATCCCGTCGGAGAGGAAAATCGCTTCCCAAATTTCTCGGCACAAATTTTAAAAGCCGATTAATAATGAGTAAATACGAAAATTAATAACAAAATCACGGAGCGATTTTTGAAAAAATAAAGGGAAATACATATATGTTGAGCCCCTTCATTTGTGGGAAACTAAAGACTTGAGAGCCTTAAAAAATAAGAAATCTCGCATTTTTAAATTATATAAGAAGACAGGCTTGCAGAAAGTCAACCTTCAATACTCAACTTTACGACATAAATATTTTGCATTGAACAAAAAATGCTACAATGATTATCTGAGAAAAATGAAAAAGAACATTTTTCGCAATCCTAAATCGTTTTATGGTTTTGTGAATTCAAAACGCAGAGTGAGCGGATTTCCCTCATCTATGAGTTTTCGGGATTGTGTGTCTCGTGATAATCAAAGCATTGCCAATCTCTTTGCACAATTTTTCGAATCTAATTATTCCAAAGATAACTTAAATTTCAGCATATACCCGTACCATCTTTCTCAAAATAATACAATTAATGTTGCCTTTATAAATTCTGATGAAGTTTTAGATCACCTTAAATCACTGAAAGAGTCTTTTAGTTATGGTCCGGATATGATCCCCGCATGTTTCCTTAAAAAATGTGCGGATCATATTTATCTACCTTTGTCAAAGCTACTCAACTTGTCATTGAAATCTGGCATTTTTCCTATTGCTTGGAAAGAATCCTTTATTATTCCTTTACACAAAAGTGGTATTAGATCTTCAATTGAAAATTATCGAGGCATAGCAAAATTGTCTGTTATCCCAAAACTGTTTGAGTCGATTATTAGCAACCAGATAAAAAACTCGATTGAGTCATTGATTGGGAACTCTCAGCATGGTTTCTGTAGGGGTAAATCAACCATCACTAACCTTCTGGAATTTACAACAGGTGTTTCTAATGGGTTTAGGGAAAGTGCTAAAACGGATGTTATTTATACTGACTTTAGTAAAGCCTTTGACAAGGTTAATCACAATTTACTTATCCACAAGCTTCAACTACTGGGTTTTCAACCTATCCTCCTAAACTGGATCTCTTCTTACATTTCTAACAGAACACAAAGGGTTGTTTTTAAGAATGCCTATTCATTTACTATTGATGTGTCCTCTGGGGTTCCGCAGGGCAGCCATCTCGGACCGACTCTGTTCTTGTTGTGTTGCTTGGCTTAACTATACAAGCAAACACGACTCAGCTGAAAACTGAAGCGAATGATTCGTGTTTTCGTTTTTGGCTCGGCTGAATTCAGCAATAAGCAAAAAACATCGGCTATTGCTATTTTGCAGCAAGCAAATTCAAACCCTGCTTTAAACCCTTCTTCTTTTAGAGCATTCTCAATTTCAGTTGGACTTACGGAACTTTTTATTCCTTTCAACACAACAGACAAGCCGCGGCTACTCTTCAGCTGGAATGTATAGAAAGACTTCTTGTTTTTTTTCAAAGTCGTTGGTTACTTTACGGAAGTATTCCTCGCCGTATGTTTGGATTTTGACTTCCTGGATATTTCCCTTTTTAATTAGTACAATGTGGAAATTCTTTTCCCCTATCAACGCTATCAATTTGTTTACAAGTAAGCCAGAACTTGGTTCTCTCAGGTAGATTGGTGGAGGTTTGGATTTTTTTTGCGGTATTTCCGGAGTCTTATCATCCTTTTGCGCAAGGAGGCTAAATCTGTTATTGGCTAATGCTACTTGGGGTGCATCATTTGATGGTTCTTTCACCGTGGAATTTTTTAAAACTTTATTAGGTTTACCACTTTTTTCCGGGGACAGCTTTCTTTTAACTATTGATATATAGCGGTCCATTCCGGTTTGAACCTTTTCGGCCACTTTTTGCATTTCACTACTCGTTTTTGAGTTAGATGCAGCTGTTGCGTTATTTGAATTGCCTAAGTATTGAGGTAGAGGAAATTGCGGAATATTTCCAGGAATAGCGGGTGAGCAGGATCGTGCTCTTTGATCGTCTGTTTTATCTTTACGCACGTTTAGGTTGGTTTCATTGGTACTGCACCCCAATGTGAAATACCCATTGTTCCTCAATATGTTATTGTTAGAGTGAGTGCCTGGAGCACTCATGTATTTTATTTTATTTATTTTATTTTATTTTATTTTATTTTATTTTATTTTATTTTAATCTGTTTTATTTTTATTTTATTTTATTTTATTTATTTATTTCCTTTTATTTGTATTTTATTTATATAAATATATGTATATTATCAATTTGAACTTGTGCAGTGCACTAACTGCCGGTAATACAGTTCACCGGAAATGCAGGATTTCAGCTGATCCAACTGTCGAAAGGGGTTGGCAGCGCCACCTGCTGGTACAGCACAGCTGATGCAACTCTGCGCAAAACAAAATGTTGCTTAGTATGTATGTATTTATATGTTTATCTTTATGTATGTATATATGTATATAAATAAGTATTTATTAAAACTTTTAAGTTCTTAAATACTTATCTTTTGTAGAACTTTTACGATCCCGTCGGAGAGGAAAATCGCTTCCCAAATTTCTCGGCACAAATTTTAAAAGCCGATTAATAATGAGTAAATACGAAAATTAATAACAAAATCACGGAGCGATTTTTGAAAACATTTTGATTGTAAGACTAATTTTTTTGTAGGAAGTTGTAAAATTCAGCAAACTTTTATTCTTTTAAAAATTAGCCTGGTTAATTGTGGTTATAGCATTTGTGATTTCCGAAAATAATTTTTGAGTGAAGTGATAACCAAAAAACACCAAATTACCGTTCTCTCAAAAACCTAACAATACAACACATTAAAAAAAAATAGTTCCGAATTCGTTTAGAATTCCTGTGGTAAAATTCATTTGATAATTTCTATTTCCTGATTTTTGGCCATTTATTTTTCAACGATTTTTGCAATTTCCTCCCATGAAAAGTAAATAATGGAAGAAAATACAAACAATATTAAAAAATGAAACTAGCAAAAACGAGGAAAAAGTTTAATTTTATTTGAGAATTTCACATTACGTACTAAAATAAAATACGCAGCTGTATACTCGGAATTCATCTCAAAATTTGTGCATCCGATTTTTAATTTTTTTCAAATGCTGCACTAATGTTCAATATTTTTCGGCAAGCTTGGAAATATTCACTTAAACGAAGTACGTCGTTAAATTCTAAAAATTTTTATTGGAAATTATCAAAGATCACAAGATTTATTATTAATATCTTTGAAAAACCAACTGTAAAGGCAAATGTTTAGTTCACCAAATGTATGCAATTTCCTTTCTTGGTTGCGTTTTTTAAAGTAACTCTTATTATTAAATAATACGTATGATTTTTCGTTCCTATTTTATTTTGTTACTAATCAAATAATAAAAATGGCAATAAAAATCAAATTTTTCTTTGCTCTTTAAAGTTGTAGCGTTCCTCGAAATATATATTTATTTTTTTCAACCCCAAGTGTGGGAAAATAATTAATGTCCAAATCGCGGGACAAATCCCGGGATACCGGGATTATAAAATAAAACCTCGAAAATCCCGGGATCGTAAAAATCGGAAAATTTGGAATCCCTAATATGTATATGTTCGTAGTAGTATAGTTTGTCATCTATATATTAATATGCAAAAATATTTTTTTGTCGTACCAAAATGAAGGCCTTAATGTCATCATGTTGGAATAAAATACATATATGTATATCATACAGGAACAGTCACGCCGTTTTGATCCAGTCGTATCAAATGTGATACTTTGTTAAGCCCAAGATACGTAGATACTTTTTATTTGGCTTAGAACAAATTGATACCTTTTTAATTGGCATCAAATAATATTAATAAAATTTGATACAATTTAATCGAAATCAAATCAAAGAATATTAATCTATTCCTTTTTATACTCAGCTGTACTAGTACACAGAGTATTATAATTTTGATTTCATAACGGTGGATTGTAACATAATGAAATAATCGAGATAGATATGGACTTATATATATCAAAATGATCAGGGTGAAAAGAGAAATCGATTGAGCCATTTCCGTCCGTCCGTCCGTCCGTCCGTACGCACGATAACTCGCGTAAAAATTGAGATATTTTGATGAAATTTGAAATGCAAGTTGGTATCGAGACTGGGACGGTTGGTATTGAAAATGGGCGAAATCGGACCATGACCACGCCCACTTTTCCTATATAGAAAAAATAGGAAATTTGGTATCTCAGCCACTAATATAGCTAGAGTGATAAAATTTTACCCACGTATTGAGCTCAGGCCCTTATGAAGAAATTTGATGAAGTTTTGGAAAATGGGCGGTGCCACGCCCACTTATTAAGGGTCAAACATTGAAAGTTTTATATATCATAACTCAGAAACCGTTGAAGATATATCGATGAAGTTTGGTACGCGTAATTTGCTTACCTAGTCAAATGTTTTGGCGAAAAATTATCAAAATCGGTTGATGGCCACGCCCACTTTTATATATGGGAACTATAAACGGGCCTAATAAAAACATTTTAAGCGATATCTCTGTCAAATATAAAGATCTGTCACTGAAATTTTGTGGTAGGAGTCCAACTACGGACATAAAACAAAAAGTATACAAATTTTGGCAAATGGGCGGTGCCACGCCCACTTATTAAGGGGCAAATATTGAAAGTTTTATAGGCCATAACTCAGAAACCGTTAAAGATATATCGATGAAATTTGGCGTGCTATATTTACTTAGCCAAATGTGTGGACGAAAAATTACCAAAATCGGTTGACGACCACGCCCACTTTTATATATGGGTATTATAAAGTGACCTAATAAAATCATTTTTAGCGATATCTCTGTGAAATATAAAGATAATTCATTGAAATTTTGTGACATGAGTTCTACAATAGACCGGAAACAAAAAATAAAAAAAGGTAATAAAATGGGCGTGGCACCGCCTCTTTTTATACAAAGAAATCTACGAGCCTATTACTCGACAAATAACTGAGATATTATGACGAAACTTGGTTTATACACTTTTATAACTTGTGTTAATAGACACGCAAAAATGTATTGAAATCGGTTTATGACCACGACTACTTTTTAACAAAGATAATTCTGGAACACCCTTTTGGAATTTGTAACGTGAAGTCTTTGTAACTAGAAGTCATAGAGGGATGCAATTTTGCACTAAGAATAATATTTATATGCTTATTTGGATGATTGATACAAATTTTGAAAATGGCCGTGGCTGCGCCCTGTTTATGCAGCACTCGTTTCATATAAAATACACTATATCGAACACACGCAAACAAACAATGAGAGCATACAGCTGAGTATCTAATGTTCGATTCCACTCGAACTTAGGCTTCCTTACTTGTTATTTAGAAGATCTTCTTAAAAAATTTAGCAACCTGTGAATGCCAAATATGTGAATGCAAAATATGTTTTGTGAAAGTCTTTGAAAATACCAAAAAATAGGTAGATATTGGGTAATATTTTATTAACTTTTAATGAGATCACTGCCCATAGCAGGCATTTTGACTTAAAAGGGGGCAGCGCGCGCAACAAATATTTATTTAAGTACTGATTCAATTACAACAGGGATTATCACACTAACACTCTCACATATTGTACATGTGTTAAAAGCACAAAAAGCTCTTGCCTACACCCAAAAGAAACTCAATCATGGTCGAAGAGAAAAATTTTGAAATTGGAAATGGATATTACTATTATTATTAACTTCACAAAGAAACACAAACAAAATAAGAGCAAGAAAACAAAGCCTAATAAAAATATTACTTAAAAAAATTAGATAAAAAAAACCACCCCCAACGCACAATCATTTACAAGCGTTCAGTGACTGCGCGAGCAGCACAACCTTCTAGCTCAACAGCCTAATAGCCCAGTTAGTCAAGAACGTGTGTACCGCCCGCTGACGCAAACGCCCGTATGCAATTTTTAGGATTTTTTGAGCCCGTGGGGCAACGGAGCAATCAGCTGTTTTACTCACAGATATTTACATATGTATATAGTTTGCTTACATTTTGGCAGGGCTGCCATTTAGTAATTTTTGAACAAACAAGATTTTTACTAATCTTCAAAGTGTTATGCGGATTACTCTTCAATACACAACTGTGCATTATTTGCCAAATGACAAGAAAATACTAATTTAATCGTTTTTAAAGTTGTCGTTGACGACTTTTTTTTTATTAATTTAGTTACTTTTTTACGGCTTAGTTGGTAATTAAAACACATTTTTCTTGTAATTTTGTTGCTGCCCAATATATTTCCATCACACCTTGGTGATAGTTATCAAGGGCTAAAACATAAAATAACAAAAAACACAGTCAGAACATTAAATTTACAATTGAAAATCCATAAAAAAATTATATTGGAATGCAACAAGATTCTCACAAAAATCGGTGTTTAATTAAGAAATCTGTACTGAGTTTCTGTAACTCATATCTTTTCTATGTAGTATAAATAGGTGGTGACAAAGTGTGGATCGTATTAGTGTGACATCACTTTAATTGGTTTTGTTACAGAAAGTCAGATTTATTGTGGCAATTTATAACTTTTTAATGTAGAAAAATTGCAGAAGAAGACCACCAAGAGTTATAAATTAAGAAAATACAGCCACCATGATAAATACAATTTTTGCTCTAATTTTCAGTAATATCTTCATTTATTAGGAGTGAAAATTTTTTACATATTTTTACGAATAGTTACGAATTTATGTTCAATAACCCAAAAAATTCGCAAAAGAGAGACAAATTTAGAGAGTAAGACCTCGAGAGGGTTGATAAACACTGCAAGTAAAATTTTCACTTGCAACAACTAGCAGCTTTAAAAAAATAGAAGTGTCAAAAATATATGATCACAAAAATTTCAATTGGAAATATACAAACATTTTAAACGCAAATTTCTAATTGTGTAAGCGCAAAAACGAATCTTGATGATGTTGTGGAATAGCCAAAGTAGAATTTTGTTTTCCTAACTCAGTTATTTCCATTCATTTCCAATTTCAAAAATTTCAATTACAACCTAACCTAAAAATCAAATTGTCAAAACAGCGTATCAGCTGTTTTCTTGCGAATGTTTACGATTTTGTGTTCAATTACTTTGGTTGATAATATTCTCTTTTTCTCGGTTTTACTCTTAATTTGACATTGACGCTCTTTTTGCAAGTACTTGCATGTAAAGTTGTTGAACAAAGCTATTATCTTGTTATGAATTTATATATATATATATATATATTTACATTTTGTTTGGGATTTAAAAAAAAATTATAAACGTTTTCCTTCCTTTCTTTTTATACTCAGCTGTACTAGTACACAGAGTATTATAGTTTTAATCACATAACGGTGGATTGTAACAGAATGAAATAATCGAGATAGATATAGACTTATATATATCAAAATGATCAGGGTGAAAAGAGAAATCGATTGAGCCATGTCCGTCCGTCCGTCCGTCTGTAAACACTCTAACTCGCGCAAAAATTGAGATATTTTGATGAAATTTGAAATGCAAGTTGGTATGGTGACTGGGACGGTTGGTATTGAAAATGGGCGAAATCGGACCATGACCACGCCCACTTTTCCTATATAGAAAAAATCGGAAATTTGGTATCTCAGCCACTAATATAGCTAGAGTGATAAAATTTTACCCACGTATTGAGTTCACGCCCTTATGAAGAAATTTGGTGAAGTTTTGGAGAATGGGCGGTGCCACGCCCACTTATTAAGGGACAAACATTGAAAGTTTTATATATCATAACTCAGAAACCGTTGAAGATATATCGATGAAATTTGGTATGCGTAATTTGCTTACTTAGACAAATGTTTTGACAAAAAATTATCAAAATCGGTTGACGGCCACGCCCACTTTTATATATGGGTATTATAAAGTGACCTAATAAAATCATTTTAAGCGATATCTCTGTCAAATATAAAGATCTATCACTGAAATTTTGTGGCAGGAGTCCAACTACGGACATAAAACAAAAAGTACAAAAATTTTAGAAAATGGGCGGTGCCACGCCCACTTATTAAGGGGCAAACATTGAAAGTTTTATATGTCATAACTCAGAAACCGTTGAAGATATATCGATGAAATTTGGTATGCGTAATTTGATTATTTAGGCAAATGTTTTGGCGAAAAATAATCAAAATCGGTTGACGGCCACGCCCACTTTTATATATGGGAACTATAAAGGGGCCTAATAAAAACATTTTAAGCGATATCTCTGTCAAATATAAAGATCTATCACTGAAATTTTGTGGCAGTAGTCCAACTACGGACATAAAACAAAAAATACAAAAATTTTTTAAAATGGGCGGTGCCACGCCCACTTATTAAGGGGCAAATATTGAAAGTTTTATAAGCCATAACTCAGAAACCGTTAAAGATATATCGATGAAATTTGGTACGCGTGATATATTTACTTAGCCAAATGTGTGGACGAAAAATTACCAAAATCGGTTGACGACCACGCCCACTTTTATATATGGGTATTATAAAGTGACCTAATAAAACCATTTTTAGCGATATCTCTGTGAAATATAAAGATAATTCATTGAAATTTTGTGACATGAGTTCTACAATAGACCGGAAACAAAAAATAAAAAAAGGTAATAAAATGGGAGTGGCACCGCCTCCTTTTATACAAAGAAATCTACGAGCCTATTACTCGACAAATAACTGAGATATTATGACGAAACTTGGTTTATACACTTTTATAACTTGTGTTAATAGACACGCAAAAATGTATTGAAATCGGTTTATGACCACGCCTACTTTTTAACAAAGATATTTCTAGAACACCCTTTTGGAATTTGTAACGTGAAGTCTTTGTAACTAAAAGTCATAGAGGGATGCAATTTTGCACTAACAATAATATTTATATGCTTATTTGGATGATTGATACAAATTTTGAAAATGGGCGTGGCTGCGCCCTGTTTATGCAGCACTCGTTTCATATAAAATACACCCTATATCGAACAAACGCAAACAAACAATGAGAGCATACAGCTGAGTATCTAATGTTCGATTCCACTCGAACTTAGGCTTCCTTACTTGTTATTTAGAAGATCTTCTTAAAAAATTTAGCAACCTGTGAATGCCAAATATGTGAATGCAAAATATGTTTTGTGAAAGTCTTTGAAAATACCAAAAAATAGGTAGATATTGGGTAATATTTTATTAACTTTTAATGAGATCACTGCCCATAGCAGGCATTTTGACTTAAAGGAGGGCAGCGCGCGCAACAAATATTTATTTAAGTACTGATTCAATTACAACAGGGATTATCACACTAACACTCTCACATATTGTGCATGTGTTAAAAGCACAAAAAGCTCTTGCCTACACCCAAAAGAAACTCAATCTTGGTCGAAGAGAAAAATTTTGAAATTGGAAATGGATATTACTATTATTATTAACTTCACAAAAAAACACAAACAAAATAAGAGCAAGAAAACAAAGCCTAATAAAAATATTACGTAAAAAAATTAGATAAAAAAAACCACCCCCAACGCACAATCATTTACAAGCGTTCAGTGACTGCGCGAGCAGCACAACCTTCTAGCTCAACAGCCTAATAGCCCAGTTAGTCAAGAACGTGTGTACCGCCCGCTGACGCAAACGCCCGTATGCAATTTTTAGGATTTTTTGAGCCCGTGGGGCAACGGAGCAATCAGCTGTTTTACTCACAGATATTTACATATATATATAGTTTGTTTACATTTTGGCAGGGTTGCCATTTAGTAATTTTTGAACAAACAAGATTTTTACTAATCTTCAAAGTGTTATGCGGATTACTCTTCAATACACAACTGTGCATTATTTGCCAAATGACAAGAAAATACTAATTTAATCGTTTTTAAAGTTGTCGTTGACGACTTTTTTTTTATTAATTTAGTTACTTTTTTACGGCTTAGTTGGTAATTAAAACACATTTTTCTTGTAATTTTGTTGCTGCCCAATATATTTCCATCACACCTTGGTGATAGTTATCAAGGGCTAAAACATAAAATAACAAAAAACACAGTCAGAGCATTAAATTTACAATTG
Organism: Urophora cardui; assembly: GCA_960531455.1. Classification (NCBI taxonomy): domain Eukaryota; kingdom Metazoa; phylum Arthropoda; class Insecta; order Diptera; family Tephritidae; genus Urophora; species Urophora cardui. The sequence goes on along the minus strand of OY482675.1, from coordinate 41,773,397 downwards.
AAAATCCATAAAAAAATTATATTGGAAAGCAACAAGATTCTCACAAAAATCGGTGTTTAATTAAGAAATCTGTACTGAGTTTCTGTAACTCATATCTTTTCTATGTAGTATAAATAGGTGGTGACAAAGTGTGGATCGTATTAGTGTGACATCACTTTAATTGGTTTTGTTACAGAAAGTCAGATTTATTGTGGCAATTTATAACTTTTTAATGCAGAAAAATTGCAGAAGAAGACCACCAAGAGTTATCAATTAAGAAAATACAGCCACCATGATAAATACAATTTTTGCTCTAATTTTCAGTAATATCTTCATTTATTAGGAGTGAAAATTTTTTACATATTTTTACGAATAGTTACGAATTTATGTTCAATAACCCAAAAAATTCGCAAAAGAGAGACAAATTTAGAGAGTAAGACCTCGAGAGGGTTGATAAACGCTGCAAGTAAAATTTTCACTTGCAACAACTAGCAGCTTTAAAAAAACAGAAGTGTCAAAAATATATGATCACAAAAATTTCAATTGGAAATATACAAACATTTTAAACGCAAATTTCTAATTGTGTAAGCGCAAAAACGAATCTTGATGATGTTGTGGAATAGCCAAAGTAGAATTTTGTTTTCCTAACTCAGTTATTTCCATTCATTTCCAATTTCAAAAATTTCAATTACAACCTAACCTAAAAATCAAATTGTCAAAACAGCGTATCAGCTGTTTTCTTGCGAATGTTTACGATTTTGTGTTCAATTACTTTATATAATACAATGGCGCTATTATAACTCTGACGAGTTTTATGGCCGAGCTTCTCTCCCAATTCGAGGTGTGCTCCTTTTTTGTTTTTCCTACTAATTGGGTGGACCTACAGTTTTATGCCGGCTCCGAACGGCGAATGCATTTTTTGTGAGAAGCTTTTTCATGGCAGAAATACTCTCGGAGGGTATGCCGCCCACTGCCGAGAGGTGACCACTGCTCTTAAAAAACCCAATAATTGGATTTTTACTAATTAGAAAAATTTGTTTGGCTCGGACCGTGGTTTGAACCCGAGACCTCTGGCATAGCAGGCGAGCACTCTACCCACTGCACCACAGCGGCCACTATTCAATTACTTTGGTTGATAATATTCTCTTTTTCTCGGTTTTACTCTTAATTTGACATTGACGCTCTTTTTGCAAGTACTTGCATGTAAAGTTGTTGAACAAAGCTATTATCTTGTTATGAATTTATATATATATATATATTTACATTTTGTTTGGGATTTAAAAAAAAATTATAAACGTTTTCCTTCCTTTCTTTTTATACTCAGCTGTACTAGTACACAGAGTATTATAGCTTTAATCACATAACGGTGAATTGTAACAGAATGAAATAATCGAGATAGATATAGACTTATATATATCAAAATGATCAGGGTGAAAAGAGAAATCGATTGAGCCATGTCCGTCCGTCCGTCCGTCCGTCTGTCCGTCCGTCCGTCCGTCTGTAAACACTCTAACTCGCGCAAAAATTGAGATATTTTGATGAAATTTGAAATGCAAGTTGGTATGGTGACTGGGACGATTGGTATTGAAAATGGGCGGAATCGGACCATGACCACGCCCACTTTTCCTATATAGAAAAAATCGGAAATTTGGTATCTCAGCCACTAATATAGCTAGAGTGATAAAATTTTACCCATGTATTGAGTTCACGCCCTTATGAGAAATTTGGTGAAGTTTTGGAGAATGGGCGGTGCCACGCCCACTTATTAAGGGTCAAACATTGAAAGTTTTATATATCATAACTCAGAAACCGTTGAAGATATATCGATGAAATTTGGTATGCGTAATTTGCTTACTTAGACAAATGTTTTGACAAAAAATTATCAAAATCGGTTGACGGCCACGCCCACTTTTATATATGGGTATTATAAAGTGACCTAATAAAATCATTTTAAGCGATATCTCTGTCAAATATAAAGATCTATCACTGAAATTTTGTGGCAGGAGTCCAACTACGGACATAAAACAAAAAGTACAAAAATTTTAGAAAATGGGCGGTGCCACGCCCACTTATTAAGGGGCAAACATTGAAAGTTTTATATGTCATAACTCAGAAACCGTTGAAGATATATCGATGAAATTTGGTATGCGTAATTTGCTTATTTAGACAAATGTTTTGGCGAAAAATAATCAAAATCGGTTGACGGCCACGCCCACTTTTATATATGGGAACTATAAAGGGGCCTAATAAAAACATTTTAAGCGATATCTCGGTCAAATATAAAGATCTATCACTGACATTTTGTGACAGTAGTCCAACTACGGACATAAAACAAAAAATACAAAAATTTTTTAAAATGGGCGGTGCCACGCCCACTTATTAAGGGGCAAATATTGAAAGTTTTATAAGCCATAACTCAGAAACCGTTAAAGATATATCGATGAAATTTGGTACGCGTGATATATTTACTTAGCCAAATGTGTGGACGAAAAATTACCAAAATCGGTTGACGACCACGCCCACTTTTATATATGGGTATTATAAAGTGACCTAATAAAACCATTTTTAGCGATATCTCTGTGAAATATAAAGATAATTCATTGAAATTTTGTGACATGAGTTCTACAATAGACCGGAAACAAAAAATAAAAAAAGGTAATAAAATGGGCGTGGCACCGCCTCCTTTTATACAAAGAAATCTACGAGCCTATTACTCGACAAATAACTGAGATATTATGACGAAACTTGGTTTATACACTTTTATAACTTGTGTTAATAGACACGCAAAAATGTATTGAAATCGGTTTATGACCACGCCTACTTTTTAACAAAGATATTTCTGGAACACCCTTTTGGAATTTGTAACGTGAAGTCTTTGTAACTAAAAGTCATAGAGGGATGCAATTTTGCACTAACAATAATATTTATATGCTTATTTGGATGATTGATACAAATTTTGAAAATGGCCGTGGCTGCGCCCTGTTTATGCAGCACTCGTTTCAAATAAAATACACCCTATATCGAACAAACGCAAACAAACAATGAGAGCATACAGCTGAGTATCTAATGTTCGATTCCACTCGAACTTAGGCTTCCTTACTTGTTATTTAGAAGATCTTCTTAAAAAATTTAGCAACCTGTGAATGCCAAATATGTGAATGCAAAATATGTTTTGTGAAAGTCTTTGAAAATACCAAAAAATAGGTAGATATTGGGTAATATTTTATTAACTTTTAATGAGATCACTGCCCATAGCAGGCATTTTGACTTAAAGGAGGGCAGCGCGCGCAACAAATATTTATTTAAGTACTGATTCAATTACAACAGGGATTATCACACTAACACTCTCACATATTGTGCATGTGTTAAAAGCACAAAAAGCTCTTGCCTACACCCAAAAGAAACTCAATCATGGTCGAAGAGAAAAATTTTGAAATTGGAAATGGATATTACTATTATTATTAACTTCACAAAAAAACACAAACAAAATAAGAGCAAGAAAACAAAGCCTAATAAAAATATTACGTAAAAAAATTAGATAAAAACAAGTAAGGAAGCCTAAGTTCGAGTGGAATCGAACATTAGATACTCAGCTGTATGCTTTCATTGTTTGTTTGCGTTTGATGAAAACACGTTGTATTTTATATAAAGCGAGTGCTGCATAAAGTGGGCGTAGCCACGCCCATTTTCAACATTTTTATCAGTCATCCAACTAAGCATATGAATATTATTCTTTGTGCAAAATTTCATTCCTTTATGACTTCTAGTTACAAAGAAGTCTTGTTACAAATTCCCAAAGGGTGTTCCAGAAATATCTTTGTTAAAAAGTAGGCGTGGTCATAAACCGATTTCAATAAATTTTTGCGTGTCTATTAACACAAGTTATAAAAGTGTATAAACCAAGTTTCGTCATAATATCTCAATTATTTGTCGAGTTGTGGGCTCTGAAATCTCGTTGATTCCTTTGTCTGAAAAGAGGCGGTGCCACGCCCATTTTCCGAAATTTTTCTATTTTTTGTTTCCGATCTATTGTAGAACTCATGCCACAAAATTTCAATGAATTATCTTTATATTTGACAAAGATATCGCTTAAAATGTTTTTATTAGGCCACTTTATGATACCCATATATAAAAGTGGGCGTGGTCGTCAACCGATTTCGCTAAAATTTCGAACATGTATTACTACAAGTAGTGAAAGTGTATAGACCAAGTTTCGTCATAATATATCGATTATTTGTCGAGTTATGGGCTCAGAAATCTCGTATATTCCTGCTTCTAAAAGGAGGCGGTGCCACGCCCATTTTCTAAAATTTTTGTATTTTTTGTTTTATGTCCATAATTGGACACCTTCCATAAAATTTCAATGATATATCTTTATATTTGACAGAGATATCGCTTAAAATGCTTTTATTAGGTCACTTTATAATACCCATATATAAAAGTGGGCGTGGTCGTCAACCGATTTTGGCAATTTTTCGTCCAAACATTTGCCTAAGTAAGTATATCACGCCTATCAAATTTCATCGATATATCTTCAACGGTTTCTGAGTTATGACTCATAAAACTTTCAATGTTTGCCCCTTAATAAGTGGGCGTGGCACCGCCCATTTTCCAAAATTTCACCATATTTCTTCATAAGGGCCTGAGCTCAATACGTGTGTGAAATTTTATCACTCTAGCTCTATTAGTGACCGAGATAAAAAATTTCCGATTTTTACTATATAGGGGAGGTGGGCGTGGTCATGGTCCGATTTCACCCATTTTCAATACCATCCGTTCCTGTCTTGATACCAACTTACATTTCAAATTTCATCAAAATATCTCAATTTTTGCGCGAGTTATCGTGCTCACAGACGGACAGACGGACAGACGGACAGACGGACAGACGGACAGACGGACAGACGGACGGACATGGCTCAATCGATTTCTCTTTTCACCCTGATCATTTTGATATATATAAGTCTATATCTATCTCGATTATTTCATTCTGTTACAATCCACCGTTAGGAAATCAAAACTATAATACTCTGTGTACTAGTACAGCTGAGTATAAAAAACCACCCCCAACGCACAATCATTTACAAGCGTTCAGTGACTGCGCGAGCAGCACAACCTTCTAGCTCAACAGCCTAATAGCCCAGTTAGTCAAGAACGTGTGTACCGCCCGCTGACGCAAACGCCCGTATGCAATTTTTAGGATTTTTTGAGCCCGTGGGGCAACGGAGCAATCAGCTGTTTTACTCACAGATATTTACATATATATATAGTTTGTTTACATTTTGGCAGGGTTGCCATTTAGTAATTTTTGAACAAACAAGATTTTTACTAATCTTCAAAGTGTTATGCGGATTACTCTTCAATACACAACTGTGCATTATTTGCCAAATGACAAGAAAATACTAATTTAATCGTTTTTAAAGTTGTCGTTGACGACTTTTTTTTATTAATTTAGTTACTTTTTTACGGCTTAGTTGGTAATTAAAACACATTTTTCTTGTAATTTTGTTGCTGCCCAATATATTTCCATCACACCTTGGTGATAGTTATCAAGGGCTAAAACATAAAATAACAAAAAACACAGTCAGAACATTAAATTTACAATTGAAAATCCATAAAAAAATTATATTGGAAAGCAACAAGATTCTCACAAAAATCGGTGTTTAATTAAGAAATCTGTACTGAGTTTCTGTAACTCATATCTTTTCTATGTAGTATAAATAGGTGGTGACAAAGTGTGGATCGTATTAGTGTGACATCACTTTAATTGGTTTTGTTACAGAAAGTCAGATTTATTGTGGCAATTTATAACTTTTTAATGCAGAAAAATTGCAGAAGAAGACCACCAAGAGTTATCAATTAAGAAAATACAGCCACCATGATAAATACAATTTTTGCTCTAATTTTCAGTAATATCTTCATTTATTAGGAGTGAAAATTTTTTACATATTTTTACGAATAGTTACGAATTTATGTTCAATAACCCAAAAAATTCGCAAAAGAGAGACAAATTTAGAGAGTAAGACCTCGAGAGGGTTGATAAACGCTGCAAGTAAAATTTTCACTTGCAACAACTAGCAGCTTTAAAAAAACAGAAGTGTCAAAAATATATGATCACAAAAATTTCAATTGGAAATATACAAACATTTTAAACGCAAATTTCTAATTGTGTAAGCGCAAAAACGAATCTTGATGATGTTGTGGAATAGCCAAAGTAGAATTTTGTTTTCCTACCTCAGTTATTTCCATTAATTTCCAATTTCAAAAATTTCAATTACAACCTAACCTAAAAATCAAATTGTCAAAACAGCGTACCAGCTGTTTTCTTGCGAATGTTTACGATTTTGTGTTCAATTACTTTGGTTGATAATATTCTCTTTTTCTCGTTTTTACTCTTAATTTGACATTGACGCTCTTTTTGCAAGTACTTGCATGTAAAGTTGTTGAACAAAGCTATTATCTTGTTATGAATTTATATATATATATATATATTTACATTTTGTTTGGGATTTAAAAAAAATTATAAACGTTTTCTTTCCTTTCTTTTTATACTCAGCTGTACTAGTACACAGAGTATTATAGTTTTAATCACATAACGGTAGATTGTAACAGAATGAAATAATCGAGATAGATATAGACTTATATATATCAAAATGATCAGGGTGAAAAGAGAAATCGATTGAGCCATGTCCGTCCGTCTGTCCGTCCGTCCGTCCGTCTGTAAACACTCTAACTCGCGCAAAAATTGAGAAATTTGAAATGCAAGTTGGTATGGTGACTGGGACTGTTGGTATTGGAAATGGGCGAAATGGGACCATGACCACGCCCACTTTTCCTATATAGAAAAAATCGGAAATTTGGTATCTCAGTCACTAAAATAGCTGGAGCGATCAAATTTCACCCACGTGTTGAGCTCAGGCCCCTAGGAAGAAATTTGATGAAATTTTGGAAAATGGGCGGTGCCACGCCCACTTATTTAGGGTCAAACCTTGAAAGTTTTATATGTCATAACTCAGAAACCATTGAAGGTATATCGATGAAATTTGGTACGCGTGATTTACTTACTTAGGCAAATGTTTGGACGGAAAATAGTTAAAATCGGTTTACGGCCACGCCCACTTTTATATATGTGTATTATAAAGTGACCTTTTAAAAACATTTTAAGCCATATCTCTGTCAAATATAAAGATCTATCATTGAAATTTTGTCGCATGAGTCCAACTATGGACATAAACAAAAAACACAAAAATTTTGGAAAATGGGCAGTGCCACGCCCTATTACTAAGGGGCAAACATTGAAAGTTTTATGAGTCATAACTCAGAAACCGTTGAAGATATATCGATGAAATTCGGTACGCGTAATATAATTACTTAGTCAAATGTTTGGACGAAAAATTTCCAAAATCGGTTGAGGGCCACGCCCACTCTTATATATGTGTATTATAAAATGACCTAATAAAAACATTTTAAGCGATATCTCTGTCAAATATAAAGATATATCATTGAAATTTTATGATAGGAGTCCAACTGTGGACATAAAACGAAAAACACAAAAATTTTGGAAAATGGGCGTGGCACCGCCTCTTTTTAGAAGCAGGAATATGCGAGATTTCTTAGCGTATAACTAGGGATGGCAAAAAAAAATAAATAACCGATTAACCGTTTTTTAGATTAATCGAAAGCGTTCGATTATTAATCGTGAATAATTGTGGGGAACTAACCGATTATAACCGTTTTTCGATTACAATTATTCCATAAAAAAATATATATAATAAACGAAAAAGAAATCATCATTTATTATGAAAAATCGTCAAAATGGCGATAAAATCGTCTATTCGGGAACTGGTGGGAACATTTATTGCGTTTTTTTTTTGGATATACTACGTGGGTAACCGAATTCGGACTCGGATGAAAAGGCGGAAATTCCCAACTTCGATTATTTTCGACTTGAGAGGAAAAAGGTTAATCGAAAAAATAATCAAAAGGAAAAAACCGATACATTTTAATCGTTTACCGAAAGAAATTAACCGATTATAATCGTTTTTCCGGTTATTGTTGCCATCCCTACGTATAACTCGACAAATAATTGGGATATTATGACGAAACTTGGTGTGTACACTATTATTACTTGTGGTAATACATGTTCAAAATTTTAGCGAAATCGGTTGACGACCACGCCCACTTTTATACATGGGAACTATAAAGTGGCCTAATAAAAACATTTTAAGCGATATCTCCGTCAAATATAATGATAATTCATTGAAATTTTGTGACATGAGGTCTACAATAGACCGTAAACAAAAAATAGAAAAATTGTGGAAAATGGGCGTGGCACCGCCTCTTTTTAGACAAAGGAATATAAGAGATTTCTTAGCCTATAACTCGACAAATAATTGAGATATTGAAGTGTGACCAAGAATTAATTTTATTCAAATAAAATCAGCTCTATTTATACAGATTTGTTTTACATTGTTTTCTTATTTACTACTTATTTACTAACGTTCTTACATGCTAAACATATGGACATACTTAAAACATACGTACATATATATCGTATGAAATACATTGTACATACATATTACCTTAAACATACGTACACACATATTGTGTAAAATATATGTACATATATTCACATGTGCATAGCTCGGAACTTCACTAGATGCATATTTCAGTGCAGTCACCAACACCAACATATCCAACGTGAGGCTGCAAGCAATGCAGTCACACACATATGTACATATACCAAGCGTGGAGACACCTGCAGTGCAGCCGCATATATCTACATATATAGAGTCGGCATATGCAACCCGATGCAACTCCACGGCTTGTGCTGCTTATGTACTCAGCGTGAGAAAATGAATAGAATTAGGATTTTGTTGACATAGCAAAATGTGTACATTCCACAGCCGGACAGTTAGAAGTCAGCGTGTGGCTTTGTTGCTGTTGGCGACTTGTTCTGACACACTACACCTCCTTTCCTAAAAAAAATCGTGAATACATATGAACGATTTTAGAGTTGTAATGATTTGTAGTGGTTTTTTTTTTTTTTTTTTTTTTTTTTTTTTTTTTTTTGAAGTGTACATTTTTATACATTTATGAGCATAAATTTTGTTTGATACTTTGAGATGTTTATTGTTTGTCATTTGTTTACAAGAAATTTTCTGTTGCGACAATGGTTTTGGTGTATTTTATTTCAAGTGGTTGAACAATAACTCATGTTTTTAGATGTTTGTTTAGTTGTTTGTTTATTAATGTGATACTTTTTCTTGTTTTATATTTTGCTTTGAATAAAAGTCGGCTTTTTGTTTATGATACTTATAACTTAGAACTGTTTTGTGTACGTAAAACTTAAAGTGGAAAAATTATGGATAAGTGAAATTTATGAGTAATAAATTTTAAGGTTTTTTGTAAAATTAAAGTGATCTTATTCAAAATAGCTTAAGTCCGTTTTTATGAATTATGATTTTCTTAGTTTTATCGCTTAGTTGGTTATTTAAATCTAGATTTTCTACATTAAAGGGAGTTAAGGTATAGTTATTTTTCTTATCGATATTTTCTACCTTATAGGGCCCTTTATATCTATTGTCTAACTTATGACCTGCTTCATTTTTGATTAATACTAAATCTCCTATATTTATCTCCTTATATTGTATTTTCCTATCATAACTAACTTTTTGTTTTTCCTTAGCTTCTTTTACTAATTTATAGGCTCTATCCTGTGCTATTTGTAACCTATATTTAATTTCTTTGTCGTAAGCCTCATAATTATAAACTGGGCTAATTGTACTTTCTTGTAAAAATTCATACGTCAAGGGTATCTTTCCAAAGACTAACTCGAATGGGCAGTAACCGTGAATTGTGGATGGTGTTGTATTGTAACAGTATGCAAAATATTTGATATACTCATCCCAATCATCTTTGTTAGTGGAAATATAAGAACGGATGTATTCATTAAAAGTTCTATGGCTACGTTCACAGTGCCTAAGGTTTGATAGTGATATGGGGTTGATGTTTTGTGTTCAATTTTTAAAAGTTTACACAATTCTTCAAATATGTTGTTTTTATATTCAGTTCCCATATCTGTTATGATTGTTTTCATACAACCATAAATCAAAATAAAGTTTTCAAAGATTGCTTTGGCGACTGTTTTCGCGTGCTTGCTTGCAATTGGAATTGCGATCAGATACTTGGTAAGGTCACATACAATAGTGACTGCATATTCATTTCCATTTACCGATACCGGCAATGGTCCAATTGTATCAATCTGCACCGTATCAAACGCTTTTGTGGGCGTTTCGGTTATTATCATTGGTTCTTTCAAATTTTTATTTACTTTGTTTTTACTACATTTAATGCATTGTTTAATGTAACTTTTTATGTCATTTTTCATATTTTTCCAATAATATTTTTGTCTAATTTTATTAGTTGTGCGATTGATTCCTGGGTGGCCACCATTAACAGGATCATCGTGATATTTTTGTAATATCTTTTTAATTATTTCCTTATTTGTCACGTGCATAACCTCCGGAGTTAATGCAATAGTTAAATTTTTGAGAACTTTGGTACCTATTTCTTTAAATTCGTCTACTCGAGTATAATTATTTTTAAACAATTTGTCTCCTAAGGACAACTGTAATTTATTTATTTTCAAATTGTTGGCTTCTTTCATTAGCCTGGCAAAGAATTGACCTAAATCAATCTTCGTCTTAACAATTGAATTATTATTAATATTTGAATTGCCGGCTTCATTCGGAAGCCTGGCAAAGGATTGACCTGAATCAATCTTCGCCTCAACAATTAAATCATTAATGTCTATTTTGATACAAATTTTCTTTCCCTTTTTGAACTGCAGTTTCGGGGGATCGAAAACGAGCTGAGCTAGCTTTTTTACTTCATATTTATTAAGCGCTTCATATATTTTTATGTTCTCTTCGTGACATTTATTTTTGATATCCTTATTGTTGGAATTTTTATTATTGGAATTTTTATTGGTTTCCGACCGTGTCGTAACCCTCATAATCTGGCATGCTTTAACCGACATTTCTTTTAAATCATTTATATTTATGCGTGATAGTGCATCCGCAACATAATTTTCTTTACCGGCAATATACTCCACCTCAAAGTCATATTCCTCCAACTCCAATCGAACTCTAGTTAATTTTGATGAAGGGTTTTTCATCGAAAATAGGTATGTTAAGGGGCGATGGTCTGTTTTAATTAAAAATTTTCTGCCATAAACGTATGGTCTAAAATAAGTTATTGCCCAATGTATTGCCGCCAACTCCTTTTCAATTGTTGCTTTATTGCTTTCACCTTTTGTGAATGCTCTTGACGCATAGGCAATTGGTAGTTGTTTGCCTTCATATTCTTGACTAAGAACTGCGCCGCAGGCAAATCCACTGGCATCTGTTGTTATACAAAATTCTTTATCGAAATCTGGGTATTGTAAAATATTTGGGTGTATTAATGCCTCCTTCAAATAGTCAAAAGCTTTTTGGCATTCCTCTGTCCATTCGAAGGGGACATTCTTTTTACACAATCTCGTTAAAATTCTAGAATGGGCTGCAAAATTTGGAACAAATCTTCGGTAATAGTTACAAAATGCGACAAATCGCTTAACTTCATCTGCGTTTTTTGGGATTGGGTAGTTTAGAACAATTTCAAATTTACTAGGATCAGGTAAAATTCCTTTATTTGTGCATTTATGTCCAAGATAAGTGATTTCTTGGTTAAAAAATAAACATTTGTCCGGATGTAATTTTAAATTATATTTTCTGCAAGTAGAAAATACATCTCTCAAATTTGTAATCATATGCTTTTCTGAGCATCCCAATACCACCAAATCGTCCATGTATAGAAACGCTTGTGATGGTTTAAGGCAAATGCCAGAGTCATCATTCTTTGGAATGAGTTAGGCGCTACTTTCAGACCATACGGCAATCTTTAGAAACGGTACGTGCCATCATCCGCCGTAAACAAGGTGATGTCCCTAGAGTCTTTATGTAATTCAATTTGATGAAAGCCGGACATTAAGTCCAGGCATGAAAAATATTTAGCTCTGCCCAATTGATCCAGGATATCATCAATTCTTGGCAATGGAAATTTATCCGCGGTTAGTTTTTTATTTACCTGTCTATAGTCAACGACTAGTCTCCATCTTTTATCATTCTTTCCGGGTAATGGTTTTTTGGGTACCAGGAGAATTGGGCTATTATATTCTGATATAGACGGCTCTATAATGTCGTCTTCAATTAATTTATTTACGTGCTTACTAATTTCATTTTTATGAGCTTGTGGAATTCTGTAGTTTTTGACATAAACAGGGTTATCATCTTTCATGTGTAATTTTTGCTTGTAAAAATTATTAGTGGTTATTGTTCAGTTTCTAATGAGAATATATCAATGAATTCTGAGCATAATGTATTAAGTGATTGACTGGCGAAAGGTGGGAAATTTTTATTTAATCTTTCTAACTTTTCTTTATTATTTTCTGCTGATTCAGATTTAGTTTTTACTATTGTGTAATCATTTAAATTTTCTATATCGATTTTGAAATTTTGAATGGTTGCGTTTTTATCTGTTGTATTTATAACTCTAATAAAGGTTTCATGTGAATTTACTAATGTATTGGCTATAAAAATGCCTTCAGATAATGCTTGATGAGGTACTAATAGTTCAGATTTGTTACTTTTAATATGGATCTGTCGGATTACTTCCGATCTTGCAGGTATTGTTATAGTATTGATGGATGGTCTATTTGACATTTGTATTATGATGTTTTCTGGGTAATCATATGGCCGTAATATTAGGGTGTCTCCGTTTTTGTTGTAATCTAAAATGCAATTGTATTTTTTAATAAAATCAAGTCCTAAAATTCCGTCGCAAGGAATTGGAAAATTATCTTCTACTATGTGAAATTTGTGTCTGATTAGTAGGTAATCATCTTTTAAATCTGCTTTAACCGTTCCAATAGTGCTTGTTATACCTCGACCAATGCCCTTTAATTCAGTTTTTTGTGAACAATCTATTGTGACATTACTGTAAATTTGACCCTTTTTATTACAAGCTTTTATTTAACTTCACTTTTTGTATGTATGTCGTGGAATTTTGCAACGAACATTTAAGATACTTCTAGTTGAGCTAGGTACTTGAAATTTGGAACATAGTTCAGGACCCGAAGACAATGCAATGTGAAATAAAAAAAAATCCGATAGATGGCGCTGGTGTCGAGATATTTGTAAAATTCGTATTTACCGACCGAATTTGTTCATATTCGGTATATATATTGCCTATGAGAAAGTAAATACATCCGAGGAAAAAAATCGCCGCTAGGTGGCGCTGGTGTCAAGATATTTGTAAAATTCGTATTTACCGACCGAATTTGTTCATATTCGGTATATATATTGCCTATGAGAAAGTAAATACATCCGAGGAAAAAAATCGCCGCTAGGTGGCGCTGGTGTCAAGATATTTGTAAAATTCGTATTTACCGACCGAATTTGTTCATACTCGGTATATATATTGCCTATGAGAAAGTAAATATATCCGTGGAAATAAATCGCCGCTAGGTGGCGCTAGTGTCAAGATATTTAGAAAATTAGTATTTATGAACCAGATTTGTTCCTATTTTGAACACGTATTACGAAGTAATCTATTCACAAAAGAGTATAGTAAAACCAGATATTAGATGTAATATGCATTGTAAAACTAAAAAGGCAAAAATAAAACAAAGTAAAAAAATTTTTTTAAAAAACTTTTATTTAATATTAATATAACAATTTACTAAAAAGGAAAAAAATAATTTTTTTATATTTTTGAACAAGATTTATATTAGTCCTTAGTTCATTTGGATCTTAATTTCAATCTAAACATACATTTAACGTATTTCTTCAAAGCATTTCTGTATATGTATCAACATAAATAAAAGCGCGGGTACTCATTACATATTCATGTTATAAAACCGTATTGGCGAAATGGAAGGAAGCGATAAAAACTTTAAATTCCAATTACGTAAGATATGCATTACGTAAAGAGCACCCGCGCTTTTATTTATGTTGATACATATACAGAAATGCTTTGAAGAAATACGTTAAATGTATGTTTAGATTGAAATTAAGATCCAAATGAACTAAGGACTAATATAAATCTTGTTCAAAAATATAAAAAAATTATTTTTTTCCTTTTTAGTAAATTGTTATATTAATATTAAATAAAAGCTTTTTTAAAAAAATTTTTTTACTTTGTTTTATTTTTAATTGATTTATCTGCTCCTGTATCGATCAGGAGGGTTGAAATTGAGTTATTTAGAGTTGTTTTGTAGGATATATAGCTATTGAGGTGTAAATTGAAAACATATAATTTTTTATTTATTGAGGTGGAGTTTGTTGGTTTTCCTGTTGGTTAATATTTCGTACGTTTCTGGTATTATTACGGTTAGAACCTCGTGATCCAAAGTTTCGACCCGATCTTTGGTTATTAGACCGATTATTATTATTGTTGTTGAAATTATTAAAACGTGGTGGGTATGTACGCCTTTGGCTACCTCTATAATTGTTAGATTGGTAACCTCTGCGGAAATTACCGAGAAAATAATTTTGTTGGCGTATATGAAGTAACGAATTAGGGTTACCCGTTATTTCTGTGCAGCTATTTGTGAATTTCGATATGGCTTCGTTCATCGAGGTGAACGTTCCAGCTTGCATAATGGTTTTCACCTTTTCGTTGGAGCAGTTTTTATACATAGCTTTCACAGCTGATTGTGTGGCATACTTGGTTGCTAACTCTGGGGTTAGTCCGTCGGAGATGTATGCTCCTTTGTGAGTTTCTCAATTTCAGCAGTGTATTGATTTGCAGTTTTACTGCGCTGCTGGATGTTCAGGAGTTTTGCAGTTAAAACTTCTACCGACTAACCCTTTACTGCATTTTTTAATTTTTGTTTTATTTCTTGTATAGTTGCTTCAGTATTTACCAGATTTCTGGCCGTGCCTTTTAGCTTTGTCTTTATCATAGATACTGCGACAGCCTCATGTGTTTCTTTAATTTGTTCTACAATATCAAGGGCGTCCAGAAAACTGGGTAGATTTTCGGGTTTGCCATCGAATTCGGGCAATATCGAGGACGCAGTTTTAATAAACGCTACCATTGTTTGCGCCATGTTTGTATCTGTTTGGGTATTCTGGTCTATGTGAGGTGCAAATGTCGCTGTCTGTTCGACAGTCTCGGTTTGCCAGAGTACATCTATACCTGGAAGAATTTTTTCTTCTGATTCTTGTTCTTCCTCAGTGTCTGAACTGTCTTCGTTCAAACTAGCGTCGAAATCTATTTCAATATTATGTCCAAAAGTTTTTGGTACTGTGAAGTCGATGCCATATCTCGATAACGAGTATATTAATTTGTCTCTAATGCTCGAAAATATTTGGTAGGCTTCTACCTGATGAGCTTTTGTTAGAGTATGGTTTACCCTTCGTAGTATTATTCCTGAATTATTAAATGACAATAATATAATTTTGAGGTGTTTCTTTATTGTCTCTAATTTTATTTTGGTGTTTTTACATATACATTTATATGATTTTTCAGCGTTTATCTTTTGTTCAGTTAGTTCCCGCAAAATATCATCCCACTTTTCCATTGGGTATAAGAATTAAAGCTTATCCAGGCCGTCCGCGCGGCTCTGGTACTTCTTTTTCAAAAATTTATTATGAAGTGAGTATATTCTCAGGAACAGACTGATGCAAGTTCAAATTATTACAATCAGAAGCAACACTTTAATAAATTCTAGTGTCTCAGTATGGTCAACTACTTTTATGTTGTTTATAACGTTAGCGTTTGGGTTTTCAATTTTGGACTTTGTACCCCCCATTTCAGAAAAAAGAAAAAAATTTATTATTATTAGTTTTTTTTTTTTTTTTTTTTTTTTTTTATTTATTTATTTAATTTTTACGTCTTATAAATTTTACTTCGAATCTATATATTTCTTCAGCTGCAGTTAACATTGGTGTTACAACGTTTTCCCTTGAGGGTTCCTCAGGCATTTCTATTAAATTCCACCATTCTTTTAAGTTTTCTAATGATAAATTTCTATCTTTTATACTTTGATTAATCTCTGACTGAAGCTGCTCATATGATGCTAATGGGCCTTTTTCGTATATTCTAGTATTTCTTCTTCTTTCCATTATAAAATTTTTAAACTTATTTTGAACTTCTTAATAATTTGATTTTTTCTCTTACTTTAAACTTTTCTTCCGCACAAGTAACGAAGTTTAATGATTGGTATGCTTTGGCTATTTCTTTGAGCTTCCGATATTTTTTACCACCCCGAGTTTGTTTCTTTATTTTTAAAATTTGTGGGATCTTTGGTTCCTCTTTTTTAATTAATTTATTACGCCGCCGATATTCTTCAATAGTTATCGGTTGCGGTCCTTGTCTCACAGCTGTAGAGGTTTGAGGAACCTCTTCAGTGGCTTCTTCTTCCAAAAAGAATTGTTCCCACCTATCGAAAATGGAATCAAATTCTTCTTGGGTAACTATTTCCTCCATAAGAAATAGCCAAATCAAAATTTACAAACAAAATTTTCCTTTTTTTTTTTTGAAAGAAAAAAAAATTTTTTTTTTTTGTCTTAATATATCCCTAGGCAGATAAAATCTGCGCTTTGGTGAGCGCCCTAGGACGCTGAAGTATTCTAATCTTATTTATATGTATACTTATTTCATTCAGT
This sequence comes from Urophora cardui, assembly GCA_960531455.1. Lineage (NCBI taxonomy): Eukaryota > Metazoa > Arthropoda > Insecta > Diptera > Tephritidae > Urophora > Urophora cardui. The sequence continues at coordinate 41,756,706 of OY482675.1, read as the reverse complement.
TGTACCATTGGTCGCCACGATTACCACCGAGTACAAATCCTTTACCGATCCTGATTATCACCGTTCCACCGATCCCTTTTTTTTTTGTTTCAGTATTGTACCATCAGTCGCCACGATTAATACCGAGCACAAATCCTTTACCACCAGTTCTAATTATTACCGTTCCATCGATCCTCTTTTATTTTTTGTTTCAGCGTTGTACCATTTGTCGCCACAATTACCACTGAGTACAAATCCTTTACCACCGATTCTGATTATCACTGTTCCATCGATCCTTTTTTTTTTGTTCTAATCCTCCTTTCAGTCGCCACAATTACCACCGAGGACAAATGCTTTACCACCGTTCCATCGATTTGTTCTGATCTCTCCTTTTTTTGTGTTTTCTGATCCTTTTCGTTTACTTTTTTTTTTCGTTGATAAATATTAATTTTATTAAAATTAGGCTTCTGCTTGGATTTCTGCAGTCTGCTGTATATAGCAGTCTGCTAAAAAAATCCTATCTGCTGTTGTAGAGCAGGCAGGATCGCCATGAAGTGTGACCAAGAATTAATTTTATTCAAATAAAATCAGCTCTATTTATACAGATTTGTTTTACATTGTTTTCTTATTTACTACTTATTTACTAACGTTCTTACATGCTAAACATATGGACATACTTAAAACATACGTACATATATATCGTATGAAATACATTGTACATACATATTACCTTAAACATACGTACACACATATTGTGTAAAACATATGTACATATATTCACATGTGCATAGCTCGGTACTTCACTAGATGCATATTTCAGTGCAGTCACCAACACCAACATATCCAACGTGAGGCTGCAAGCAATGCAGTCACACACATATGTACATATACCAAGCGTGGAGAAACCTGCAGTGCAGCCGCATATATCTACATATATAGAGTCGGCATATGCAACCCGATGCAACTCCACGGCTTGTGCTGCTTATGTACTCAGCGTGAGAAAATGAATAGAATTAGGATTTTGTTGACATAGCAAAATGTGTACATTCCACAGCCGGACATTTAGAAGTCAGCGTGTGGCTTTGTTGCTGTTGGCGACTTGTTCTGACACACTACAATATTATGACGAAACTTGGTTTATATACTTTTATAACTTGTGTTAATAGACACGCAGAAATTTATTGAAATCGGTTTATGACCACGCCTAGTTTTTAACAAAGATATTTCTGGAACACCCTTTAGTAATTTGTAACGTGACATCTTTGTAACTGGAAGTCATAAAGGAATGAAATTTTGCACAAAGAATAATATTCATATGCTTAGTTGGATGACTGATAAAAATGTTGAAAATGGGCGTGGCTACGCCCACTTTATGCAGCACTCGCTTTATATAAAGTACACCGTGTTTCTATCAAACGCAAACAAACACTGAAAGCATACAGCTGAGTATATAATGTTCGATTCCACTCGAACTTAGGCTTCCTTACTTGTTAAAAATTAAAGTAATAATAAATAGTTCGTTTAAGTAGACATACTAGTTTTTCCATGTGAACACATATATGTATATTCGATAACATTTTACAACCTTTTTGAGTTAGTTGTATAATTCTGTGAAAATTACTTTTTAAATATTTAATAACTAAAAATGTTCAACTGGCAACCCTTCTACCTTGCAACCATGCGAGCGATCAGCTGACACGTTTTTACGTAAAAAATCAAAATGATTTTGATTTCTGCGGTACGGGCTTCTGCGTCGTACGTCGTTGAATAATCGGTTACATACAAATCCCATTAAATAGGTTGAATCAGCTGACACGGTACACGGGTTTACGTTCACGAATAACTGGACTATAACGCTGACTAGAAATCGTTGAACAAAAATTTGCAAACAAAATTCCTTTTGTTATGGTTTGCTATCGATATCAACGCTGATATCGATCATAAACGGTTCAGTTGCTCAATTCTGTCTGTGTGGCAGCACCACTATTTCAGTAGCTTCTTCCTTAGTAGTTTCCAATAACTTCCAATTAATAATGACCGACGTGCTGACATGGTGAAGAAGAATGGTTGACGCGTGGCCAAACTAAACAGGTCGTCGCATGTGAGCCAGAATATGCGATTGGCGTTAGGCGGCTTGTTTCAAATGTCAAAAGCAGGGAAAAAGAAGTGAACACACAACTTAGCAAGGATTGTCTAAAGAAGGATTTCGCGGCAGATAAGCTGATTGCAATTGGGTATGTGTGCAAAAAAAAAAGTGCGTCAGATAGAACCGATTGGGGAAAAATTTTACTTTGAAAGTAATTTCTCTCCTCTTTCACGTTGACATTTTTTTTTAAAGGAACCACACACATCAAAACGTAACTAATATAACCTTTTTTGGATAAACCTTGAGCTTAGCATTCTACTTCTATGAACAACGCATGCAAGATTGTAAAATCAAAGCAACAGACAATAAGTTGACATATGCCAAAAAGAAGAAGAGCGATTCTCCCTCGCATCGACCTTTTATGTTTGGGCTATGAGCGAGTTTGACAGGTGGCCGCAATCGTTGACAATCGTTCCAATGGCGGGATATGCACATGTATTGGTTCTTCCAGGGTTGCCATGAACACTTGTTATCGTGAAAATACGTCACACCTTGTTATTGGTGACTTAGTACTTTCAGATGCATATATTATAAAATGTTCTTATGCGCTCTACACAATTTTAAATTTTACATAGTTCACAGAAAATTAATTAATTATTTACGACATATCTATACTATTGTTTCATTAATCAGATTTTCCTGTCTCTTACCAATTCTATAATTTGAGCGTAAGGCAACAAAGTCTATTAATATTCGTAACGCACATTAATAGAATTTGACAGAGCAAAATTTATAAGGGCGCGAATATAATCGATTATTTTGAAATAGTTTCATGGGGAAAATGCTTGAGGCATTTTATTCCGAAAGTTTTGGTATTTTTTAAACGGTTTTATTTAGCTCACCCCGTTTGTTTTATTATTTATTATTTATTCTTTATTCTTGGGTCAAATTTAGTAATTCAAATTTCACCCTCTTCCTGTCAACCGATTAATCTGAAATTTTGCACGCATGTATAACCCCGATGACAATGCAATATTTACAAAAATCGCATTTATGGTCCGATTTGGCTGAAATTCGGAACATGTATTACTACCTTGAAAAGAAATATTTTCTTAAAAAAAAAATTCCGCTAGGTGGCGCGTGGGTCGCTATATTTACAAAAATCGCATTTATGGTCCGATTTGGCTGAAATTCGGAACATGTATTACTACCTTGAAAAGAAATATTTTCTTAAAAAAAAAATTCCGCTAGGTGGCGCGTGGGTCGCTATATTTACAAAAATCGCATTTATGGTCCGATTTGGCTGAAATTCGGAACATGTATTACTACCTTGAAAGGAAATATTTTCCTAAAAAAAACTTCCGATAGGTGGCGCGTGGGTCGCTACAGAGGCGTTGGACTGCAATAAACTAACGGGCAAGAAACCTTGCAATAATGAAGCACTAAATGAATTAAACAGAATGCGAAATAAAAACTAAAAACTAGAAAATGAAAATAGGTAAAAAACTTTTTAAGTTAAACGGTTTTATGTTATACATACATTGCAATGTTTAAGATAAATGTACTAAAAACCAAAAAATAATAAAATAGATACAGTCGTGGGAATTATAAACATTTGCATAGACTAGACTAAAATAAAACCGGGGGGCACGTCAATTGTCTACAAATTATCGACTTAATGTGCGATAGAAGAATCGTTTAATTCGTCGTTAGGCAGTTGGCCCGCAGACGGTGAGGAAAATACTTACTATTTTCTTGCTCATGGAAATTCCAATAGTTATACACTCCATGTTAATAAAAGAGATGTTTCAACTAGTTTATCGTTGGACATTCACACGAGGAATCGTTTCACTGCTCGTAGTTTGTCTTTAATCGACAAAACATATGATAAAAGTACTACTCGCTCACCACTATGAAACCCTAAAACTCGCTTATAATCGAGCTTGCTAGCTTTTTTCCACATTCTAGCCCTACTTATCACACGTCCATCGTTGTCGGTTGAACAACTGCCTAATTATAGTGTAACATTACAAAACAAACATTTTAATCAACGATTGTAGACAATTGACGTGCCCCACGGTTTTATTTTAGTCTAGTCTATGCAAATGTTTATAATTCCCACGACTGTATCTATTTTATTATTTTTTGGTTTTTAGTACATTTATCTTAAACATTGCAATGTATGTATAACATAAAACCGTTTAACTTAAAAAGTTTTTTTACCTATTTTTATTTTTGTGTAACATGGCAATCACATTCCACCCCGCTTGAGTCACTGCTAGCGTCACACCAGAATATAGACACCCAAAATAACAGTAAAATCACGCCACTGAACAAGCGGCAGTCACGCCACTTTTACGCTGAAGACATATCGAGGCGACGCGACGCGACGGTGCGACAGCGACAGTCCCTGGACGTAAGAATGTCGGTGCGATAACAGCGACTAAAGCATTATAAAACGCCAACGACCGTCCCTGCAGAAGACTAGTTGCTGTTACATTTCAATTTTTCATTCACGAATAAAAGTTTTCTTTCGTTTGGATCACAATTTTTTTTATAAAATAATAAACGAAATAGGTAAATTTATTAATTTAATACCTTAGATTTTTCTTACATTTGTTTGTGTATAAATACTACTGGGGTTTTCTCCAAGTTCCGCTAAATTTATTGAGTTGTCAAAATTTTCATGTTTCATAATGCAGTAGCAGCTTGCTGTCGTCACCAAAATTGGAAATTAGTCTAAGTGGTGGCTACGTAATTTTGTCATTGGACGACGACGCACTTCGTAGTCTTTTATACTCAGCTGTACTAGTACACAGAGTATTATAGTTTTAATCACATAACGGTGGATTGTAACAGAATGAAATAATCGAGATAGATATAGACATATATATCAAAATGATCAGGGTGAAAAGAGAAATCGATTGAGCCATGCCCGTCCGTCCGTCCGTCCATCTGTTCGTCCGTCCGTCCATCTGTAAACACTCTAACTCGCGCAAAAATTGAGATATTTGATGAAATTTGAAATGCAAGTTGGTATGGTGACTGGGACGGTTGGTATTGAAAATGGGCGAAATCGGACCATGACCACGCCCACTTTTCCTATATAGAAAAAATCGGAAATTTGGTATCTCAGTCACTAAAATAGCTGGAGCGATCAAATTTCACCCACGTGTTGAGCTCAGGCCCCTAGGAAGAAATTTGATGAAATTTTGGAAAATGGGCGGTGCCACGCCCACTTATTAAGGGTCAAACCTTGAAAGTTTTATATGTCATAACTCAGAAACCATTGAAGATATATCGTACGCGTGATTTACTTACTTAGGCAAACGTTTGGACGGAAAATAGTTAAAATCGGTTTACGGCCACGCCCACTTTTATATATGTGTATTATAAAGTGACCTTTTAAAAACATCTATCATCTATCATTGAAATTTTGTCGCATTAGTCCAACTATGGACATAAAACAAAAAACACAAAAATTTTGGAAAATGGGCAGTGCCACGCCCAATTACTAAGGGGCAAACATTGAAAGTTTTATGAGTCATAACTCAGAAACCGTTGAAGATATATCGATGAAATTCGGTACGCGTAATATAATTACTTAGTCAAATGTTTGGACGAAAAATTTCCAAAATCGGTTGAGGGCCACGCTCACTCTTATATATGTGTATTATAAAATGACCTAATAAAAACATTTTAAGCGATATCTCTGTCAAATATAAAGATATATCATTGAAATTTTATGATAGGAGTCCAACTGTGGACATAAAACGAAAAACACAAAAATTTTGGGAAAATGGGCGTGGCACCGCCTCTTTTTAGAAGCAGGAATATGCGAGATTTCTTAGCCTATAACTCGACAAATAATTGAGATATTATGACGAAACTTGGTGTGTACACTATTATTACTTGTGGTAATACATGTTCAAAATTTTAGCGAAATCGGTTGACGACCACGCCCACTTTTATACATGGGAACTATAAAGTGGCCTAATAAAAACATTTTAAGCGATATCTCCGTCAAATATAAAGATAATTAATTGAAATTTTGTGACATGAGGTCTACAATAGACCCTAAACAAAAAATTGAAAAATTTTGGAAAATGGGCGTGGCACCGCCTCTTTTTAGACAAAGGAATATACGAGATTTCTTAGCCTATAACTCGACAAATAATTGAGATATTATGACGAAACTTGGTTTATATACTTTTATAACTTGTGTTAATAGACACGCAGAAATTTATTGAAATCGGTTTATGACCACGCCTAGTTTTTAACAAAGATATTTCTGGAACACCCTTTAGGAATTTGTAACGTGACATCTTTGTAACTGGAAGTCATAAAGGAATGAAATTTTGCACAAAGAATAATATTCATATGCTTAGTTGGATGACTGATAAAAATGTTGAAAATGGGCTCGGCTACGCCCACTTTATGCAGCACTCGCTTTATATAAAGTACACCGTGTTTCTATCAAACGCAAACAAACACTGAAAGCATACAGCTGAGTATCTAATGTTCGATTCCACTCGAACTTAGGCTTCCTTACTTGTTTATAATTCCTTTCATAAAAACGCATGAGTTCTAATTTTGACAGACTGCCATTGTCGCTATGTCGTGTCGTTGCGCTTCGATTCGGTCTACACCCTTATGTTCACGCACACCAGTCAATGTAATGGCATTCAATGTAATGGCGTTCAATGGAATTAGCGGGATTTTTCCCAATGGGGATAGAGGAAAAAAAAAAACGGAAATGTAGGCACGCGGAAAATTTTTAGTACAGCAGTAGTGAGTTGATTGGTAAAGTCGGAAACGAGTGCTTGGAGACTTCATATGACGGAGGATCAAATCCGCGCTAAATTTTGTACATTGAACATTTGAATTATTCTGTCTCGTTCACACCAAAACTCTGTGTCTGTGTATAGAGTGAAAAAACAAAAAAAAAAAAACAAAAAAAATCATAGATTGAAAACCCAATCGAAAAAAAAAGAAAAAGAAAAGAAAATTATATTGAGTGTGCTAGAAAGGGATTGAGAGAAAAAAAGGAAAAAAAAAAAGTATACACGATTTGTTCAAGTATTTGACCTTTTAAGGGCCCTTAAAACAAGAATTTCCTACTACGTGTTTGGCGAAGATTGAGCTACGACTCTGAAATAGTCTCGATTTACCATATAAATATGTATATAAAATGTTGAGAAACTAATTCCGTGCGAAAAGACAAAATTAAATTGGTGTTTGGAAAAGGTTCTGGCCTCAAAATCCCCACAATCACGATACAAACAGACAAAAGAACAAATATTTCTTAGCAAGAAAAAAAAAATGCACGGCAGCTAGCCATGGGTAAGGGCGCAACTCTTTTGACGCCAACACAATAACACCAGCGTCAATCGTGGCGCTAACTCTCGGAACATTCTATTTAATATATGTGTGAAAATACGCTGAGAATTAGCGTCATTTAGAGGACTACCAAGCTTAAATAATTGTGACGTTGTCGTTTATTCACTGGTGCTGTTATTGGCGTTGTGGCGGCGTCATTTTACACTAGCGCCACATTGAAGCGGTGCGGTGCTGATTTTAGCGCACGAAATCTGAGTCGGCGTCATATTCTACAGGCGTAATTTTGCTGGCGCATTCTCAAAATCGGAGTTAGCGCAATAACGCCATTGTTGACTTAGCGTAATTGCGCGGTGTAGCGCAGTGTTACTCATGCTTAACGACAACTACCTACAAAGCGAATAGCTGAAAAGGAGATCGAACGAATTATTGAATTGAGCAGAAAAAAAATAATAAAAAAAAAAAATAAGTGCACGTATGGTGCACCTCCAACCACCAGTAATAACAACGGTATATAGTTCTCGCCAGCACAATAACCAAGCACCACTTGTAGCAGCGCACCGTAACGAAGCGCCACAGCAACCACATCAGTGTTCGACCACGACAACGGCGCGACTCCATATAGCGCCCAACGACGCCATATAACGCCTGTCGACAGTAGAGCGCCGCAACCAAGCGCCGCGACGGCACCTTAAAGGCAGCAACGGCGCAGCGCATAACACATACCGCCACTAGCAACGATATATATATAGCACGACGCCATCGGCTCACAGCAACGAAGCGACGTAGCAATAAGGCACCACAACATCAGCAGCAACCACAACGGCTAAGCACGGCATAGGGGCCACCACAACAACCACAGCTTAGTACAATTGGCCATAGCATCAACGGCAACTAATTTTGGCAACAAGTGCCAAAACAACAACAACCGCAGATCGGTGACACCACCACTTAAGGTGCACCGCAACGGGTGGTGAGTCGCATTGGATATAGGTATCACACGTACATATGTATATTATGTATCTAATTAATTAATCCAAAAAAAAAAAATTTGTTATATATATATTTTTTGGAACTGCCTAACTACCCACACAGCATTGAGATGATTGAATTTTAATTTTTGTACAATTTAATCATCTCCGATATTAGAGTTGACTGTGCTTCAAAGAAAAAAAGGGGGGGGGGGTTAAAATTATATATACATTTTCTCTTAGATAAACCTTTTTCTTTAACATCAACATTTTGTATTGACGTATTGATCATCTGGGAATTAATTCATTTGAATAGTTGGTAATCAAAAGCTTGCTGGGTAGTGAGTGTAAAATTAACCTGTAGTGACGACAATAAAATTTGTGAATTTAAACCAGTCACACTCACATAATTTAATGTAAAGCACAGATGCGTGTAGAATTAAACTTATTAGCTATTAATTTTCTTGAATGATATAAGCTAATTTCCAACAAAAATTAATTGTATCTGAGTCATGTGTACATACAGAGATTCACGTTTTGAAATTTAGCGAGTTTTTCTTGTAAGAAAAAAGGAAGGAGGGGAAAAGGAAGATAAAAAGGGATTGATATGTACATACATGCCTATATGTATGTGTACATACATACATATGTATGTACGTTAGCAATTTGCATATATTTCTGCAAGTATAACAGAGAGGGAGGGGGAGACGTGTGTAGGGAAATTATAATTAAACTATCGTAAACTGCAAAACTCAATAAAATATATAATGAAAATAATATATATATAGGCCACAAATAATATAACATACAACCCAGTAACCAAAGAGTTTCCGCCACCAAACTCCTTTTCCCAGTTGAGAGAAAAGGGAGAACATTTAATTTCGATTCCTTGTATTTCCTCTTCGTACCTTTTTCTTAGTATATAATCATACACATATACCTGCGTTCTGGGCAAAACTTTGCCTCGTATCCATACATATACGTATGTACATGTGTATGTATGTCTATTTCTCTACCCTGCAGGAAATTAATGATAATAATCAATTTTTATTGAACAGCAAGGAACCCATTGTTAAGTAATTGCATTGTCAAGCGGGAAAATTCAATGTAAATATGTATGTATGTACCAACGACATATGCAATCATTCCCTTATAATTTTTGCACTATTTTCTAAAAATCAATATCGTTATATTTTGGGATTTTTTCCCACACAGAAGTATTTAGCCTTTTGCTTTCTATATACAATTAAAAGTCAGCACTAGTGTCTTTGTAAGTAGTTTAAAGTTAGCTTTAAGCTAGATGCACTTCCTGCAGGGTATTTTTCCTCGATTACATGTGTAAGTAAAGCCTAGTATATGTGAATAGGCCATAAGAATTCAGTTTTTATACTCAGCTGTACTAGTACACAGAGTATTATAGCTTAATCACATAACGGTGGATTGTAACAGAATGAAATAATCGAGATAGATATAGACTTATATATATCAAAATGATCAGGGTGAAAAGAGAAATCGATTGAGCCATGTCCGTCCGTCCGTCCGTCTGTCCGTCTGTAAATACTCTAACTCGCGCAAAAATTGAGATATTCTGATGAAATTTGGAATGCAAGTTGGTATCGAGACTGGGACGGTTGGTATTGAAAATGGGCGAAATCGGACCATGACCACGCCCACTTTTCCTATATAGAAAAAATCGGAAATTTGGTATCTCAGTCCCTAATATAGCTGGAGCGATGAAATATAACCCACGTGTTGAGCTCAGGCCCCTATGAAGAAATTTGATAAAATTTTGGAAAATGGGCGGTGGCACGCCCACTTATTAAGGGTCAAACATTGAAAGTTTTATATGTCACAACTCAGAAACCGTTGAAGATATATCGATGAAATTTGGTATGCGTGATATACTTACTTAGGAAAATGTTTGGACGGAAAATCGTTAAAATCGGTTGACGGCCACGCCCACTTTTATATATGTGTATTATAAAGTGACCTAATAAAAACATTTTAAGCCATATCTCTGTCAAATATAAAGATCTATCACTGAAATTTTGTCGCATGAGTCCAACTATGGACATAAAACAAAAAAACAAAAATTTTGGAAAATGGGCGGTGCAACGCCCACTTATTAAGGGGAAAACATTGAAAGTTTTATGAGTCATAACTCAGAAACCGTTGAAGATATATCGATGAAATTCGGTACGCGTGATATACTTACTTAGGTAAATATTTGGACGAAAAATTTCCAAAATCGGTTGACGACCACGCCCACTTTTATATATGGGTCTTATAAAGTGACCTAATAAAAACATTTTAAGCGATATCTCTGTCAAATATAAAGATATATCATTAAAATTTTATGGCAGGAGTCTAACTACGAACATAAGACAAAAACCGTAAAAATTTTGGAAAATGGGCGTGACACCGCCTCTTTTTAGAAGCAGGAATATACGAGATTTCTGAGCCCATAACTCGACAAATAATTTATATATAATGACGAAACTTGGTGTGTACACTTTTATTACTTGTGGTAATACATGTTAAAAATTTTAAAGAAACCGGTTGACGGCCACGCCCACTTTTATATATGGGAACTATAAAGTGACTTAATGAAAACATTTTAAGCGATATCTTTGTCAAATGTAAAGATAATTCATTGAAATTTTGTGGTATGATTTCTACAATAGACCGGAAACACAAAATAGAAAAATTTTGGAAAATGGGCGTGGCACCGCCTCCTTTTAGACAAAGGAATCTACGAGATTTCGGAGCCCATAACTCGACAAATAATTGAGATATTATGATGAAACTTGGTTTATACACTTTTATAACTTGTCTTAATAGACACGCAAAAATTTATTGAAATCGGTTTATGACCACGCCTACTTTTTAGCAAAGATATTTCTGGAACACGCTTTGGAAATTTGTAACGTGATATCTTTGTAACTGGAAGTCATAAAGGAATGAAATTTTGCACAAAGAATAATATTCATATGCTTAGTTGGATGACTGATAAAAATTTTGAAAATGGGCGTGGCTACGCCCACTTTATGCAGCACTCGCTTTATATAAAATCCATCAAACGCAAACAAACAATGAAAACATAGTTACAGCTGAGTAGGTATCTAATGTTCGATTCCACTCGAACTTAGGCTTCCTTACTTGTTTTTTAGTATATATTGACACTATCATCATGTTAAATAAACCAAATTCCAAATGACATTTAGGAATAAAATTTTATATTTGAATCATCTTGTCTATTTTAAAATTTCTTCATGTTGTATCAACAATAAAATTTGGTTGAATTTATCAAATTTTCAGATGACAGTTACAAAGCCAAAATCATGTTTCAAACATCGTGTAATTTGAAAAAAATTGTTGCTGTTCTATGTGTAAGGATCGATCGTGTTAATTTTACATGAATCGTGTTGATGATTTTTTTTCTGAGTGCGGTGAAAATAAATATCCGGAACAGAAAACTACACCTTTTCCAGTTTAAGTTCAGAAAGTTACAATTGAAGTTCAGAAAATTACAATTGAAGTTCAAAATTTCCACTTGAAGTTCAGAAAATTACAATTGAAGTTCATTTGGAAATTCTGAACTTCAATTGTAATTTTCTGAAATTCAATTGTAACTTTCTGAACTTCAATTGTAATATTCTGAAATTCAATTGTAACTTTCTGAACAATATCAGTTAACGTGTGAAGCATGAGCATAATAATGCGGCCTTTACTCGGGTCGATTTCCTAGGCGAATTTTGTCGTTCAACCAAAATCGACCCGTGTAAAGAGAAATTCAACCACCTCAGGCGACAAAAATCGGCTAGCTCAAAGTAGGCTTGCTTTCAACTTTTGCCAGCCGATTTTTCGATCGATTTCCTAGTCGGCAAAAATCGACCCATGTAAAGACCGCATTAGTGATGAGCCAAGAAATCTACAAGAAAATCTATGGAGGGAACCCGCATACAAGTATAACGATAGTTTTCCAGGCAAAGCCTATGGGAAAGAATTTTGGGAAGTCGCTAAATTATAAACTCAATTCAAGGTTTATCCAACTAAGGTTAAGTTAGTCGAACAGCTGATTGGAGTTGTGTATGTATACTAAAATTTTATTCCGCCAATCACGGTCAAGAAGGTGCAAATCAGAATGTCAAACAAGACGAATTAGAAAAAAATTATTTGTAGTAATTCTATCTCGTCCGGCATCAATGTCCAAAAGATACTTAATGTTATCTAAAATAGATAGGTTCAGAACTCAGAAAAATTTTAACTTTTTGATAACATTTTGTAGAGGTCATTTCAAAAGATATCTTAAGGTTATCTAAAATAGGTTATCTTTTAGAACTCCGAAAAATGTTATCATAAATATGTCCTCAGGCGGCTCATAAGAGACTTTTCTGATAACTTTGTCATCTTTGTGAGGTATTTTTGATATGTTTTGCGGGACGGGATGTGATTAATGACATATTTGAAGAAAACAACAATAGCAAGAAATACATGAAAACGGAAGCAATATAACCTGCACGGAGAAAACTATATGGATGTCACATCCATATATATGGATAATCCTGTCTGATCCATAAACTATGGATGCGGTATCCATATAATAGATATCAAATAAAAAAATGTGTACTATATTAAGAAGCAGGGTTGGGCATGATTCAACTAATTTTGAGTGCACTCAGCCTGCAACTACCACTCAAATGGAGTGGTAGCTAAATATCTGATTTTAACTACCACTCAAATTGAGTGGTAGTTAAAATCAGGATTTAACTACCACTCCATATGCGGTATCCATATAATAGATATCAAATAAAAAATTGTGTACTATATTAAGAAGCAGGGTTGGGCATGATTCAACTAATTTTGAGTGCGCTCAGCCTGCAACTACCACTCAAATGGGTAATAATAATACAATGGCGCTATTATAACTCTGACGAGTTTTATGGCCGAGCTTCTCTCCCAATTCGAGGTGTGCTCCTTTTTGTTTTTCCTACTAATTGGGTGGACCTACAGGTTTATGCCGGCTCCGAACGGCGAATGCATTTTTTGTGAGAAGCTTTTTCATGGCAGAAATACTCTCGGAGGGTATGCCGCTCACTGCCGAGAGGTGACCACTGCTCTTAAAAAAACCCAATAATTGGATTTTGACTAATTAGAAAAATTGTTTTTCTCGGACCGTGGTTTGAACCCGAGACCTCTGGCTTAGCAGGCGAGCACTCTACCCACTGCACCACAGCGGCCACAGTTGAAAATGAGTGGTAGTTGAAAAATGCCCATCCTTGTTAAGAAGTATGGGTAAGACCAAGGTAAGAATTGACAGAAAAACTCGGTAATTCACGTTACACTTTTTACTTCAAAAATTTTAGAGCATCTTTAAATCCCAGACTATCTGAAGTAGCTGTAATTACCTAATTTGTAATGATGGGGTTTTATTAAGAAGGGTTTGAAGTGAGATATACAAAAAATTGGGATCCTAACTTAACTCTGTTCAAAGATTCAAGAAAATAACGGTAAGTCGCGTTGCATACGAATTGTACCAAAATAAATGCTTTTCCGCTATAGTATAATGATGGGATTGATGAAAAACAAGCTTATATGTCTTAGAGCCCGTGCACAATTGGCTTTGTCTGCTCCAACTTTGATAGAAAAAACCTTAAAGCAAAGCGGAATTTCAGATGCTTGCTACAATTAACACTTTGACAATTTCCACTTCACTTCTTTGCTTTAATTTATAAATCTGATTTTTGGTAAAATATTTGGGAAATTTGCTTTTTTCTGCATATTCGAATGTTATTTTTTACCTTTCTCTGTTCACTTTTCACGAAATTGCGCGAAATCGCTAAAATAAGTGTAGTTATACAAACATACACACACACACACACAAGAGGAGATGTTTGCCAAAGTGTAAAAAAGTTGAGAGATGGCTAACTTTATACTTTGCTTTACTCGCTTCATCTCAATTGTGAACATGTCCCTTTGAAAAGCACATGCTGAACGAAACTGTCAAAGCAAAACTCTGAAGCAAAGCGAGGTAGAAGTCAATTGTGCACGGGCTCTTATATCCTCTGCACATTGACATGATTTAAGGGTAATTTAGGCAAAAATCGTTGTTTCGGCGTTTATTAGCCTTAAATAACGTTGTTTCGCCATACAAAAATGCCAGCTGAAATTACCCTTGAAATTAGGGTTGCCAGACTTACTGATTTGATCAGTACAATACTGATTTTTCGTGCTCCGTACTGATGGTTTTAAAAACCTTAAGAAATACTGATTTTTGGATTTTGTACTGATTTGTACTGATTTTAGCCGACACTGTTTTTAATTTTCCAGCTGTTTTCGTTTGACGTTTGTAATGCCGTGGTTATGTTTAGGACAATACTCGACGAGCAACGTGTAATTGCCGTTGTGCACTCCGACGAGTGAGAGAATTTTCGGACTCAAACATCGATCAAATTTGCTGGGTGAAACAAGCACCTAGCACGCCCAGGTTTCGGGGTAGTAATGTGTTATGTTTTATATGTGCGCTCTAATCATAGATTTAAGCGTAACCACCTCTCACCGATGACGGTGTTTTGCTCGTAAGCATAACCACAGCATAGCTATGAAAAAATTAGGAAGGAGGAAGCAACGCGAACGTTAAAAGTCATAGAAACATGATTGGATCGATCGTGTTAATTTTACATGAATCGTGTTGATGATTTTTTTTCTGAGTGCGGTGAAAATAAATATCCGGAACAGAAAACTACACCTTTTCCAGTTTAAGTTCAGAAAGTTACAATTGAAGTTCAGAAAATTACAATTGAAGTTCAAAATTTCCACTTGAAGTTCAGAAAATTACAATTGAAGTTCATTTGGAAATTCTGAACTTCAATTGTAATTTTCTGAAATTCAATTGTAACTTTCTGAACTTCAATTGTAATATTCTGAAATTCAATTGTAACTTTCTGAACAATATCAGTTAACGTGTGAAGCATGAGCATAATAATGCGGCCTTTACTCGGGTCGATTTCCTAGGCGAATTTTGTCGTTCAACCAAAATCGACCCGTGTAAAGAGAAATTCAACCACCTCAGGCGACAAAAATCGGCTAGCTCAAAGTAGGCTTGCTTTCAACTTTTGCCAGCCGATTTTTCGATCGATTTCCTAGTCGGCAAAAATCGACCCATGTAAAGACCGCATTAGTGATGAGCCAAGAAATCTACAAGAAAATCTATGGAGGGAACCCGCATACAAGTATAACGATAGTTTTCCAGGCAAAGCCTATGGGAAAGAATTTTGGGAAGTCGCTAAATTATAAACTCAATTCAAGGTTTATCCAACTAAGGTTAAGTTAGTCGAACAGCTGATTGGAGTTGTGTATGTATACTAAAATTTTATTCCGCCAATCACGGTCAAGAAGGTGCAAATCAGAATGTCAAACAAGACGAATTAGAAAAAAATTATTTGTAGTAATTCTATCTCGTCCGGCATCAATGTCCAAAAGATATCTTAATGTTATCTAAAATAGATAGGTTCAGAACTCAGAAAAATTTTAACTTTTTGATAACATTTTGTAGAGGTCATTTCAAAAGATATCTTAAGGTTATCTAAAATAGGTTATCTTTTAGAACTCCGAAAAATGTTATCATAAATATGTCCTCAGGCGGCTCATAAGAGACTTTTCTGATAACTTTGTCATCTTTGTGAGGTATTTTTGATATGTTTTGCGGGACGGGATGTGATTAATGACATATTTGAAGAAAACAACAATAGCAAGAAATACATGAAAACGGAAGCAATATAACCTGCACGGAGAAAACTATATGGATGTCACATCCATATATATGGATAATCCTGTCTGATCCATAAACTATGGATGCGGTATCCATATAATAGATATCAAATAAAAAAATGTGTACTATATTAAGAAGCAGGGTTGGGCATGATTCAACTAATTTTGAGTGCACTCAGCCTGCAACTACCACTCAAATGGAGTGGTAGCTAAATATCTGATTTTAACTACCACTCAAATTGAGTGGTAGTTAAAATCAGGATTTAACTACCACTCCATATGCGGTATCCATATAATAGATATCAAATAAAAAATTGTGTACTATATTAAGAAGCAGGGTTGGGCATGATTCAACTAATTTTGAGTGCGCTCAGCCTGCAACTACCACTCAAATGGGTAATAATAATACAATGGCGCTATTATAACTCTGACGAGTTTTATGGCCGAGCTTCTCTCCCAATTCGAGGTGTTCTCCTTTTTGTTTTTCCTACTAATTGGGTGGACCTACAGGTTTATGCCGGCTCCGAACGGCGAATGCATTTTTTGTGAGAAGCTTTTTCATGGCAGAAATACTCTCGGAGGGTATGCCGCTCACTGCCGAGAGGTGACCACTGCTCTTAAAAAAACCCAATAATTGGATTTTGACTAATTAGAAAAATTGTTTTTCTCGGACCGTGGTTTGAACCCGAGACCTCTGGCTTAGCAGGCGAGCACTCTACCCACTGCACCACAGCGGCCACAGTTGAAAATGAGTGGTAGTTGAAAAATGCCCATCCTTGTTAAGAAGTATGGGTAAGACCAAGGTAAGAATTGACAGAAAAACTCGGTAATTCACGTTACACTTTTTACTTCAAAAATTTTAGAGCATCTTTAAATCCCAGACTATCTGAAGTAGCTGTAATTACCTAATTTGTAATGATGGGGTTTTATTAAGAAGGGTTTGAAGTGAGATATACAAAAAATTGGGATCCTAACTTAACTCTGTTCAAAGATTCAAGAAAATAACGGTAAGTCGCGTTGCATACGAATTGTACCAAAATAAATGCTTTTCCGCTATAGTATAATGATGGGATTGATGAAAAACAAGCTTATATGTCTTAGAGCCCGTGCACAATTGGCTTTGTCTGCTCCAACTTTGATAGAAAAAACCTTAAAGCAAAGCGGAATTTCAGATGCTTGCTACAATTAACACTTTGACAATTTCCACTTCACTTCTTTGCTTTAATTTATAAATCTGATTTTTGGTAAAATATTTGGGAAATTTGCTTTTTTCTGCTTATTCGAATGTTATTTTTTACCTTTCTCTGTTCACTTTTCACGAAATTGCGCGAAATCGCTAAAATAAGTGTAGTTATACAAACATACACACACACACACAAGAGGAGATGTTTGCCAAAGTGTAAAAAAGTTGAGAGATGGCTAACTTTATACTTTGCTTTACTCGCTTCATCTCAATTGTGAACATGTCCCTTTGAAAAGCACATGCTGAACGAAACTGTCAAAGCAAAACTCTGAAGCAAAGCGAGGTAGAAGTCAATTGTGCACGGGCTCTTATATCCTCTGCACATTGACATGATTTAAGGGTAATTTAGGCAAAAATCGTTGTTTCGGCGTTTATTACCCTTAAATAACGTTGTTTCGCCATACAAAAATGCCAGCTGAAATTACCCTTGAAATTAGGGTTGCCAGACTTACTGATTTGATCAGTACAATACTGATTTTTCGTGCTCCGTACTGATGGTTTTAAAAACCTTAAGAAATACTGATTTTTGGATTTTGTACTGATTTGTACTGATTTTAGCCGACACTGTTTTTAATTTTCCAGCTGTTTTCGTTTGACGTTTGTAATGCCGTGGTTATGTTTAGGACAATACTCGACGAGCAACGTGTAATTGCCGTTGTGCACTCCGACGAGTGAGAGAATTTTCGGACTCAAACATCGATCAAATTTGCTGGGTGAAACAAGCACCTAGCACGCCCAGGTTTCGGGGTAGTAATGTGTTATGTTTTATATGTGCGCTCTAATCATAGATTTAAGCGTAACCACCTCTCACCGATGACGGTGTTTTGCTCGTAAGCATAACCACAGCATAGCTATGAAACAATTAGGAAGGAGGAAGCAACGCGAACGTTAAAAGTCATAGAAACATGATTGACAGTTAACGATACGGAAACAAAAACAAAATGCCAGTAATAAAGATGATTTTCTCCGCATACCTATATTGTTTTTTTTTTTTTTTTGTGGAAGACAATCTACTGATTTTTTTTGGAAAGGTATCTGGCAACCCTACTTGAAATGCGCATTTCGGCTAAATAACTCACGTAATTACTCTGGAATCGGTCTCTTCTCTAAATTTTATCGAGTATAATCGAAAATATCTTTACCCATCGCTAATATTTCACCTTAGCTGTGTTTTATTTTAGCGCATATACATCTGCGCTAAAATAAAAACACGGCTATTAAATTTGTTTGCGACGGTTTCTTTGATATATTCTCATTGTATATTGCATTAGCGACTCTTTAATTATAAAAAATTTTATTTGGTAGGAGTATTTTATTAATGATATTTTCATTTAAGTTGACCATGTAAAAATTTTTATTTGGCGCAGGAACAGCGTAACTGAAACACGACTAAATGAAATTACTCAAAAACGTGTGTGAATGCGTGTGATTTCAGAAATTAATTGCGGCTAATCAACGTAATTTCAAATGCAGTGTGCAGTGTATACGTAAAGTTTTATTTAAGAAGAAATAAAAAATTTAAAAAATTTTCCAAGAAAATGTGTGAATATCATAATATTTCAGTATAAAAAAACGTTTATAAAAATGATTACACGTTTTCTACGGCTAAAGCAGCACAAGGATATGAAAGGACATACCAGTAAAACGGAGAATGTAAAAATTCAAGAAATTTGAATGAAACCCCACGATTTTAAAGCAAAAAACGTGATTTTGGTAACTCGCGTTACAAAAAAATAGGACATATATTTTTATTAATAGCTACGGACCTGTAGGTTTACAGTTAAAGAACTTATGAAAAAATGACAAATGAGATGTCATTAACAATGACACCTTTTCAAATGAGGGGCTTATAGGGTTGCCAGATATACCCCTTTGGGGAGATTCTACCCTTTTTTGACTTGGTGTTCCCCTATCTACGGAAGTCTCCGTAGATACCTCTTTTTATACTCAGCTGTACTAGTACACAGAGTATTATAGTTTTGATTTCATAACGGTGGATTGTAACAGAATGAAATAATCGAGATAGATATAGACTTATATATATCAAAATGATCAGGGTGAAAAGAGAAATCGATTGAGCCATGTCCGTCCGTCCGTCCGTCCGTCCGTACGCACTCTAACTCGCGCAAAAATTGAGATATTTCGATGAAATTTGGAATTCAGGTTGGTATCGAGACTGGCACGGTTGGTATTGAAAATGTGTGAAATCGGACCATGACCTATATAGAAAATATCGGAAATTTGGTATCTCAGCCACTAATATAGCTGGGGCAATGAAATTTCATCCACTTATTGAGCTCAGGCCCTTATGAAGAAATTTGATGAGATTTTGGAAAATGGGCGGTGCCACGCCCACTTATTAAGGGTCAAACATTGAAAGTTTTATATGTCATAACTCAGAAACCGTTAAAGATATATCGATGAAATTTGGTACGCGTGATAAATTTACTTAGCCAAATACGTGGACAAAAAATTACCAAAATCGGTTGACGACCACGCCCACTTTTATATATAGGTATTATAAAGTGACCCAGTAAAAATATTTTAAGCGATATCTCTGTCAAATAGAAAGATATATCATTAAAATTTTATGGCAGGAGTCCAACTATGGACATAAACAAAAAACACAAAAATTTTGGAAAATGGGCGTGGCACCGCCTCCTTTTAGAAGCAGGAATATACGAGATTTCTTAGCCTATAACTCGACAAATAATTGAGATATTATGACGAAACTTGGTTTATACACTTCTATGACTTGTGTTAATAGACACGCAAAAATTTATTGAAATCGGTTTATGACCACGCCTACTTTTTAACAAAGATATTTCTGGAACACCCTTTTGGAATTTGTAACGTGACATCTTTGTAACTAGAAGTCATAAAGGAATGAAATTTTGCACAAAGCATAATATTAAAAGGCTTAGTTGGATGACCGATAAAAATGTTGAAAATTGGCGTGGCTACGCCCACTTTATGCAACAGTCGCTTTATATAAATTACACCGTGTTACCATCAAACGCAAACAAACAATGAAAGCTTACAGCTGAGTATCTAATGTTCGATTCCACTCGAACTTAGGCTTCCTTACTTGTTTTTAATGTTACAGATAATAAATTGTGAATAAATATTATAAATTAAAATGGGAGTGCTGATTCTCTTCATTTAAAAAGGCATTAGGGATTTCAGGTACGGGGTCATCAAAACATAGGTGCACTGATGACCATGGATGAGGGTGGGACGATAAGCACCGACGCTGCAACAACACCAGCAGCGCATAATAATAACGGGGTCATCAAAATATAGGTGCACTGATGACCATGGATGAGGGTGGGTCGATAAGCACCGACGCTGCAACAACACCAGCAGCGCATAATAATAACGGGGTCATCGAAATATAGGTGCACCGATGGCCAAGGATGAGGGTGGACTAGAAAAGCACCAGCACTGCAACAACACCAGCGGCGCACCACAGATAAGGGGTCACTGATACCCGGGTGCGACAGTGACTATGGATTAGGGTGGGACAAAAACGCACCGGCGCTGCAACAATATCAGCAACGCCACCGCCTTGTGAGTTCGGCCTTTAACTTTTTTTTTGATTTTCCATATGTTTTAAATTTAAGCTTTCTTCTATGTATTTTCAGGTGCCCGTTAATAACACTGGATCACAAAATGAAATTTTTTGTCTGTACTTTGGACGTGACCATCCTATCTATATGTAAAATCGGTCGCTGATTCCGAAAATCGGGCTCATTTTTAATTCTATGGGAAGGTTTTTGAGATATCGGCAATTTACCGTTATTTGGCCACTGGCTCCACTTAATCCTGTATACCTTTTTAACGCAGTGAGCTATCTTCCTTGGAGTGACACTCAACGAAAGAAAATTAAATTTCCTTTTCATCGCTGCTATAATATTTTTCTGTAACTCTTATAGTTTCTGAAATATTGACGATTCAATTTGAATTTTTTCGATTTTTTACGATTTTTTGAAGAAAAAATTGAATTTGTCAGGCAATATCTTTTAAACCAATGTCTTCACCTTCGGTTTTACTCCTTTACATGAAGCTCCATTCTATTGGGAAAAATATAAGCTATCAACGAAGAAAATCCATGGTAAAATGGAAAAGTTATAGGCGATCAAGTAAATACATCCAACTTGCGCAATGCCTCTGCACGGGTATATTCTATGCATGTATACCCGTAAATGGGCTTTTATCTACTGCGCTGCCAATGTGCTGCTACTGCAGATGTGTAGGTATTGGTATAACATGCATAGAATATACCCGTGCAGAGGCATTGCGCGACTTGGATGTATTTACTTGATCGCCTATAACTTTTCTATTTTACCATGGATTTTCTTCGTTGATAGCTTATCTTTTTCCCAATAGAATGGAGCTTCACGTAAAGGAGTAAAACCGAAGGTGAAGACATTGGTTTAAAAGATATTGCCTGACAAAGTCAATTTTTTCTTCAAAAAATCGTAAAAAATCGAAAAAATTAAAATTTAATCGTCAATATTTCAGAAACTATAAGAGTTAGAGAAAAATGTTATAGGAGCCGTGAAAAGGAAATTTAATTTTATTTCGTTTGGTGTCACCCTAAGGAATATAACTCACTGTGTTAAAGAGATATACAGGATTAAGTGGAAACATTGGCCAAATAACGGTAAATTGCCGATATCTCAAAAACCTTCCCATAGAATTAAAAATGAACCCGATTTTCGGAATCAGCGACCGATTTTACATATAGAAAGGATGGTTGCGTTCAGAGTATTTTTTGGCTGTAGAGCAGTGTAACCGGTCGTTCCGGTTGATTCAAATCTAAATTCAAATTTAACGATTTTTTTGCGATATATATATTCAAATTTAAATTCACTTTGACAGTTTTTTTTTATTGCAGTGGTTATTCAATTTTAGTGCACATCGACTTCAACATACATTCAAATTTAAATTTTGGTGCAACGATTCTTTTCTCGTCCGTCCGCGATTATTTAAATTTAACGTCCGCTTATCTATTTCCGTTGAGTGTCAGTATTGCCGTCCGATTTAAATTTTGGTTTAAATGCTTTGCTAACGTCCGTCTGACTTCAACGTACATATATTCAAAATTCATATTCAAATTTTAACATTTTCCCTCGGTTCGCATTTATTTAAATTTAACTGCGCCTGGCCTCTTGAATTTGGATTTTTCGGTTTCTTTTGAATATTTGAATTTTTCAACGGTCCGTCCGTGGCATCCGGCCAAACCGGATGTTGTTTTCGTGTGACTTTCTCGTTATTGGTTTGAAAAGGCATGATATGAATTTTTTCTGTTTATGGCGCAGGACAGCAATGTAGGCAAGAACCCCGCCCAGCCGACAATGACTAGCCACAGTGCAACCCTAGATCATGCCGACCGCCATGCATTGCTGCTCCACTCGATATTCGAAAGCCAACCATAACAGATGGCGCCCAACGTGCTGACTCGATGGCTTTTTAGTCAGCCAGTGACGCCTTACTATCTCGCAAGTCCCAGATGGGCAGGCCCTGCGCCGCCACTTCGTTGCGGCGGGATGGTGAGACTGATCAGGTTGTCCAAGGAGGTCATCGCTGTTGGTAGCATAGGGCGCCAGAAAGCGCAGATCGTAATCGAGGTATAACGCGTACCATAACAGATGGCGCCCAACGCGGTGCCTTGGGTGCTGGCTTCAGTGGTTTTCTAGTCGTTCAGTGAAGTTTCATTATTCCGCAAGTCCCAGATTGGCAGTCTCCGTAGCCGCCACTGCGTTGCGGCGGGATGATGGCATTGATCAGACTGATTGGAGAGTCATTGGTGTTAGTGGCTCAGGGCTCCACGCGACTTCACGTCACCCAGTCTGTTTTTTTCTTTTGCATTTCACCCGAAGAGACAGTGTTGAACGCACGTATTTTTTTGTAATTTAAATTTGTTTTCACTGTCGTCCGAGGGGCATTTCCGCTAGATTCAGTATTTATTTTCATAAACTTTCTTTTGCCGAATATGTATTTTGTACAGTTTTGTGTATCGGATTTTTTTTCTTTTGGGGCCCAGCTCACTTCGCGTCTGGGGTGGTGATTCGAACACCGCCTTCATTGCGATGAGTTGAGTTGGATCCTAAGCTAGCAAATCCTTCTTCGCAAGTCTGGGGTAGCGGCTTCAAACCGTGCCTTTCATTGCGGCGGAGCCTAGGATGTTGGCCATAAGGAAAATTCGTCCTTTTAATTTTTTTTTTGTTTTCGTGATTTTTTTTTGCAATTTAGGCCTCAGCCATCCCGCGTCTGAGTTGGTTGCACCTAGCGCCACTTTCATTGCGATGGGTTGGTCTGAGACCTGAGTTAGTACTTTTCATCTCCGCAAGTCTGGGGAAAGCAGCCTCTAGCTGTTCCTTTCATTGCGGCGGAGATAGGTTAGTATTTCGCAAAATTTCAATTTTTGTTGTTGTTGATAACTATCTTATAGTTAGCCAGCCTGTCTCAGGGATTTAGCTTCCGAGCAACCCTGCATTGCGGTTGGTGCGCTGGAGACCAGTTAGCACACACCGCCTTAATTTTTTTTTGTGTTTTTATTTTTCAAGGGGGTTTATATTTTTTTATTTCTGTAACCTGTGCCTTTTATAATGGGAGGTCAGCATTCCCATTGAACAACGAATATATATATATATTTTGCATTATATATCTTTTTACATTTACATATTTACGTATATGAACACGTTTATTTATACAAATATTTTTTTTTTGATAAGCGAAGTGAAGTCATTTTGAATCGATATTGTTAGCTAAATTTAAGATAATTTTTTTTAATCGCAAATAATTAATACAATTATTGCTTGATTTTTTTCGCCAAACGTGACAACGTATTTTTGGATGCGACGTAATTTGGAATCGAGATAGAGATTTAAATTTCGTTAATTGTACAAATATTTACATTTGAGCTTTAACAACAAACGTGACTCATTCAAGCAGTTAATTGGTTTATATTTCATACGGTAGTACTAGCGCGTCTTATAAAAAATTTTTTTTTGCGCTTACCCGGATTTTCGTTTTTCTTTTGGTTCAAAATGCCTAAAAACGCTCAGCAGTCGGCTGAAGGGATGCAAACTAGGAGTTCGACTAGAGGTAGTGGTTCTAAAAACAGAGGTAGCGGGGGATATTATAGAGGAGGAGGAAGTAGAGGTGCAACTCCGAAACCCCCAGCGAGCCGACCTTTAGTAATGCATTCCCCAATAGTCAGCCGGACAACAGTAGATCCATTCAGGGATGTCCCAAATAATGACCCTTCGGGAAAATATGATAGACCGGCTAGTGCAAATATCCTCGATCTAGACAGTCTTATTAGGAATATGCCGGATCCGCCTGAGCAAGGCGCGACAAATACTGTAGACGAGGCTAGCGCTTTACCACAAGTTCGGTTACAACCAAACGTTTACAATGATAGGGCTTCCAACCAAGAGACCCATCCCGAAGTGTCTCCCTTGAATTCGTGGGTACACGTTCTACACCAATTATTTCAAACGTCCCAAGAAGAGCTGCGCAATGAGATGCGAGCTATTAGGGAAAATGTGAATGCCCTGAACGCTGCAGCTGCAGCCCCTCGATCATCGGCGGATTTTGTTAGGGATGAGGCTAGGCAGCAGCCGAACCAAGCACAGGCTTTCATTAGAAACCCAATTATTCCCACGCCTAGTAACACGGTTGTGAAACCACAAGACTGGAAGATTTCTTATGACGGTACTGGTAGTGTTTCAGATTTTTTGTTTAAATTGGACACCTTGCGTGAGCGCACGCAGTGTACGGAAGATCAGCTTATAGCCAGTTTTCACCTTTTCTTGTCAGGCCGTGCCGAAGAATGGTATTGGTTATTTACCAAAAAAAATTCTAATGCAACTTATCCATTTTTGAGTTACTCCTTAAAACGGGAATTCGGTACAATGAAAACGGACCATGAGCTTATGATGGAAATATCTGTGCGTTAGCAGAAAGTGAATGAGACATATGACGTTTTCCACACGGACATTCTGGCATTAAACGCGAGGCTTAGAGAGCCCATGTCTGAGGCCTTGTTAATAGATATTATCAAACGCAACGTCAATGGTAATTTGAAGTTAATGCTGTTTAACGCGAATGTAAGAAGTTTGCATGACCTTCGCGATGTGGCTCGAAGAGGTGAGCAAGTATTGAAAGAGAGCAGAAGCTTAGTCTCAAATTACCATAGGCCAAGCGTAAACGAAGCACGTGCCATAGCTCCGGAATGTAGGGTTGAAAACGAAGATTATATAGTAGATCCGCAGGTAGAAGCGTTGAATTATCTTCGAATGGGTAAGCCAAACTACTCAGGGATTAAATGTTGGAATTGCCAGGCAATGGGCCATTCTTATATATACTGTGAGGAGCCCATCAAATCTCAGTTTTGTTTCAAATGCGGTCAGAGAGGAGTGTTGACTCCGAAGTGTCCCAACGACCACCGTGGTCAGGGAAACCGTTATCCGAGCGAGAAGAGAGAGGGGGAAACTCGTTCGGGACTATAGCCCCCACTTCAGTCAATACCCAGCCAATCTTCGCAAGTACTGAGCCTAGTCCACTTTCGGCCAGTTCCGCAAGTAGTCAATCAACACCAATAGTAACTTTCCCTGATAGTACGGATAACTCAAATAGTTCAGATTCAGATGGCCCAACTTCGTTGCAAACAAATTCTCGGCTAGTTAGTATTTTGAAAGCTTCAGTTAGAAATGTTAGTTGTCAGACCATTTTCCGACCCAGTTTAGAAGAAAGAGAACAAATCTATCAATTGGTTAGGTCAAATATTTTCACGAATGATTCCCAACTATATCCACCCGAAAGAATTTTGCAGTGTAGGAAGAGGTATAGCAGACGTGTCCAGGTGAGCAAGCTTTTGGAAAGCACCACCCTCGACCTTACAGACGATGAAAGACCAATGATTAGGGTGAGGATAGGAAATGGATCACTAGTGGGACTATTGGATTCAAGAGCCAATGTCTCTATTCTGGGTAAGGATTGTTTGAAATTTTTAGAAGAAAACAATCTTAAATATCGTGAAATGAATGAATGCATATATACGGCAGGCGGCGACAAACGGAAGATAATAGGTTGCAGTTCATTGCCTGTCACTTTTAAAAATACAACAAAATCTATCTCCTTTTACCTTGTTCCTTCGCTTCTCCAGGAAGCCTATTTCGGGGTAGACTTTTGGAAAGCATTTGCTTTAGCTCCCGAAATATTTCCAAGCACATCATGTCTTGAAGCAAATGAAGATACAGAAAAAGGTCCGAATTTTCATTATTTGACTCCATCCCAGAAATACGATTTGCAAAAAGTTATTGGTATGTTTCCGTCGTTTGAAAAATTAGGCCTAGGGCAAACACAGCTGGTGGAGCACGATATTGACACGGGTGACGCAGTTCCAATTAAAAGCAAACATTTTCCTCTTTCGCCACCAAGGCAGGCTGAAGCCTACAGCGAAATTGATAGATTATTGAAAATGGGAGTCATCGAAGATTCGAATTCGCTATGGTGTAGCCCAGTTGTGTTAGTACGGAAACCTGGTAAGGTTAGGCTCTGCATTGATTCTAGGAAGGTAAACGCAGTTACGAAAAAGGACTCATATCCGCTGCCGCATATCAACGGGTTATTGAGCCGTTTAAAGGATACGCACTTTATTAGTGGTATCGACTTAAAAGACGCGTTCTTCCAAATTAAACTAACTGAGTCGTCAAAAGAGAAGACAGCGTTTGCGGTGCCAGGTAAACCCTTGTACCATTACAAAGTCATGCCCTTTGGGCTGTGTAATGCGCCGCAAACAATGAGTCGACTCATGGACAAAGCAATTCCCTCGTGTATGCGATAACATGTGTTTGTTTATTTGGACGACCTGTTGGTATGTAGTGCGGATTTTGACGACCACATCAAACTTTTAGCAGATGTTGCGAGGTGCTTGAAAAGTGCAGGCCTTACAATTAATGTGAGTAAAAGCAAATTTTGCCAGAGAGAAATTCGTTACTTAGGGTATGTTATAGGCAGTGGGTGTTTGAAAGTGAATCCAGAGAAAATAGAGGCAATGCGAAATTTCCCCATTCCCAAATCTCCTCGACAGATTCTCAGGTTCGTGGGTATGGCAAATTGGTATAGGGCATTTATTACCAACTTCGCTGATTTAGCAGGCCCTTTGACAGATTGTTAACGTAAGTCACCTGGTCCATTCAAACTCACTCCAGAAGCAGTAGAGGCCTTCGAAAAACTTAAAGTAGCTCTGAGTTCCGCTCCAGTCTTAGCTCAATCTGATTTTTCCAGAGAATTGGTGCAGAGCATCCAATAGCTTTCGTTTCAAAAAAATTAAATAATGCTCAACGCAACTATACAGTCACCGAGCTCGAATGCCTCGCCGCAATTGTCAGTGTCAAACGTTTCAGACCCTACGTTGAGGGGCTGCCATTTCGTATAATCACGGACCACTCAAGCCTTAAATGGTTGATGACGCAAAAGGACCTTAGTGGTAGGTTAGCTAGATGGTCACTGCTACTACAAAGATATGATTTCGAAATGGAGCACAGTAAGGGGGCTCTGAACGTAGTACCGGACGCTCTGTCGCGTTTTGACGTCGACGAGTTGACTTCATCTCCCGCGCCTTACGAAATAGACTTAGACTCATCCGAATTTAAAGCCAATGAGTATCTAGATCTTATCAGAACAATCACAGTAAACGGAGAGGCTCTACCGGATTTATGTGTCAGAGACGGTTTGATTTTTAAAAGAGTTAAGTTTCGGAAGGGCGTGGAGGGTGAAGAAGACTCGTTATGGCGGTTGTGGTTACCCGAAGTACTTAGGGAAGAAGCGATACGAATGGCACATGACGTGGTGAGGAGTTATCACGGAGGTTGGCAAAAGACCTTGGAACGGGTTAGGTGGAAATACTTCTGGCCACAACAAGCTAGGGACGTTAGAGATTATGTAAAGGATTGTGAAACTTGCAAGGCTGTAAAAGCAACGAATCAGCAGTCAAGACCACCTATAGGAAATACTTTTGTTACAGAGAGACCTTTCCAGTTTCTTTTTATTATTTTAGACCATTTTTCAAAGTACGTGTGGCTGAAGCCAATGCAGAGAGCGACAACTATCAATGGAATGAACTACTTCGGTACAGAGATTTTTCCAGCCATAGGGGTCCCAGAATATATCCACAGCGATAATGGGAAACAATTCATCTCAAAATAAATGAAAGCGTTCTTTGAGGAGTGTATTCCCCACAAGCTAATGCGTCCGAACGCGTGAATAGAGAGATAGTTTCCAAGATAAGAATTTTCCTAAAAGATAAGCAGGATCATACGAACTGGGACAAACATATACCCGAAATTTTAGCAGTTCTAAGAAGTGATTTTCATACGTCAATTCAGTGCTCTCCGTACTTTGCATTATATGGTCAGAATATGGTCCAACACGCATCCGCGTATAAGTTATTAGAGAAATTGGATAGCCTCAAAGAAGATCGTGTACCGATAGTGAGTAAAGCTGACAAGTTATCAGGAATCCACGAGCAAACCCGTAAAAATTTAGCGCAGGCAAATGATAGAGTCAAGCAGGTTTACAATAAGCGCTCTAGGCTATTGAATTATAGGGAAGGTCAGGAAGTATTTAGAAGAAATTTTGCCTTGAGTAACTTCAAACAGGGCATAAACGCGAAATTCCTGCCAAAATATATTAAGTGTCGAGTTCGTGGAAAAGTTGGCAATGCACTGTATGACTTAGAAGACTTAACAGGGAGATTAATAGGACGATTCCATGCTTCTGATATCCGTCCTCAATAAGACTCCGCTTGGCGTCTTGGCGGTCGGGGACAATTCGCCCAGTATCCTCCCCGAGCAGTTATAACAATAGGTGGATCACAAGCGCTCCCACCGGGAACGGTGGACCATCTAGCAGTCCATATTCCAATTGGTCTGCTTATACGGAGTTTTGAAGAGTTCTGCCAAATCAAAATGTCTAGTTTTATGGAGTTTTGGCGAGTTCTCCTATATCAAATGCCTAACCTTACGGAGTTTTGACGAGTTCTCAAATACAAAAATGTCTATTCAAACGGAGTTTTGATGATTTTCCTGTGCAAGTTTTTTTTTTTGTCCAGCTTCGGAGGTTAGGGACCATGGACCAGCTAATAGGGTGATTGTATTCGGAGTTTAGACGCGTTCTCCTGTAAAAAAATGTCTAAGGCCGCGAAGCCTTAAAATAGGAAACAAAATAATTTTCTTTTTTTGTAAAGCCCATTCCGGGGGGCGAGAAACCAGCGGACCAAGGGTCTTTTTCAAGACCGCCTGTCCTGGGTCCAGCGCGCGGGGTTGGATCAGCCGGGGGGGGACAGGTTGTTAAGACCGACCAAGATCGGCACTTAGGGGGGTAGGCTTCTCTGGCCTAAGCCAATAGAGAAACACCGCAACACCGGACTTACGCATTTTGGTTTTTTTTACCAAATGAATTTTTTTTTATTATACCTGACCTTCAATTAATCTCGGATTTACATACATTACTAGATTGGACATGTACATATAGCATAGGGTTTTTTTTGATATCACCTGATGGAGCCTCTGTTGCCCGATTAGCTGTGGTAGAATTTGAGACTCTTATCTAGGGGTGAGTCGTGCCCCACGTAGTTAACAGTTGAGTATTCTCGCGACAACCTTACAGGCAAACCATTTTTCCTGTTCGCTCCCTCGTCAGGTCTTCGAAGCGAAGCAGGACTGTTATGGTTTGCTATCGATATCAATGCTGATATCGATCATAAACGGGTTAATTTCAGTTGCTCAATTCTGTCTGTGTGGCAGCACCACTATTTCAGTAGCTTCTTTCTTAGTAGTTTCCAATAACTTCCAATTAATAATGGCCGACGTGCTGACATGGTGAAGAAGAATGGTTGACGCGTGGCCAAACTAAACAGGTCGTCGCATGTGAGGCAGAATATGCGATTGGCGTTAGGCGGCTTGTTTCAAATGTCAAAAGCAGGGAAAAAGAAGTGAACACACAACTTAGCAAGGATTGTCTAAAGAAGGATTTCGCGGCAGATAAGCTGATTGCAATTGGGTATGTGTGCAAAAAAAAAAGTGCGAATGTCAGATAGAACCGATTGGGGAAAAATTTTACTTTGAAAATAATTTCTCTCCTCTTTCACGTTGACATTTTTTTTTAAAGGAACCACACACATCAAAACGTAACTAATATAACCTTTTTTGGATAGACCTTGAGCTTAGCATTCTACTTCTATGAACAACGCATGCAAGATTTTAAAATCAAAGCAACAGACAATAAGTTGACATATGCCAAAAAGAAGAAGAGCGATTCTCCCTCGCATCGACCTTTTATGTTTGGGCTATGAGCGAGTTTGACAGGTGGCCGCAATCGTTGACAATCGTTCCAATGGCGGGATATGCACATGTATTGGTTCTTCCAGGGTTGCCATGAACACTTGTTATCGTGAAAATACGTCACACCTGGTTATTGGTGACTTAGTACTTTCAGATGCATATATTATAAAATGTTCTTATGCGCTCTACACAATTTTAAATTTTACATAGTTCACAGAAAATTAATTAATTATTTACGACATATCTATACTATTGTTTCATTAATCAGATTTTCCTGTCTCTTACCAATTCTATAATTTGAGCGTAAGACAACAAAGTCTATTAATATTCGTAACGCACATTAATATAATTTGACAGTAGCAAAATTTATAAGGGCGCGAATATAATCGATTATTTTTAAATAGTTTCATGGGGAAAATGCTTGAGGCATTTTATTCCGAAAGTTTTGGTATTTTTTTTTGTGTAACATGGCAATCACATTCCACCCCGCTTGAGTCACTGCTAGCGTCACACCAGAATATAGACACCCAAAATAACAGTAAAATCACGCCACTGAACAAGCGGCAGTCACGCCACTTTTACGCTGAAGACATATCGAGGCGACGCGACGCGACGGTGCGACAGCGACAGTCCCTGGACGTAAGAATGTCGGTGCGATATCAGCGACTAAAGCATTATAAAACGCCAACGACCGTCCATGCAGAAGACTAGTTGCTGTCACATTTCAATTTTTCATTCACGAATAAAAGTTTTCTTTCGTTTTGATCATAATTTTTTTTATAAAATAATAAACGAAATAGGTAAATTTATTAACTTAATACCTTAGATTTTTCTTACATTTGTTTGTGTATAAATACTACTGGGGTTTTTTCCAAGTTCCGCTAAATTTATTGAGTTGTCAAAATTTTCATATTTCATAATGCAGTGGCAGCTTGTTGTCGTCACCAAAATTGGAAATTAGTCTAAGTGGTGGCTACGTAATTTTGTCATTGGACGATGACGCACTTCGTAGTCTTTTTTATAATTCCTTTCATAAAAATGCATGAGTTCTAATTTTGACAGACTGCCATTGTCGCGATGTCGTGTCGTTGCGCTTCGATTCGGTCTACACCATTATGTTCACGCACACTATGTCAATGTAATGGCATTCAATGTAATGGCGTTCAATGGAATTAGCGGGATTTTTCCCAATGGGGATAGAGGAAAAAAAAAACGGAAATGTAGGCACGCGGAAAATTTTTAGTACAGCAGTAGTGAGTTGATTGGTAAAGTCGGAAACGAGTGCTTGGAGACTTCATATGACGGAGGATCAAATCCGCGCTAAATTTTGTACATTGAACATTTGAATTATTCTGTCTCGTTCACACCAAAACTCTGTGTCTGTGTATAGAGTGAAAAAAACAAAAAAAAAACAAAAAAATATCATAGATTGAAAACCCAATCAAAAAAAAAAAAGAAAAAGAAAAGAAAATTATATTGAGTGTGCTAGAAAGGGATTGAGAGAAAAAAAGGAAAAAAAAAATATACACGATTTGTTCAAGTATTTGACCTTTTAAGGGCCCTTAAAACAAGAATTTCCTACTACGTGTTTGGCGAAGATTGAGCTACGACTCTGAAATAGTCTCGATTTACCATATAAATATGTATATAAAATGTTGAGAAACTAATTCCGTGCGAAAAGACAAAATTAAATTGGTGTTTGGAAAAGGTTCTGGCCTCAAAATCCCCACAATCACGATACAAACAGACAAAAGAACAAATATTTCTTAGCAAGAAAAAAAAAAATGCACGGCAGCTAGCCATGGGTAAGGGCGCAACTCTTTTGACGCCAACACAATAACACCAGCGTCAATCGTGGCGCTAACTCTCGGAACATTCTATTTAATATATGTGTGAAAATACGCTGAGAATTAGCGTCATTTAGAGGACTACCAAGCTTAAATAATTGTGACGTTGTCGTTTATTCACTGGTGCTGTTATTGGCGTTGTGGCGGCGTCATTTTACACTAGCGCCACATTGAAGCGGTGCGGTGCTGATTCTAGCGCACGAAATCTGAGTCGGCGTCATATTCTACAGGCGTAATTTTGCTGGCGCATTCTCAAAATCGGAGTTAGCGCAATAACGCCATTGTTGACTTAGCGTAATTGCGCGGTGTAGCGCAGTGTTACTCATGCTTAACGACAACTACCTACAAAGCGAATAGCTGAAAAGGAGATCGAACGAATTATTGAATTGAGCAGAAAAAAAAATAATAAAAAAAAAAATAAGTGCACGTATGGTGCACCTCCAACCACCAGTAATAACAACGGTATATAGTTCTCGCCAGCACAATAACCAAGCACCACTTGTAGCAGCGCACCGTAACGAAGCGCCACAGCAACCACATCAGTGTTCGACCACGACAACGGCGCGACTCCATATAGCGCCCAACGACGCCATATAACGCCTGTCGACAGTAGAGCGCCGCAACCAAGCGCCGCGACGGCACCTTAAAGGCAGCAACGGCGCAGCGCATAACACATACCGCCACTAGCAACGATATATATATAGCACGACGCCATCGGCTCACAGCAACGAAGCGACGTAGCAATAAGGCACCACAACATCAGCAGCAACCACAACGGCTAAGCACGGCATAGGGGCCACCACAACAACCACAGCTTAGTACAATTGGCCATAGCATCAACGGCAACTAATTTTGGCAACAAGTGCCAAAACAACAACAACCGCAGATCGGTGACACCACCACTTAAGGTGCACCGCAACGGGTGGTGAGTCGCATTGGATATAGGTATCACACGTACATATGTATATTATGTATCTAATTAATTAATCAAAAAAAAAAAAAATTTGTTATATATATATTTTTTGGAACTGCCTAACTACCCACACAGCATTGAGATGATTGAATTTTAATTTTTGTACAATTTAATCATCTCCGATATTAGAGTTGACTGTGCTTCAAAGAAAAAAAGGGGGGGGGGGGTTAAAATTATATATACATTTTCTCTTAGATAAACCTTTTTCTTTAACATCAACATTTTGTATTGACGTATTGATCATCTGGGAATTAATTCATTTGAATAGTTGGTAATCAAAAGCTTGCTGGGTAGTGAGTGTAAAATTAACCTGTAGTGACGACAATAAAATTTGTGAATTTAAACCAGTCACACTCACATAATTTAATGTAAAGCACAGATGCGTGTAGAATTAAACTTATTAGCTATTAATTTTCTTGAATGATATAAGCTAATTTCCAACAAAAATTAATTGTATCTGAGTCATGTGTACATACAGAGATTCACGTTTTGAAATTTAGCGAGTTTTTCTTGTAAGAAAAAAGGAAGGAGGGGAAAAGGAAGATAAAAAGGGATTGATATGTACATACATGCCTATATGTATGTGTACATACATACATATGTATGTACGTTAGCAATTTGCATATATTTCTGCAAGTATAACAGAGAGGGAGGGGGAGACGTGTGTAGGGAAATTATAATTAAACTATCGTAAACTGCAAAACTCAATAAAATATATAATGAAAATAATATATATATAGGCCACAAATAATATAACATACAACCCAGTAACCAAAGAGTTTCCGCCACCTAACTCCTTTTCCCAGTTGAGAGAAAAGGGAGAACATTTAATTTCGATTCCTTGTATTTCCTCTTCGTACCTTTTTCTTAGTATATAAGTTTTGTTCGTTTACGGATATTTTTTAATGTTTTTCGAAAACTTTTAAAAACAAACACTTTGTCGCCGTTTTTTTACGCCAAATCTCCAACAGAAGAGAACCAACTGAGAGAGAAAACTGACATTTCAGTTTGTGAGAAGCTGTTGAATTCTGTTGGACACATTTTTGCCAACAGCAATTTTCCAACAGGAAAACAGCTGATCAAACAACAGCTGACTTGAATTTTTGCAAGTAACAAGATTTGCAAAATATACAAATCAATTATAAAATTGGAATAATACATATAATACAATGGCGCTATTATAACTCTGACGAGTTTTATGGCCGAGCTTCTCTCCCAATTCGAGGTGTGCTCCTTTTTTTGTTTTTCCTACTAATTGGGTGGACCTACAGTTTTATGCCGGCTCCGAACGGCGAATGCATTTTTTTTGTGACAAGCTTTTTCATGGCAGAAATACTCTCGGAGGGTATGCCGCCCACTGCCGAGAGGTGACCGCTGCTCTTAAAAAACCCAATAATTGGATTTTTACTAATTGAAAAATTGTTTTGGTGTTTGGCTCGGACCGTGGTTTGAACCCGAGACCTCTGGCACAGCAGGCGAGCACTCTACCCACTGCACCACAGCGGCCACATTAAATTGGAAAAATACACTAAATTGGCAACAAATATGGATAAATTAAATATGCAAAATAAGTTACATACTTTTTGCGAAGTATTTATATGCATATTATGTACCTTAGTAGCCGCTGGCCGCTGTGGTGCCTTGGGTAGAGTGCTCGCCTGCTATGCCAGAGGTCTCGGGTTCAAACCACGGTCCGAGCCAAACAAATTTTTCTAATTAGTAAAAATCCAATTATTGGGCTTTTTAAGAGCAGCGGTCACCTCTCGGCAGTGGGCGGCATACCCTCCGAGAGTATTTCTGCCATGAAAAAGCTTCTCACAAAAAATGCATTCGCCGTTCGGAGCCGGCATAAAACTGTAGGTCCACCCAATTAGTAGGAAAAACAAAAAGGAGCACACCTCGAATTGGGAGAGAAGCTCGACCATAAAACTCGTCAGAGTTATAATAGCGCCATTGTATTATTATTGTATTATTATGTACCTTAGTATATTGTAATCTCCTTTGCGGGAATATATATTAACGGGGCCGCTGTGGTGCAGTGGGGAGTGTTGTGGCCATTGTGGTGTGGCGGACAGTGGCTAGTCTGCCATACCAGAGGTCATGGGTTGGATCCCCAGCCTGGATAGAGGGAAAATTTGTATATAATGATCCACGATCCGATAACAATTAATTTTCCAGAGGGTAGGGGTGGTCTCACAGATCACAAAAAACAAAGTACTACCCTCCGGACGCTTATAGGTCAGGAGACATTCCTTGTTAAATTAATGTATGTATGTGTAGAACATCTTTCTGCGTTGGCGGCTTTTGGCCGCGCTTCAATAAAATTACCCTCAGCCGGCAGAATTCTCTTTCTGGATTAATATCCATGGAGCAATCCACAGTTGTTTTGTATAGAACACTTTTGCCTTCAGCCGCGCTTTACAAAAATAACCCTTAGCCGGGAGAATTCTATTTCTGGAGAACTTTAATATTATAATTTAATAATAGTTGAAAGTGTTAAGATAAGATGAATTATCATCTACAGAATATTTCCTGAAAGTTTCACTGAGCCTGGATAGACAAAAAATTCTAACTAAAGCCCAATTATCCGGATTTTAAAAATAGCAGCCACTCTAGGCAGTGGGTGGCACACCCTCCGAGAGTAGTTCTGCAGTGGGTCGACTTCAGTATAATGCGCCCGCCGTATTTATTTTCAAACCACAGGAACTTTCGGGAAATCTTCTATTGATGTTAATTTTACTAATTATAACACTCCCGATCGCTCCGCAGATATAATTCGAGAAAGGAAATTTTGCTGGCTGGGGCAAATGCCGCCAACGCAAAAGTTTGTTCTACTCAAAAGTACTGTGGATCGCTCCATAGAGGGTTATTTTTTTAAAGCATGGCCAGGGCCGGGTGCATTAAATTGAAATCTCTTCTGCGGGGCAGCAGACGCGAAGACATACTGCGGTGGAAAACAGTATGGACATGGGTACAAAGAAAAGCAATTGTTAGTGTGATAATTATTACAATGAAATCCTATTTATTAGATAGTAACAGCGAACCCCAGCGGGTTAGGGGGTCTAGAATATACCCGTTGTAAGGAATGCCTGTCGTAAGACGCGACTAAAATCCACCGGCCTGGAAGGTTGATTATGGCCAGAAAAAATCGTTCGCACGACAGTCGGGCTAGTGTCAGAAGGGACTAGTACCCGAGCGTGCCGGATTTATCCGGCAAAGGACTGTCACATCCCCTACACTCCCCAAAACCTTCGGGGAGTGTCTTGGTGGCTACAACAACAACAACATGAAGTTAATTGTATTGCAGATACATACATATGTGCATATATCTCCACTGTTTTCAGGCAGAATTGTAACTCCATTAGCATTTATATAGAACAAACAGTGCCGATTTATTGTAAAAGAGAGTTCCGGATGCATTTCCGAACTTCAAAAAATCTTTTTGCGAGCCTATGCGAACGATTTTTTAGATTGAGGAGGTTATCGCGAGGTGACAAAAGACTGACCAAAACGAAACCCAAAACGAATCAAAAGAAATTAAATAAGAAAAAAACTGTGTTTTATTTTATTATTTTTATGTTATATGTCCATATATACATAATTAACAGCAATAATTTCCACCAATTTTATTATCATTTTAATTTTAATCCTTTTTATCCTTTGAATTTGGGGCTTGTGAATGTAAATAAAAATCAGCTGTTTGCCAAAGCTGTTGAACTCTGCAAATTTTGTGTTCGTTTACCTCTTACGATATTTTTCTCTTGTGAGAGGATAGGTGACATTTTTCTCCAACACCTGGCTGTTGGAGGCTGCTGAGTAAATGCTGTTGGAGAAAGTACGCGAACAAAGCTATAATCATACACATATACCTGCGTTCTGGGCAAAACTTTGCCTCGTATCTATACATATACGTATGTACATGTGAATGTATGTCTATTTCTCTACCCTGCAGGAAATTAATGATAATAATCAATTTTTATTGAACAGCAAGGAACCCATTGTTAAGTAATTGCATTGTCAAGCGGGAAAATTCAATGTAAATATGTATGTATGTACCAACGACATATGCAATCATTCCCTTATAATTTTTGCACTATTTTCTAAAAATCAATATCGTTATATTTTGGGATTTTTTCCCACACAGAAGTATTTAGCCTTTTGTTTTCTATATACAATTAAAAGTCAGAACTAGTGTCTTTGTAAGTAGTTTAAAGTTAGCTTTAAGCTAGATGCACTTCCTGCAGGGTATTTTTCCTCGATTACATGTGTAAGTAAAGCCTAGTATATGTGAATAGGCCATAAGAATTCAGTTTTTATACTCAGCTGTACTAGTACACAGAGTATTATAGCTTAATCACATATCGGTGGATTGTAACAGAATGAAATAATCGAGATAGATATAGACTTATATATATCAAAATGATCAGGGTGAAAAGAGAAATCGATTGAGCCATGTCCGTCCGTCCGTCCGTCTGTCCGTCTGTAAATACTCTAACTCGCGCAAAAATTGAGATATTTTGATAAAATTTGGAATGCAAGTTGGTATCGAGACTGGGACGGTTGGTATTGAAAATGGGCGAAATCGGACCATGACCACGCCCACTTTTCCTATATAGAAAAAATCGGAAATTTGGTATCTCAGTCCCTAATATAGCTGGAGCGATGAAATTTTACCCACGTGTTGAGCTCAGGCCCCTATGAAGAAATTAGATAAAATTTTGGAAAATGGGCGGTGCCACGCAACGGGTGGTGAGTCGCATTGGATATAGGTATCACACGTACATATGTATATTATGTATCTAATTAATTAATCAAAAAAAAAAAACATTTGTTATATATATATTTTTTGGAACTGCCTCACTACCCACACAGCATTGAGATGATTGAATTTTAATTTTTGTACAATTTAATCATCTCCGATATTAGAGTTGACTGTGCTTCAAAGAAAAAAAAGGGGGGGGGGTTAAAATTATATATACATTTTCTCTTAGATAAACCTTTTTCTTTAACATCAACATTTTGTATTGACGTATTGATCATCTGGGAATTAATTCATTTGAATAGTTGGTAATCAAAAGCTTGCTGGGTAGTGAGTGTAAAATTAACCTGTAGTGACGACAATAAAATTTGTGAATTTAAACCAGTCACACTCACATAATTTAATGTAAAGCACAGATGCGTGTAGAATTAAACTTATTAGCTATTAATTTTCTTGAATGATATAAGCTAATTTCCAACAAAAATTAATTGTATCTGAGTCATGTGTACATACAGAGATTCACGTTTTGAAATTTAGCGAGTTTTTCTTGTAAGAAAAAAGGAAGGAGGGGAAAAGGAAGATAAAAAGGGATTGATATGTACATACATGCCTATATGTATGTGTACATACATACATATGTATGTACGTTAGCAATTTGCATATATTTCTGCAAGTATAACAGAGAGGGAGGGGGAGACGTGTGTAGGGAAATTATAATTAAACTATCGTAAACTGCAAAACTCAATAAAATATATAATGAAAATAATATATATATAGGCCACAAATAATATAACATACAACCCAGTAACCAAAGAGTTTCCGCCACCTAACTCCTTTTCCCAGTTGAGAGAAAAGGGAGAACATTTAATTTCGATTCCTTGTATTTCCTCTTCGTACCTTTTTCTTAGTATATAATCATACACATATACCTGCGTTCTGGGCAAAACTTTGCCTCATATCTATACATATACGTATGTACATGTGTATGTATGTCTATTTCTCTACCCTGCAGGAAATTAATGATAATAATCAATTTTTATTGAACAGCAAGGAACCCATTGTTAAGTAATTGCATTGTCAAGCGGGAAAATTCAATGTAAATATGTATGTATGTACCAACGACATATGCAATCATTCCCTTATAATTTTTGCACTATTTTCTAAAAATCAATATCGTTATATTTTGGGATTTTTTCCCACACAGAAGTATTTAGCCTTTTGTTTTCTATATACAATTAAAATTCAGCACTAGTGTCTTTGTAAGTAGTTTAAAGTTAGCTTTAAGCTAGATGTACTTCCTGCAGGGTATTTTTCTTCGATTACATGTGTAAGTAAAGCCTAGTATATGTGAATAGGCCATAAGAATTCAGTTTTTATACTCAGCTGTACTAGTACACAGAGTATTATAGCTTAATCACATAACGGTGGATTGTAACAGAATGAAATAATCGAGATAGATATAGACTTATATATATCAAAATGATCAGGGTGAAAAGAGAAATCGATTGAGCCATGTCCGTCCGTCCGTCAGTCTGTCCGTCCGTCTGTCCGTCTGTAAATACTCTAACTCGCGCAAAAATTGAGATAGTTTGATGAAATTTGGAATGCAAGTTGGTATCGAGACTGGGACGGTTGGTATTGAAAATGGGCGAAATCGGACCATGACCACGCCCACTTTTCCTATATAGAAAAAATCGGAAATTTGGTATCTCAGTCCCTAATATAGCTGGAGCGATGAAATTTTACCCACGTGTTGAGCTCAGGCCCCTATGAAGAAATTTGATAAAATTTTGGAAAATGGGCGGTGCCACGCAACGGGTGGTGAGTCGCATTGGATATAGGTATCACACGTACATATGTATATTATGTATCTAATTAATTAATCAAAAAAAAAAAATTTGTTATATATATATTTTTTGGAACTGCCTAACTACCCACACAGCATTGAGATGATTGAATTTTAATTTTTGTACAATTTAATCATCTCCGATATTAGAGTTGACTGTGCTTCAAAGAAAAAAAGGGGGGGTTAAAATTATATATACATTTTCTCTTAGATAAACCTTTTTCTTTAACATCAACATTTTGTATTTACGTATTGATCATCTGGGAATAAATTCATTTGAATAGTTGGTAATCAAAAGCTTGCTGGGTAGTGAGTGTAAAATTAACCTGTAGTGACGACAATAAAATTTGTGAATTTAAACCAGTCACACTCACATAATTTAATGTAAAGCAAAGATGCGTGTAGAATTAAACTTATTAGCTATTAATTTTCTTGAATGATATAAGCTAATTTCCAACAAAAATTAATTGTATCTGAGTCATGTGTACATACATAGATTCACGTTTTGAAATTTAGCGAGTATTTTTTGTAAGAAAAAAGGAAGGAGGGGAACAGGAAGATAAAAAGGGATTGATATGTACATACATGCCTATATGTATGTGTTTTTTTTTTTGTTTTACGAGGAGGAAGCATCGAAAGCCTTTATCCCGTCAGTGTGGGACTCTAACCGCACTAAACCTCCTACTGTCGTCGTACGGAACCCCCCGGTACTACCGTCAAGCTACCGTCGGGAGGTGGGTTGAGCACCAGGCTCGAAAGTCAGTAATGGTCGCGTTATTGCCCTCAGTGTGCCTTAAATGGCTTCACCCATTTATTTCTTATAAAAGTGGTCAGTGTTAGGTGGTCTGCGGAGGCCAAAGCTCCGCACCACGCGCAATGACGGATGCAGGAGGACGAGCTCCTGTACGTGTCCGTTTCACTCGCGGTACTCAATATTAGGTGGTCTGCGGAGGCCAAAGCTCAGCACCACGCGTGTTGACGGATGCAGGAGGCCTAGCTCCTGTACGTATCCGTAACGGATGCAGGAGGACAAGCTCCTGTACGTATCCATTTCACTCGCGGTGCTCCATGTTGGGTGGTCTGCGGAGGCCAAAGCTCCGCACCACGCGTGTTGACGGATGCAGGAGGCCTAGCTCCTGTACGTATCCGTAACGGATGCAGGAGGACAAGCTCCTGTACGTATCCGTTTCACTCGCGGTGCTCAATGTTAGGTGGTCTGCTGAGGCCAAAGCTCCGCACCACGCGTGTTGACGGATGCAGGAGGCCTAGCTCCTGTACGTATCCGTAACGGATGCAGGAGCCCGAGCTCCTGTGCGTATCCGTTCCACTCGAGGTGGTCATTGTTAGACGTGCCTATGATTAGAAGATCACAGTTAGTGCTCATTTAGTCGCCGCTGCCTCGCCGTATTCTCTCTAGGCTTCTCAGTGTTTTCATGGTGTCTGCTATTACGTCACTCGCCGCAGTCCATTTTGCCTTGCTTTCTAGCATATGCTTCACGAACGACTCAGGTGTATAGTCTCCCCCGAATATTCTACGGAGCTTGTTTCTAGATTCGTAAAATCTCGCACACTCAAAGAATACGTGGTATGCATCCTCTATTGCTTGCCCCCCGCAGTGATCGCACGTTGGGTTCGACTCGTGCTTAAAGCGGTAAACATAGGCCTTGAAACAACCGTGTCCAGATAGAAACTGCGTCAGGTAGAAATCGACTTCGCCGTGTGCTCTTTCCAACCAGATTCTCAAGTCTGGTATGCATCTATATGTCCAGCGTCCCTTCGTGGAGTTGCTCCATCTGAGCTGCCAGCTTTGCATGCTGGCCTCTCTCGCCTCGGAGCGCTCCGCCTCGCTTTTTGCAATCACTG
The DNA here is from genome assembly GCA_960531455.1 of Urophora cardui. NCBI lineage: Eukaryota > Metazoa > Arthropoda > Insecta > Diptera > Tephritidae > Urophora > Urophora cardui. The sequence goes on along the minus strand of OY482675.1, from coordinate 41,714,674 downwards.
CAGCTTCTTTTGCCAGTATATCTATAGGGTATAGACTGGCAATTACTAGTGCGGCCTCATCCGATACGGTTTTAAACGCACACACACTCTCAATGCGCACAGACGGTAAGTCGACTTGATGCAACGAAAATACGACTGATGTTCTATAGCGTGGACCCCGTGAGTTCAGCATTATGCGTGATAATGCTGTCACCGTAGCTGATGCCTTTTCGTTTGCATATTCAATATGGTTTTTAAACGACAGTCTTCTATCTATCATAATCCCCAGATATTTTACTGCTTGGAGCGTGACGATGTCGTGACTTCCGCTTCTTATTATGGTATGCTCCACTTTTTTTCTGCTTGATATGAGCACTGACTCCGTCTTCTGCTCCGCTAGCTGCAAGCCATTTTTGTCCAGCCATCTTTTCACGCTGCTTATACTTTCGTTTGTTTTTGTGCGTATATCGTCTAGTTGCTTAGCAGTAACAACCAGGGCTATGTCATCAGCAAAGCCAAATATTTTTACACCTTCCGGGAATCCATGGCGTAGAATGCCGTCATACATAATGTTCCATAGCAGGGGGCCTAGCACTGAACCTTGTGGAACGCCGCCTGTAACCTTTAGTTTCTTACTGCCGGCCGACGTTTCGTACTCTAGCGTTCGATTTTCGAAGTAACTTCGTATTAACCTTTGAAGGTATTTTGGCACTCCGATTCGATCAAGCGCATCTAGTATTTTTGCCCAGTTGGCAGTATTGAATGCGTTCTTTATGTCCAGTGTTAATATAAGACAGTACTCTTTGGTTCCTGACAGCCATCGGGTGCCTCTTATAGCGTCTTGGGCTACCCATTTCACCGCCTCCACTGCGTGAACGGTGGATCTTCCTTTCATAAAGCCAAACTGATTCTCAGATATGCCTCCTAATGCCATTACTTCCCTTTCGAGGCGGTTGTAGATGACTCTCTCTAGGACTTTGCCAGCCGAGTCGAGTAGGCATATGGGCCTGTAGCTAGATGGTACAGTGGGATCTTTACCAGGCTTAGGTAGCAGTACCAATTTTTGGTGTTTCCATATCGCTGGAAATGTACCTTCTGCTAGACACGAGTTAAACAGGTTCGTGAACACTGGTGTGACATGTTTAAATGCTACTTTAAGTACTTTGTTAGGTATCGCATCTGGTCCGGGCGACTTGCTCTCCTTGAGCCCGTTGGCTGCCTGGAGAATTTCTTCGTCCGTTATTTCTCCAAATGATTGCAGTATGTCACTCGAAATAGAGGAAACTAGTTTCCTTTGGACAGGAAAAAGAGTTGTTACCACTTGCTCTAGGAACATAGGGCATGTTGGTGTCGACTCCCTGTCTGTTTTTAATTTTTTAGTCACAATCTTGTATGCGGTCCCCCACGGGTTATTCTCTGCATCATCGCAAAGTTCTAGAAAACATTGACGCTTGCTTTGCTTGATAGCCATTTTGAGGGAGCGTCGAGCCGATTTGAATTTTGCACTTAGTTCCTCGAAATCAGCTCTGCCTCTTGAACGTTGAAAGTGCCTTCGAGCTTTGATGCACTCCTTTCGTAGTGAACTTATATTTTCGTTCCACCAGTACATGGCAGATTGATGTCTGGATTTCATTTTCCGTGACATTGATGTGTCACAAGCCGCCCGTAAGTCGTTCATTATTGCAGTAGCCATGTCATTCGCACGCCCGCTGTGCTCAGTTCTAGGGAACATTTCCATGAATACTTCTTGGTCGAATGTGTTTACTTTCCAGCCTTGACGCTTTGGACGGGGTTTCTTAGTTGGCTGTTCTCCCTCGCTCATTGTCACATCTATTAATATCGCTGAGTGGTCACTTTGAGTGTAACATTCGCTGATTTTCCAATTGGAAAGCCTATAAAGGTTGGAGCTAACAAATGTTATATCGATTACGGAACCGCGGCCGTTTTTAGAAAAGGTGTTTTCACTGCCTGTGTTTAGCAGGACTACATCTAAGCAAGCGAATGCTTCAAGCAGAGCTCTGCCTTTTGGTGTAGTCCGCTTTGAGCCCCATTCTATTGTCCAGGCATTGAAATCTCCTGCGATCATGAAGCGCGGTCTGTTAGTTGCATCCATGGCTATTTTCTCGACGATTTCTTCAAATCTGTCTAGCGGAGTGCTTGGTGGTATATAGCAGCTGTAAACATATATGTTACCGGCTTTCGCACATACGAATCCATTTTCTTTTATTACGGCTTCCACGTGTAAAGGCTGTTGTCCGCAGGACCAAGTTGCGGTCTTGCTACAAACACTTTGTATCCAGTTTGCTGATTTTTCTTTATATGGCTCACTCAGTAGCGCAATATCTACTTTCAGCTCAAGCACAGATTGCGCTAGCAAATCTTGTGCAGCTTCGCAATGATTTAAGTTTAGTTGGAGGAATCTCATTGCTGTGTCATCTTCTGTATTGCTTCCTGTATGCAGGACATTGATTTCCTCCTGTAGGATGATCGTATCTGCTAGTTCCCCTTTTTACGCACAATAAGCACTTTGGTACATTGTTACATGTTTTCGCTACATGCCCTGCAGCACCACATTTAAAACATGCACTTCTAAAGTCACCTTTGCTGGTACAGTTCTTCGAAATGTGACCATAGTCGAGGCATTTAAAACACCGTTTAGGCTGAACTTTTGCCCTAATCCGGCAAACAAACCCATCCGATCCGGACTTTGCCGCTTACCAATAGCTTCTTAACTACCTCCGTTGGTAAGGAAATAGTGGCTGTTTGCGTTTCTCCATAGGCTTTCCTGATGGAGCGCACGCACATTGGTTTCACGTCGTAGGAATTCAGCTCTTTGCTTAACGCCTCGCAGATTTCCTCCTTTGTCGTTACCTCGTCAATGTCACGTATTTCGCACAGCGACTCTTCCTTCAAGGATTTTACCTCTGCTTTTCCCGCAAGAACCTTTTCTACCGCTGCTTGCAGCTTCGCTGTGTCAGTCTCCGACTGCTTGGAGAGCTGGAACAGGAGGTCTCCGCTCCCCGTCTTCCTTATCTTGCGGACTAATGCGCTCATATCCTTCAGCGAGTCCTCTTGTTTAACTGCCTTCAAAATGTCGGCATAAGAAGACTCGCCCGTGCGCTCTATGATAATGGCATCAGGGCGCACTGCCTTTGGCTTTTGGGCCTTAGATTTTAGACCTTTTCGCTTTTCCACTCTTGTCCATGCCCCCTCTTTGCTTGGTTCCATTTCCTTAGCCATTTTCAACGTGGTAGCTTCGGTGTCGGTGTATATGTATGTGTACATACATACATATGTATGTACCCTGTAGGGAAAATCTCTAGTTCCGAACTAGGTCGCTTCTAGTGCATTTTTCGACACTACTAGTGCGAGCTAAATCTCTTCTGCATGTTATCAACTGGCGAATTTAACACGGCGATGTCCTAGGCGGTGTCAATTGTCACTCTCTGCACTACATTTTCGATAGTTCCGAACTAGTACTAAATTCTACAGTTTACACTAGTTCGTTTATTGGCACCATTTCGATAGTTCTGAACTAGCTACAAGTACCTACAAATTCTACAGTTTTACATCTGTCACTTAAGTGCAGCCTTTGACATATTTCATGCAAGTGGCGCGATGGCCGACTGGCTAACGCATGTGCCTTTCAATCTGAGGGGCGCGGGTTCGAATCATGTCGGTGTCAAGGTGGATGATATTTTTTTTTTTTAACTAATATTTTTTTATTTATTTATTTAATAAAAATTTACAATAATATTTAAAAAGTAATAAAATAATAAAAATAAGCCTGAGGGATCGGAAAAGCATAATTAGGGGAACATTTCATTTCATACAAGATGGAAATAGAAAACTCTTTTTATAAAATGCTTCACTAAACATCTGAGAATTGCAGAAATATACAAAGCCGACGGCAATTGAACGAACGAAAAATTTTCATAGAACTTTTGTCACTTCGAAATTGCATACAAATCAAAGTGTGTCTTATAATGGTCACTCAATTCACTCCTTCTGAACTGGTGAGGGTCTAACTACAATTGATCTAGTTCCCTTTTGACACCTTTTCGCTAGTTCGGAACTAGAAATTTTCCTCACTAGTTATTGAGTTCCCTGCAGGGTACGTTAGCAATTTGCATATATTTCTGCAAGTATAACAGAGAGGGAGGGGGAGACTTGTGAAGGGAAATTATAATACTATCGTAAACTGCAAAACTCAATAAAATATATAATGAAAATAATATATATATAGGCCACAAATAATATAACATACAACCCAGTAACCAAAGAGTTTCCGCCACCTAACTCCTTTTCCCAGTTGAGAGAAAAGGGAGAACATTTAATTTCGATTCCTTGTATTTCCTCTTCGTACCTTTTTCTTAGTATATAATCATACACATATACCTGCGTTCTGGGCAAAAATTTGCCTCACATCTATACATATACGTATGTACATGTGTATGTATGTCTATTTCTCTACCCTGCAGGAAATTAATGATAATAATCAATTTTTATTGAACAGCAAGGAACCCATTGTTAAGTAATTGCATTGTCAAGCGGGAAAATTCAATGTAAATATGTATGTATGTACCAACGACATATGCAATCATTCCCTTATAATTTTTGCACTATTTTCTAAAAATCAATATCTTTATATTTTGGGATTTTTTCCCACACAGAAGTAATTAGCCTTTTGTTTTCTATATACAATTAAAAGTCAGCACTAGTGTCTTTGTAAGTACACTCAGGGAAAGACAGCATTTTAAAATCAAAAATAAAATTTTTGTTTTCATAATGCACGTTTTAAACCAAACAATTTTTATTTTAACAATGAAAATTTTTAAATTAAAAATGAAATTTTTGAATTAAGAAAGAAATTTTTTAAGTAAAAATGTGCATTTTGGATTTAATAAGAAACATATTTAAATTAAAAATGAAAATGAATGTTGATTCAAAACCCCGCTCTTTGTTCAAAATTTTTTTGTGAGAAAATATTTCTTGTGAGAAATCCAACAAAAACAATAATGAGAATCGATTTTTTTTAATTTTGGTTTTACAATGATTCATATAATTCATGGATTCTTTTTTAGGAAAAGGGAAGTATAAATAGGTTATTACAATTCAATATAATGTTGAATGTTCCACTATGTGATGATTGGATAGAATTTCAGGTTGATGTTATGGTTCGAATCCGGAGGAGAATATAAAATAAAGAATAAAAATTAGAATAAGGAGAATAAGAAATAAAGATAGCAAACAGTTAGGGCGAAGTAGAAAAGAAGAGGAGAACAAGCGGAGGCTATATTTTTGTAGCTGGGGCTCGGATTGAGAGAAAATTTAGAGAATGCCGTTGGATACAATTTTGAATCCGGAAGAGAAAATCATATAGAGAATACTACAGCGTTTTTTTCTCATAGTGCTTAAAATAAAAATAAACATTTTAAAATTTAAAATGTTTTTTCTTGATTTAAAAATTTTACAATGAACATTTTTAAAATAAAAATGTTGGTATTTACATCACTTTTAAATACGTGTTTGCCCATTTTAAGCACGTTTTCATATGTTTTTATAATTTTTTTTTTTCCTGAGTGTAGTTTAAAGTTAGTTTTAAGCTTGATGCACTTCCTGCAGGGTATTTTTCCTCGATTACATGTGTAAGTAAAGCCTAGTATATGTGAATAGGCCATAAGAATTCAGTTTTTTTTTAATGTTACAGATAATGAATTGTGAATAAATATTATAAATTAAAATGGGAGTGCTGATTCTCTTCATTTAAAAAGGCATTAGGGATTTCAGGTACGGGGTCATCAAAACATAGGTGCACTGATGACCATGGATGAGGGTGGGTCGATAAGCACCGACGCTGCAACAACACCAGCAGCGCATAATAATAACGGGGTCATCAAAACATAGGTGCACTGATGACCATGGATGAGGGTGGGTCGATAAGCACCGACGCTGCAACAACACCAGCAGCGCATAATAATAACGGGGTCATCGAAATATAGGTGCACCGATGGCCAAGGATGAGGGTGGGCTAGAAAAGCACCAGCACTGCAACAAAACCAGCGGCGCACCACAGGTAAGGGGTCACTGATATGTGACGACAGTGACTATGGATTAGGGTGGGACAAAAACGCACCGGCGCACAATGGGTGATTGCGGCCAAAAATAAATTCAAAATTAAAGTATGAGTAAAACCATTTTTTTAAATAGAGATCGAAAGATACATCAAATTGTAATAAAAAAGCTTATATAAAAATTTTTGAGTCTCTTTTCGTTTAGCCGTACAGGGTGCCCAAAATTAAGCAAAAAATAGGTCCTTTTATTTCTCAATGAACACACCTCATACAAAACGCTCTTTCTCATTTAACTGTTAACCTACATACACGAGTGATACATCGTTACATAGATAATGATTTTCTCTTTCAGAAAAAAGAACTTAGTTGTAAATAGCGTTCACTGTTGAATTTATATGAATTTTCAAATATTCACAAAAAATGACGATGATAAAAAAATTTTCCTCGAATTTGAATAAAAAAATGAAAAAAAAAACAAAAAATATTACCTCCTCAATTTTTTTTTTTATACTTTGAAATAATATATTAGTAATCAAACTGCATTTTCATTTTAAAAATCCATTTGCTCCATTTGCTTTTATAATTTTTTTCCAATCTGCCTAAAACTGCGTTTTTGTAAATGCATTAATTATGTTACTTTTGACATTATGAAAAACGTTTATATATAGGCGACTAATCGAATATTTCTCTATCGTCTTTCAGCAAATGGTCCATACTTTAAAATTATGAGGTAATTTTTTTTTTATCAGCGTTAATTATTATCTTTGGCAGTTTTTGAAATCACACGAACAAGTAAGATTTATTAATATCTTTCAATATAAAAATTTATTGAATTTATTATAACTATTCTTAGATATTAAAACTTTGCGTATGGATTAAATAAACGCTCGTTAAAATATTAGCTGTGTTTTCATCGAAAATGAGTTGCAGCCGTAACAATTTTATTGTGTACATCTATTCCAAATTGCTTGTTTAATGCAAAATTTTAATAATTTGTGTTAAAAGTAGAGCTCTCAATTTTTTTTGAACATTTTCGAGTAGCCCGAACAGTTGTTGTTCAAATGCTCGAAGAGTTGTTTGTTTGTTTATTACCCGTATGTTTGTACGGGCATTTGAACAATTCGGGTATTTTGAAGTTTTTTTTTTCTTTTGTTTATTATTATTTTTTTTCTTTATATGTAGTTTTTTTTATTTTTGTTTTTCCGATACACATTTTTTTGTTTGTAAGCTCGAATGCTCGAATTTTTGTACGGGCATTTGAACAACAAACGGGCTTCAAACAAAAACGATCAGATCGAATTGCTCGATACCCGGGTATCTAGGGCTCTAGTTAAAAGTCGATTTTATTGAAAAATATATACAATGACTCAAAAAAAAATCATACGCCAGAGTTTTTAAATTTATTTCAAACAGTTCTGTCGAAAATTTGACTCTCTTATTATCGTTTAAAAATGTAAAAAAATTTTCAATAAAAATCGCCTTAAGCAGGATTTCTAAGCTTATGGAAAAATCCGAAAAATCGTAGAATTTCTAAAAGTGGATTAAAAATTTCAAAGCGCGGCCAGAGTTTATAGAAGATTTTGAGGAGATTTCTAAGTGTACTGTTATGTAGCCAACCAATTTTAGTGTAAAAAGTGCTATTCTCAATGCTGTAAAAACTTCCGTCCATTTTAGTAATTTTTTTCTGTAGGGTGTTTGCGTTATATGTACGTGAGACCGTTCCAATTAAAATTTCCGAAAAGCCAATGAAATTTTTCAAAAAGTTGAATGTTGCATATTATTATACTACAATTGAATGAGCTGCAAAATTGCATACCTACTCAAAAATCTTCTAAAAAATTTAGCTTTATAATTCTTAGCCTCTTTTTATGATAAGTACTTCCTTAACTTTGAAAAATTGGAAATACTAAAAATACTGCCTAAAAAGTTAACAATAATCGCTGCTAAATAACTGGGTTACTTTCGAGCATCACCTACATTAACCAAGATATGCGTTAGAAATATAAACATCAAAATTAAATATAAAGCACAAAAAGAAAATTATTGTAGTTACATATGAAAAACCCTGTGTCTAGTAGTAAAGTGCGGCTTTTCGTGACGTAATTTTTTGTCGGCAAAACACTAATATCGTGTCCGAGGGTTAATTTGACTGAGTCAAACATAACAAAACAAATTTTTAACATGAAAAAGAGTGATAATTTTTTTTAAAATATCCCAACTTTAAAAGCTTAAAGCTATAAACTTAGAATTATTGGAAACCAAGGATATTATTGAAAAGTGTTAATAATTACTTGAACCTTTAGGATTCATCACGATTACTTAAATGAAATGCTTTAAATAATAAATATTCAAGTTGAAACTAGCACTTAAAAATATGTAAGAAAAAAAAAACAAAAAAAATTAACTTCAGATATGCTAAGTTACGACCATCTGGGGCAAGTGCAGAGTATGGGGTCGGGAAAAAAGCGATAAATTATTGTTCCCCATTCTATTTCCAATATGTGGGTATGTTTTTTTTCTGTAATTGTAACAATTTTACAAAATTCAATTTTGGGCGCATAAAACTTGAAAATCTACCTATGCGCGTAGACTTCCAGAAGAGAATATGAGACTTACTTTTGAAGTATAGTTAAAGGCCCTTGGCAACTGACAATCTGGCATGTCAAGCAGTGTGTATGTGTGAGTTTTTTTGTGTTAGTGCAATCGGCAGTCGTCGTGCTACACGTTCTTGTTCGGGCTCGCGTTGATAACATTCCAGATTTTAAGTGGCCAAGGGCCTTAAGAGTTTGATTTATGTATTATAAGCGATATTTGTGTACTAAAATGTTAAATTATAGTCTGAAAAAATTACATTTCGCTAGCTTAGAGCGCAAACTGTGTAAGTCCACTTTTATGAAAAGGCGTATTTTTATGTAGAACGCTAGAAAAATCAAATACGCACCGCGATAAACAAGTCTGAGATACTTGTCATATTTCTACTCGTTGTTATTCAGTGATACGCAAATTGTGTAAGTCCAAAAAGCGAAAAAAATTGTGTAAGTCCAAAATATTTATACATATGAACAGAAATTTTTTTTCATTTCGAATTTCTTTTCTTTTTTGTTTTTTGTCTCTCCTACAAAGTTTTAAAAAAGGACTTACACAATTTGCATTCTAAGCTAGCGATTTTTATCATTTGTAAAAAAAATAATAGTTTTTTTTGGTAATTTTAATTTTGGTAAATTTTTTAAATTGGCTGTGACCCCTCCCCCCCGAAAAATTCTCTAGCTACGCCACTGGGTGGATTTTGTTCAAATTTTTGTTCACAGTTTACTAATTTCAACCAAAAAAGCTTAAGTTCCGAGTTTCAAGATTCTAGCTTAATTATTACTATTTTTGGCCGCGATTGTATGTAGGTGCCCCCACTGTGCGGCCCTGCAACAATATCAGCAACGCCACCCCCTTGTGAGTTCGGCCTTTAACTTTTTTTTTGATTTTCCATATGTTTTAAATTTAAGCTTTCTTCTATGTATTTTCAGGTGCCCGTTAATAACCGGTCGTTCCGGTTGATTCAAATCTAAATTCAAATTTAACGATTTTTTTGCGATATATATATTCAAATTTAAATTCACTTTGACAGTTGTGATGGCTGGTCGAGACCTTTACTTTGATCAAATTAAAAATATAACTTATTTCGGCCAATTTTTTGGAAATTTTTATAATTTGGTATAAATTACCAAAATTACCAAACAAGGTAATGACGGGTTAATCACAGTATTTCTAAATTAATTTTGCAAATCACCCTACGTTACCCATCACTAGCAAAACCTGTCAGATCAACGGAGAGCACGATCTCGTCATCTTTTGTCATGATCGATCTCTCTGCCATTTCCTTTAATGATCTACAGCAAACCACATGGATGTGGAAGTGAAGTTCAGCCATATACATAGTAATAAAGTGTGAAGTGAATTTTATCAAAATTAATCTGGTTATTCGCGAAACATCGATAATAGTTACAATCGAAAGTAGTTGCTAAATCCCATTAGCACCGCGATAATTTAATAATTTCATCTAAATTCCTTTTTTTTGACAAAAGTGTTTGGAAAAAAAAAATAACACTTGGAATTTCATTTGGTCGTGCTCGAAGCACATGTGAAGGGTTTGCTGGAAGACCCTCTCCATCCTGAAACTAGCGTCACTTTATTATCATCAGTTTATATTATTTAAAGGTAGGTTAAATAATGATAAAAAAAGAAGAAAAATTAAAACCAGACCTGGTTTTGTTACATTCGTAGGTTCCTTCCCGCGTGCTACGTGGGTAACATAGTAAAGGGAAACCTGCAAGATTGATGAAACCATCGATTCCATCCATTTCACCACAGGACAGGACAATTTAGCATTGAAATTTCATAGCGAATATAAAGAAGACTTCCCCGGGAGCCCCGGCTTCCCTTTGGCTTATCACGAGTGCAGGGCATAGAGAAACCAAGGGTTACGTCCCAATATTATATACATACCAAAAAAAAACAAGTAAGGAAGCCTAAGTTCGAGTGGAATCGAACATTAGATACTCAGCTGTATGCTTTCATTGTTTGTTTGCGTTTGATGGAAACACGGCGTATTTTATATAAAGCGAGTGCCGCATAAAGTGGGCGTAGCCACGTCCATTTTCAATATTTTTATCAGTCATCCAACTAAGCATATGAATATTATTCTTTGTGCAAAATTTCATTCCTTTATGACTTCTAGTTACAAAGATGTCACGTTACAAATTCCCAAAGGGTGTTCCAGAAATATCTTTGTTAAAAAGTAGGCGTGGTCATAAACCGAATTCAATAAATTTTTGCGTGGCTATTAACACAAGTTATAAAAGTGTATAAACCAAGTTTCGTCATAATATCTCAATTATTTGTCGAGTTATAGGCTAAGAAATCTCGTATATTCCCTTGTCTAAAAAGAGGCGATGCCACGCCCATTTTCCAAAATTTTTATATTTTTTGTTTCCGGTCTATTGTGGAACTCATGCCACAAAATTTCTATGAATTATCTCTATATTTGACAAAGATATCTCTTAAAATGTTTTTATTAGGTCACCTTATAAGACCCATATATAAAAGTGGGCGTGGTCGTCAACCGATTTCGCTAAAATTTTCAACATGTATTACCACAAGTAATAAAAGTGTACACACCAAGTTTAGTCATTATATATAAATCATTTGTCGAGTTATGGGCTCAGAAATCTCGTATATTCCTTTTTATACCTTTCATGAGAATGAAATGGTATTATAACTTAGTGCCAAAAAATTTTTGTCGAAAGTACCAGAAGGAAGCGTGGGGGACCCACCAAAATATATACCGATATGATCAGAATCACGAGCTGAGTCGATTAAGCCATGTCCGTCTGTCCGTCTGTCCGTCCGTCCGTCTGTGTGAACGCAAACTAGTCCCTCAGTTTTTGAGATATCTGAATGAAATTCGGAATACAGGTATGTTGTTATATGCAGCTGATCATTTGTCGGAACCGGCCGAATCGGACCACTATAACATATAGAAAACAACCGATTATTCAGATATACATGAAATTTTTGGAAGTAATTTGTGCATAACTTCCCCATTTAAACAGCTAAGGACATGAAACTTTGAAGTAGACGTGCCCATTTTGGCCCAAACAAGGTAACCGAAAATTGTCTAGATCGGACCACTATAACATATAGTTCCACAACATCCGATTATTCAGATATACACATTTTGGTGTATAACTCCCCCATTTTAACAGCTAACGGCGTGAAATTTTGAAGTATTTGTACCCATATGGGCCCAAACAGGGTTACCGAAAATTGTCAAGATCGGACCACTATAACATATAGCTCCCATACAACCGATTGTTCAGATATGGACATTTTGGTGTATAACTCCTCCATTTTAACAGCTAACGGCGTGAAATTTTGAAGTATTTGTACCCAGTATGTCGAACATCAAGACAAACCTGGCCGAATTGGGACCACAAGCGATCTCGTCAAATATGTACTCTAAGGAGAGAGGAAATCTCGAACCTTGTGGGGGTGCTCACAGGACACTGCCTTATCGGGAAACACGCAGAGAGACTGGGTGCACCCTACCGTAGATGCTGCAGAAGCTGCAAAGATGATGAGGAAGAGGAGACAATCGAACACCTCATTTGCCATTGCCCGGCTCTTAACAGCGCCAGACGACGCTTTCTTGGGACACCTTTCCTGGATGGCCTATCTTAGGTCGCGGTTGTCGACATAAAGGACCTGGTGAATTTCATTAGGGTATCAAACTGGTTTAAAAAGGAGGAGTAATCTGTTTTCTTCTTGTGGTATCACAATGGGCCTCTGCACTGGCCTAAGTGTGCCCCCATGGCAGCCACTCTAACCTAACCTAACCCATATGGGCCCAAACGGGATTACCGAAAATTGTCAAGATCGGACCACTATAACATATAGCTCCCATACAACCGATTGTTCAGATATGCACATTTTGGTGTATAACTCCTCCATTTTAACAGCTAACGGTGTGAAATTTTGAAGTATTTGTACACATATGGGCCCAAACGGGATTACCGAAAATTGTTAAGATCGGACCACTATAACATATAGCTTCCCTACAACCGATTGTTCAGATATGGACATTTTGGTGTATAACTCCTCCATTTTAACAGCTAACGGCGTGAAATTTTGAAGTATTTGTACCCATATGGGCCCAAACGGGATTACCGAAAATTGTCAAGATCGGACCACTATAACATATAGCTCCCATACAACCGATTGTTCAGATATGCACATTTTGGTGTATAACTCCTCCATTTAAATAGTAAAGACACCATTTTTTCTAATAAATCTTTCCATAAATAACCCACAGAATTAAAATTATAAATTAAACTTAATCCGGCTATGTACATACATAGGTAACTTTTCATTTCCCCACTCATGAAAGGTATGAAGTCTTCGGTACGGCCGAAGACAGCCGCGCTTTTACTTGTTATAAAAAGAGGCGGTGCCACACCCGTTTACCAAAATTTTTGTGTTTTTCGTTTTATGTCCGCAGTTGGACTCCTGCTATAAAATTTCTATGATATATCTTTATACTTGACAGAGATATGGCTTAAAATGTTTTTATTAGGTCACCTTATAAGACCCATATATAAAAGTGGGCGTGGGCCTCAACCGATTTCAGAAATTTTTCGTCTAAATATTTGACTAAGTAAATATATCACGCGTACCAAATTTCATCGATATATCTTCAACGGTTTCTGATTTATGACTCATAAAACTTTCAATGTTTGCCCCTTAATAAGTGGGCGTGACACCGCCCATTTTCCAAAATTTTTGTGTTTTTTATTTTATGTCCATAGTTGGACTCATGCGACAAAATTTCAATGATAGATCTTTATATTTGACAGAGATATGGCTTAAAATGTTTTTATTAGGTCACTTTATAATACAAATATATAAAAGTGGGCGTGTCCGTCAACCGATTTTAACTATTTTCCGTCCAAACGTTTGCCTAAGTAAGCAAATCACGCGTACCAAATTTTGTCGATATATCTTCAATGGTTTCTGAGTTATGACATATAAAACTTTCAAGGTTTGATCCTTAATAAGTGGGCGTGGCAATGTGAGTAAAACCAAACAAACATATTTATACGCACATATGTATGTATATAGTTTATTTTTAGAATGTTAAGATGCTATTTATAGAACTCCCGATGCATTTCATCTAACTTACTCAGTTACCTTGATATAAGCTCTCTCAATTACATTTTATTTGTTGTTGTACATACCCATTTACGCCAACTTAAACATGTAGGCAAGTTTATTTATTTTTGTTAATCGTAGATATGTAAGTACTTCAAAATTCTCTCAAATCGTTGATGAATTAGAGAAAATTGGTTGTACATACGTACAGACAAACTTAGGTATGCAGGGAGGGATGAAAAGAATTTGTTTATATTTAAATTTCAACGAGTATTATTAGTGCTCTTAATTTTTTTGTAACCATGAATAAAGAAGTCTTGTGAGTTGATTATGTAGTCGTGGGTTCCTTTTGGTTGGGTATTGGAGAAGTTGGTATCAACTCTCAATACATGGTAGGGAAGGGAGTGAGAGTAAATAAGGAGGCAGAACAACACCACAAACCTCCTCTCACAGGTATGTTGTAATTTTTCGTTTTATTAGCGCAGGTAATATTTCCGCATAAGTAATAATGTAATGTTTTGGTCAGTGATAACTGACTCGTCTACATGAATGGTTATATGAAGTTCTCTCGGAGTAGGGATTACTAAGTTGTGCTCGTCCGGTTGTATTATTACGATGCTGTCTGAGATAGTCCGTCCGTATCTAAAGGAAGAAAGCTGAGTGCAATTGTTGTTGTTGTTTTTATGGCTTGTTCCAGTCGAAGTGCATGAGATACTTTTTATATATGTGCATACTAGGGTGGTTTGTTAGGAGCAAAAACCCCGACCTCCCGAGTGACTAAAGCCCGGCTAACGCAAGCTGCACGCCCGCTCCGCATACCCTAGTGTCGGTTCATGACAGTAAATATATATAAAAATGGCGCCCAACGTGGGGCACCGACCGCCCGACGAAATCATGATAGCTCTAATCTTTATGGTTAGTACGTCATGTGCGGAGTCCCAGTATTTATTTTCCTTGCAGTGTTAATTTTGCGGAGTGATGGAATTAGTTTGGATGCGTCTGTTCGTCCATCTAACCAACTCCGAAAGGTTAGCAAATCCCCACCTTCTACTAATACTTACACGTTTTAATCATTTTGGAATAGGGTTTATTAAGTATTTATTAGTTCACTCTACCAGTGATTATACATGGAATATTTTTAGGAGTATCTTTTACCTTTTTTGCAATCTTTATCGCGTTTACGAGTAATGCTTGATTGTAAAATAGTAAAGGATTGAATTAGCAAAATTGCATCAGCTACATGTAAATTTCAAGTATGCGTAATAGAATGAAAATTATATACCACCTTTTATTACCCACGACATACTTCAACTTACAAGACTATTCAGGTTATAGAAAAAAAACCCCAAACATCACAAACACAAAACAAAAAGACAAATATTTTTTTTTGCACAATTTTCTTTTGGTTTAATAAAGTTATTAGTTCAGTGTAGAGGTCTGTTAGTCCTTACAATGCCTGTACGTCATAGTGACGAAAATTTAGCAAACCTTGCGGCTCCTGGTTGTGTATGCACTATTTGCAACGAGGAGACCACAAACTTCAATTTCGTATCTACGCCGTGCATGCATGGTTTTCACCGATCATGTTTGATGATCTGGTTGACAGATAACGACTCATGTCCTCTATGTCGTACAACTATCGATTCGCAGTCTTTGAGAAGTTTCTCTGAACAGGAGCTCATTCCAGAGCTTGACAATGCTAGTTCTCAAGGAGCGCTACCCAGAAATACTAATAACAGCTTTAGAGGCCCTACAACGAGATCTAGAGCTGCAAATAACAATACATTAAATATGTCAGTAAATGATGATACTTGATCACCAGTTAATAGACGTCGCCCGCATAATAACCGACAATATCGTGACGAACAGCGACAACCTAACTTAAACTTACAACGTATACAACAGATGATAGAGGAGACTACTCAACGCCAGCGAGTTACCATGACACGCGAAATTACCGATACTGTTAGCCAGTTAGTATCACAGACGTTAGAAACACATTTTCAAAATCTTAATTTAAATAATAATAATAATGGCCAACTCAGACAAGAACCCGAACCGGCTCAAAATTTTTTAGATTTTCCTAATTCGAATGAAAGACGTTTTTCCGCTTCTCAGAACCAAAATTGCCTAATTCGAATGAAAGACGTTTTTCTGCTTCTCAGAACCAAAATAATGACCGTAGAAATATCAACGCACATTACAACAGCAACAATACCCGTAGGAGTGAAAATCCACCTAATAATTTGTCACCTGAAGCGATTTCAAAGATTATTATAAACTGGAAGTTAACTTTTGATGGATCATCAGAAACCGTTTCTGTTAACGAATTTATTTATAGGATTAACGCGTTGACAATTTCATCTTTAAGAGGGAATTTCAATGCCCTTTGTCAGAATGCCCATGTTCTTTTTGAAGGAAAAGCAAAGAATTGGTACTGGAGATATCACCATTCAGTACGAGATCTGGATTGGGTTGACTTATGTGAGGCATTGAAAAGCAATTTTAAAGATATTAGGACTGATTATGATATTAAGGAAAAGATACGGAATAGGGAACAGAAAAATGGAGAATCATTTGAAAAATTTTTAGAATCAGTTATGACCTTAAGTGATAGCTTGAGAGCACCTATATCAGAGCAGGAATTAGTAGAAATCCTAATACGCAACTTACTTCCTGAAATACGGCTAGAGTTACTTCACTTGGACATAACATCTATTTCTGTCTTAAGACGCGCTTGTAGGCGTCGCGAGAACTTTTTTGATACCGTGAAGAATAGTGTGGCAAGGCCGCTAATTCCTCAGAAACGACAATTGGCGGAAGTGCTGCAAATGAGTCCAAATGAAATCTCTGAAACCAATTTAACCGTACCCGTTAAAGCGACATCCGTAGAGGCTATAGAAAACAAATGTTGCGATTTGCCAGGACATAGTTATAAGCAATGTCTCAAGCCTCGTAGAGTTTTCTGTTATGGGTGTGGCTTACTTGCTTTCTTCTTACCAAATTGCCCGAATTGTAACAATCCGGAAAACAAGAAAAGGGGTGTCTACAATACCACCAGCAGGCATCCCAATCCAGCATCAAATTAAAACCAATTAGTATTGCTAAAATTATGGTGAAAACAACGCCATCAGATGTACCTTTGCACCCGATTCGTCCACTTCACCAACGTATAAAAGAATATGAGTTAAAGCGCCAGGAGATCTTTTCTCAACCACGTTCGACTATTCGAGCAAAAAGGTTTTGGCAAAGCGTTAAAATACAAAAAGAGAATTTAGCGACCACAGTGGTGTGTAAACTAGATGACATTCGAACATATGCCACTGTTGAAATTTTAGGAGAAAAAGTTCTTGGTCTTCTTGACTCAGGAGCTTCCGTGAGTTGCTTAGGAGCCAAATAGGCTTCAAATATAATGAATCAAAATATTAATATCAAGAAACTTGACACTAATTTGCGTACTGTAGATGGATCAACTCAATTAGTTCTTGGCAAAGTAACGTTAGATGTGTGTTATGAGAATAAAACCTTACCTATTGAGTTTTACGTCGTACCTAGTCTCAGTAAGGATGTGTACCTAGGTGTAAATTTTTGGAAAAGTTTTCGAATTGCCCCGAATATTGTAAGTGAGCTTGCTGAGTTAGAATCAGATGAAAATACTCATGAGCTATCAACGATTCAAAAGCAGAAGCTGGCCTCAGCTGTTCAATGCTTTCCTTCGTTTGAGGAAAAGGGCCTGGGTAAGACAACGCTAGTCGAGCACACTATCGACGTTGGTAATGCATCTCCAATAAAACAGAGGCATTTTCCCATTTCGCCGCCAATCGAAAAGCTAATGGGTGATGAAATCGATCGGATGATATCGTTGGGAGTTATCGAGGAATCGAACAGTCCATGGTCCTCACCTGTGGTTTTGGTTAGGAAACCGGGGAAGGTTCGTCTATGTTTAGACAGTCGCAGAGTAAACGCAGTGACGGTAAAGGATGCCTATCCATTACCGCACATAGAAGGCATTTTAAGCAGGTTGCCGCGGCAGAGTTCATTTCTAGTATGGATCTTAAAGACGCCTTTTGGCAAATCCCGTTGGAAGTGTCTTCAAGGGAGAAGACAGCCTTCGCCGTGCCAAACAGACCATTATATCAGTTTAGGGTAATGCCATTTGGTCTCTGCAACGCGCCTTAAACTATGTGCCGGTTAATGGATAAGGTTATCCCTTACCACCTCAAGGAACGCGTGTTTGTGTACCTTGATGACCTTCTTTTGATATCAGAAGATTTTAATTCACATATCCAGCTCTTACAAGAAGTAGCGTTGCATATTCAAAAGGCTGGTTTGACTATTAACATTGGCAAAAGTAAATTTTGTCTCAAACAAGTCCGCTATTTGGGTTATGTGGTAGGGCAAGGTACTCTTCAGACCGACCCAGAAAAAGTTTCAGCAATTACTGAATATCCACCACCTAAGTCGGTGAAACAGCTACGCCGATTTTTGGGAATGGCAGGGTGGTATAGGCGGTTTATTTCCAACTTTGCTGCCATTACTCACCCGTTGACGGAACTGCTTAAGCAAAGCCGCGAATTTCAGTGGTCACAGGAAGCACAGGACGCTTTTGAGCTCCTAAAGCAACGTTTGACTTCTGCGCCTATATTAGCGAATCCTGATTTCAGTAAACCTTTTCTGATACAGTGTGACGCGAGTCAATGTGGAGTTGGTGCAGTCCTTGCCCAAACGAACGATAATGGCGATGAGATACCTATAGCATATATGAGTCAAAAACTCAACAAGGCCCAGCGGAATTATTCCGTAATGGAGCAGGAATGCCTCGCCGCAGTTTTGGCAGTGAAGAAATTTAGGGCTTATATTGAAGGGCAAGAATTTCGCATCATAACGGACCATGCAAGTCTTCGTTGGCTAATGAAGCAGAGTGATCTTAGTGGACGTTTGGCTCGATGGGCACTGAAATTGCAAGCTTTTGCGTTTACGATTGAGCATCGTAAAGGATCAGAAAATGTAGTCCCAGATGCTTTGTCGCGTGTAAATGTAGAGAATATGGATGAGTTAGTTTTACCTTACGAAAAGTTCCAGATATTGACTTAAATTCGCATGAGTTTGACACTGTTGAATACGCTACGTTAAGAGAAAAATTGAAGCTTAAGGAAAACCAATATCCTGACTTCAAGGTAGTTGAAAGATACATATATCATAGAACTGAATTTTATACAGGAAAAGAAGAGCAACAGGAAAATACATGGAAACTTCTTGTACCAGATGAATTGCGAACGCAGGTTTTATTTAATGCGCATAACGTAGATACAGCTGCTCACGGTGGAGTCGCTAAAACTGTAGAAAGAGTTAGAAGATATTTTTATTGGCCAGGTCTTTATCGTTCGGTCAGAGAATATGTTGCAGACTGTGAAGTGTGTAAGACGACTAAACACCCTACCAAAGTGCTTAGACTTCCCATGGGTACTTTTACACCAACCGAGCGAATTTTTCAAAGATTGTACATAGATTTGATAGGACCTTTTCCGCGGTCGAAGAGCGGCCATATTGGTATATTAATCGTACTTGATCATTTATCAAAGTTCACCTTTTTATGCCCTCTAAAAAAATTTACCACATCACCGATAACCAACTATTTAAAACAACATGTATTCGATACTTTCGGTGTTCCCGAATTTATCGTGAGTGACAACGGGAGTCAATTTCGATCCCGCGAATTTGAAAGTTTCTTGAACAAATATGGGGTTAAACATATTTGCATAGCAATATATTCACCACAAAGTAATAGCTCAGAGAGGGTAAATCGTTCGATCAATGCCGCACTTCGTGCTTATATAAAACATGACCAGCGCGATTGGGATCTCCATTTGGGTAGTATAAATTGTGCATTGAGAAATTCGATTCATCAGACTATTAATTTTTCTCCTTATTTTGTCGTGTTCGGTCAACACATGATAAAGCATGGTAACGATTACAATCTTCTACGCAATATTAACATGGTAAATGAAGGTATGATAGAGACTCAAGAATGTAGAAACGATAACTTAGGTTTTGTTCGAGATTTAGTACGAGATAATATCCAAAAAGCATATGAAACCAATTCGAAGAGGTACAACTTGCGATCTCGCGATGTCACATTTAACGTTGGACAGGAAGTCCTCTGTCGAAATTTCACGCTGAGTAAGGCTTCAGAAAAATTCAACAGCAAGTTGGCAAACACGTTTGTGAAAGCTAGAGTTCGAGAGAAGGTAGGCAGATCGTGTTACATACTAGAAGATATGACAGGGAAATTGCGAGGCACTTTTCATGCAAAGGACATGCAACCACTTAAATCCTAGCCCATTGCCATTTTCCAGTTTTTAAGTTTTCCGTGTTAGTTAGTATCACACACTTAAAATCTGTTGTGTGATGGCTGGTCGGGACCTTTACTTCGATCAAATTAAAAATATAACTTATTTCGGCCAATTTTTTTGAAATTTTTATAATTTGGTGTAAATTACCAAAATTACTAGAAGATATGACAGGGAAATTGCGAGGCACTTTTCATGCAAAGGACATGCAACCACTTAAATCCTAGCCCATTGCCATTTTCCAGTTTTTAAGTTTTCCGTGTTAGTTAGTATCACACACTTAAAATCTGTTGTGTGATGGCTGGTCGGGACCTTTACTTCGATCAAATTAAAAATATAACTTATTTCGGCCAATTTTTTTGAAATTTTTATAATTTGGTATAAATTACCAAAATTACCAAACAAGGTAGTGACGGGTTAATCCCAGTATTTCTAAATTAATTTTGCAAATCACCCTACGTTACCCAACACTAGCAAAACCTGTCAGATCAACGGAGAGCACGATCTCGTCATCTTTTGTCATGATCGATCTCTCTGCTATTTCCTCTAATGATCTACAGCAAACCACATGGATGTGGAAGTGAAGTTTAGCCATATACATAGTAATAAAGTGTGAAGTGAATTTTATCGAAATTAATCTGGTTATTCGCGAAACATCGATAATAGTTACAATCGAAAGTAGTTGCTAAATCCCATTAGCACCGCGATAATTTAATAATTTCATCTAAATTCCTTTTTTTTTTTGACAAAAGTGTTTGGAAAAAAAAATAACATTTGGAATTTCATTTGGTCGTGCTCGAAGCACATGTGAAGGGTTTGCTGGAAGACCCTCTCCATCCTGAAACTAGCGTCACTTTATTATCATCAGTTTATGTTATTTAAAGGTAGGTTAAATAATGATAAAAAAAGAAGAAAAATTAAAACCAGACGTGGTTTTGTTACATTCGTAGGTTCCTTCCCGCGTGCTACGTGGGTAACATAGTAAAGGGAAACCTGCAAGATTGATGAAGCCATCGATTCCATCCATTTCAACCACAGGACAGGACAATTTTAGCATTGAAATTTCATAGCGAATATAATGAAGACTTCCCCGGGAGCCCCGGCTTCCCTTTGGCTTATCACGAGTGCAGGGCATAGAGAAACCAAGGGTTACGTCCCAATATTATATACATACAACAAGTAAGGAAGCCTAAGTTCGAGTGGAATCGAACATTAGATACTCAGCTGTATGCTTTCATTGTTTGTTTGCGTTTGTTCGATATAGGGTATATTTTATATAAAGCGAGTGCCGCATAAAGTGGGCGTAGCCACGCCCATTTTCAACATTTTTATCAGTCATCCAACTAAGCATATGAATATTATTCTTTGTGCAAAATTTCATTCTTTTATGACTTCTAGTTACAAAGAAGTCTTGTTACAAATTCCCAAAGGGTGTTCCAGAAATATCTTTGTTAAACTTCATGTGCCCGGCTTACTACATTTGTAGTAAATTGTAAAAAAAAGTGAGATAAAAAAAAATTTTCCGAAACAAAAATTCCCGAATTTTTTAGTAGCTTCCTGATTATCAAGTCAATTAAGAGTATAAATCACTCGAACTATTATTTGCCTACCCGTCGAGACCCTACTTGAAAAAAAAACATCATCTTGCGGCCGGCTTACTACATTTGTAGTAACCATATAAAATGTATGCAAAATAGTATTTTTAGTATAGTATATTTGTCTCCAAACCAAACTTGACAAGGGATGACGGAAAATCGTTCCACAATACATCATATTCCTACCCTGTCGGAAAAACAAGCAACCAAAAAGTTATTAATAATGCCAGTCAGGCACATCAAATCCGGACTAATATTCTACTGACAGCATACAAAAGGCGGCTACAGAAAATACACAACACAAAAGCCAACATATGGTTTAATAAGGAATGTCTAAAGAACAAACTCATTCCAAAATACGCGCAAATAGGGCACAAAGTGAACAGCGAGGATAAACGCAAAATTATACGGAAAGCGGAGAACAGCTTCCTCAGATGCGAGATCAGGAACCAACACGCAAAGAAGGAGCGCATAAATGAGGAACTACTACGCATCCACCTGGAGCTGATGGAAAACAACCTAGTTAGTTGCCTTATGGAAACGTTAGACACTATAAAGGAGGAGATCAAAAAGGCCATGGAACACAAATACAAAAAACTCAACAAAAAACTGGAGGACCTTGACACAAAACAAAACAACAACAAAAAAGGCTCACAACAGAACAAAACATCATTCCATCCAAGATTTGTTAACTTGACAAATCTTTCAATCAACGCCAAAGAAACAGAGCTACTACAAAAAGGTTTGAAGTACAATATCGAAAGCTACGATAGAAAAAAAGACGTAGAGAACACTATTGCAGACACGGAGATGGCCATATCACTAGTACCAAACGAAGAACAGGAGCACGCAAGGCATCTATGCAGACGCATAATCGAAAAGAGTATAAAAGCTGCTGGAAATGAAATGGCAACGGACGACAATAAAACGGCAAAAGTATTAAGGAAGAAACTAATCGATAATAAGGTGATAGCAACAAAAGGAAATACAACGGTGCTAATGGACGAAGAGGAATACACCGCGAAAACGGGTCAACTCATCAAAGAAATGGGCTGTCGAGTGATAAGGAAAGACCCAACGGAAGAATACCAAATGGCAATAAAGCGTGCAATAAAACAAGCAAAGAATATAATAGACAACAAGATGACCTACACTCTCACAGCAATGAATCCATCGGCCCCGTCACTGATCGCACTACCTAAAATCCACAAAGCAGGAACACCTATGCGACCAATAGTAAACCATAAGTCGGCACCAGGATATAGACTATCAAAACATCTAAACAAGCTACTAACCGAGAAACTAGACCTATCCAATAAATACACAATCAAAAACACGACGGAACTAGTCAACAAACTGAACAACCTGAACGTACCCAAGGACTCAAAACTGGTATCATTTGACGTGAAGGATCTATACCCTTCGATACCAACGACAGAAACACTAAAAACTTTAACTAAAATACTGACAGAGAAAACGAACAAAGACATTGCTACAGAGATAGTAAATACGCTGAGAGTAACCCTGGACCAGAATTATTTTAAATTTGACAATAAAATATACAGACAAACTCACGGACTAGGCATGGGTAGCCCCACATCAGCTATCCTTATGGAAGTATTTATGCAACATTTGGAAGAAATTTATATGGAAGAACTGACGGCAAATTTGGGAGTAAATTTTTATGCCAGGTATGTAGATGACATCATCTGCCTAATATCGGAAAATAAAGAAGAACAAATTTTGGAGCACCTCAACAGCCAACACAAAAATATAAAATTCACTATGGATACAGAGAAAAATGGAAAAATCAACTACCTGGACCTAACAATTAAAATAAACAAAGAGACTAACAAATTTACTTACGAAATATACAGAAAACCCACAGCAACAGATACAATAATACACAATAAATCTAACCATCCTCAACAGCACAAGAACGCCGCTTTCAGACATTTATTAACACGACTTGAACGAACCCCGTTAGGAAAAGAAGCTTACAACAAGGAACTGAGCACAATATACACAATCGCAGAGAACAACGGATATCAAAAAAGTTTAGTGAAGAAAATACAAAAAAACATAAATTCAAGAAAGTCAGAAACCAAAGAAAAAGAAGAGAAGAAATGGGCAGTCCTATCATATACCGGAGCAACATCTTACAAATTGGCTAAAGTTTTCCAAAAATATAACATTAATGCAGCATTTAAAACGAGGAACAATATGGGAAAACTTCTACGAAACAACATTAACAAGGAAGACCTCTTTGACAAACAAGGCGTATACAAATTGACTTGCGATTGCCAAAACAGTTATATAGGACAAACAGGACGCCAAATCAAGACGAGATATCGAGAACACATAAGGGATTACAATAAGAAAATAAGAAAATCATCAACGACAGTGGAATCAAATTTCGCCAACCACATGGCAGAAAACAAGTGAACACCCATGAAAATAGGAAAAACAGCTAAAATTCTCCACATACAGCATAAAGGAAGACGACTTAACATATTAGAAAATATGGAGATATACAAACAAAAAACATTCGTAGGTAAAATAATAAATGAACAAATAAACACCGCATCGGATACATTATTTGAACCGCTTAAGCTACTATACCCGAAAGAGGACAAAAGACCTAAAACCGACATAAACAAAACAACACACAAACGGACAATAACGGACTTTTACCTACTTGGTTAATGAGGGTACAATAATGAAAATATGACAAAAAATAGATTTGCATACCTAAACACACAACACAGACTCACACACACACACGCACGAATGCACGAACACATCACATGAACACGAAGTACCTGAACAAAACGACGGAAGTTAGTTACTATAAATACTATCGAACTTACACAAAATAACTCAGAACGAAAGAAGACACTGAAGATGGCGCATATTAGCCGAAACCGGTTTGTCTCCAAACCAAACTTGACAAGGGATGACGGAAAATCGTTCCACAATACATAGTATTTTATAGTTGACTTCAGCTTGTGGCAACACAATTTTTTATAACTGTCGCTTCGCTTAGCTTACCGAAGTTCGTTTGTGTGTGTGTATGTGTATGTGCATGTGTACACGCATGGAAAATTTTAACTCGATTTCGCAATAAATAAAAATAAAATAAAACGTTTGTACCATATGAAATGAAGGCTGACCGCAATCGTGCTGAAGAATCTTCCATTTTCGGGCTTCTCGATGGAAAGTTTTCTTTGGAATCTTATGTTCCAAAAAGAGGCAGAGGAGTTATAATACTTGCCAGCACACCTTTGACAAATTGAATTGTAGCTGAAAAGAAAAACAAGCTGTAATACATCCTTGATTACAATGCAAACAAAGGAGGTGTCGACGCAATGGATGAATTGCTTTCTGCATATTCAACGAAACGCAAAACATTGCGTTGGCCTTTGGCCATGTTTTATAACATGCTGGACATAAGTGCACTTGCATCATTTACTCGGAAAACAATCCATATAACCGTCGCACAGACACGCGACGAAAGTTCTTACGAAGCTTGTCTAAGCAGCTTTTTATGCCAGCAATTGAACAGCGCTCTCAAGTTCCCCGGGTGCTGGGATTCCATCAAACACGTAAAGCTATCGAAATGGCAGTGGATCGATCCCTTTCTGCTACATCTAATGTTGATTCATCTATTTTACCTGATATTTCCAACCATAAACAACCAAAATATCCTGTACTTTGTCAATACTATGAAATAGGAAGTCGTAACAACACACGAAAAATCTGTAGTTGGTGCAAAAAAGCAGTGTGCAATGCACTGCCGAAACATATATTTTGGGAAAATGCTGTTCAACTCCTGAAAATTAAAACATTTTTTGTATTAAAATTATCACCTGAATTCAATATTTTTAAATAAAAAGGTTATTACACACGTACAAGTAAAAAAATCACCATACAAGTATTTTTTTCTTAACATTACATTGGTTTTGCATGCAATTACGTAGTTACTACAAATGTAGTAAGCCGACCGGGTACGTAAGTTTTATATCCCGGGCACATGAAGGTTAAAAAGTAGGCGTGGTCATAAACCGATTTCAATAAATTTTTGCGTGTCTATTAACACAAGTTATAAAAGTGTATAAACCAAGTTTCGTCATAATATCTCAATTATTTGTCGAGTTATGGGCTCCGAAATCTCGTTGATTCCTTTGTCTGAAAAGAGGCGGTGCCACGCCCATTTTCCGAAATTTTTCTATTTTTTGGTTCCGATCTATTGTAGAACTCATGCCACAAAATTTCAATGAATTATCTTTATATTTGACAAAGATATCGCTTAAAATGTTTTTATTAGGTCACTTTATGATACCCATATTTCGCTAAAATTTTCAACATGTATTACCGCAAGTAATAAAAGTGCACACAGCAAGTTTCGTCATTATATATCAATTATTTGTCGAGTTATGGGCTCAGAAATCTCGTATATTCCAGCTTCTAAAAAGAGGCGGTGCCACGCCCATTTTCCAAATTTTTTGTGTTTTTCGTTGTATGTCCGCAGGTGGACTCCTGATATAAAATTTCAATGATATATCTTTATATTTGACAGAGATATCGCTTAAAATGTTTTTATTAGGTCACTTTATAATACCCATATATAAAAGTGGGCGTGGCCGTCAACCGATTTTGACAATTTTTCGTCCAAATATTTGCCTAAGTAAGTATATCACGCGTACCAAATTTCATCGATATATCTTATACAGTTTCTGAGTTATGGCTCATAAAGCTTTCAATGTTTGCTCCTTAATAAGTGGGCGTGGCACCGCCCATTTTCCAAAATTCTATCAAATTTCTTCTTAGGGGCCTGAGCTTAACATGTGGGTAAAATTTCATCACTCTAGCTATATTAGTGGCTGAGATACCAAATTTCCGATTTTTTCTATATGGGAAAAGTGGGCGTGGTCATGGTCCGATTTCGCCCATTTTCAATACCAACCGTCCCAGTGTCGATACCAACTTGCATTTCAAATTTCATCAAAATATCTCAATTTTTGCGCGAGTTAGAGTGTTTACAGACGGACGGACGGACAGACGGACAGACGGACGGACGGACGGACGGACATGGCTCAATCGATTTCTCTTTTCACCCTGATCATTTTGATATATATAAGTCTATATCTATCTCGATTATTTCATTCTGTTACAATCCACCGTTATGTGATTAAAATTATAATACTCTGTGTACTAGTACAGCTGAGTATAAAAAATACCAAACTGAAAATATGTATTAAAAACCAAATATAAAGTAAAGTTACCAAGACAGGTATTCTTTAAATATAAACTTATGTACAGACAGAGGTATATACATAGTACATAGTAAGTATATAAATGTAAATATATACATACATGTATATATTGTCCTAGACGTATTTATATACCAACATCCACTCGAAAAAAAAGAACATGAAATCTTGAAATAAAAAAAATATATATATATGTAAATTCGTTCATACAAATATAGTTGGCCCCATGCAATAAACGCATAAGTCGATATAGGATCAGCTTTGTAATCATTTAACGTCTGCCATAACCGACTAAGTGTTCAATGTGAAAATTTCTTTAAATAAACATACATACATACATACGTATGTAAGTTCCAAAAAAAAATAGTACGAGTCTTTATAGCTCGTATACTAATCTATCGTTTTCATTAGTTCTGATTTGAACGCTTTATATATTTTTTTTGATATGAAATTCATTACTTAAAACTCTATTTGCGGGAAATTAATATTTAAGACTTAAGCGGTTATTGCAAATGACCACATGCGTATGTAGATTATCATAGTTGCACATTAGGCATGTGAGAAGAAAGAAAGAAAAAAAAAAAAAAGCAAAACATAAAAATAATCAGAAAGAAAGTTGAATTTGCTTGAATTAAATATAGTTAAAAATATTTCGAGAATGGCCACACTGAAACCACAACGATCAGTGGCGCTCAAACTACTGACCTACAATTCGCAGCTGTATTTCTCAAACTGTTTGCCTTACAGTTTTACAAGTGTGGTGACATACATTTCTCAAACTGTGTTGCCACACAGTTGACAAGTGTGGTGACGAGCGTTGGCGACTTTTTTGATGAATATTCGTAATTTTCTGCGCAAAAATCGTCAATGATTTGATTTTACTAAAACCGCGTTATAAACAATACAATTTTTTTAAAAGACAATAATTCAAAGCTGTAAAAAGTCTATGCGATATTAAGCGTGTTTTCAATTACGCTGATCCTGAGCCAGATAAAATGTTTCTATGTAAACGCAACAACAACGTTTTTTAGCCCTATAAAAACTGATAAATTTCGTGTTCAATTTATGATCCGGTTGTTCGATTCGTCTCTTCCAAGCTGCCAGTGGCTTTTGCTGTATACCACACTACAATATTTTTACAATTCTCACAAGCTTTCACACATTGTGCATGTGTGGTGCCATGACACAACAATTTATATACATTAAATGCTTACAAAAAGAGGGGGGAGGACAAAATTATTGAAAGTAAATTTTCAAATTAGTCCTTCCAATGCAATTTTTGACCAATGCTTGATATTTACTTACACCATACGAGTTTTAAAATATCAATAAAGAAACCCAGGTGGCAACACGAGGGAGTGTGGAGAGTTTTTTCAAATTCATTTTTCCTTCCAATAAAAATTCATTCAATAAGTCCAGTGTTGCGAAATGCACTAAAGTGCACCCACCAAACTAAAACAAAACTAACAAAGAATTTTTGAGGGATTTCTTTGCTGTATGATAAATTAGCGACATCACGTGATGTTACCGCAAAAATTCAACTTAAGTTCAATAAAATCCTCCAATAAAGTCCTACTCTTGTACATTCCACTAGCCACCCAACCAACAAAAAAAAATGTTTTTTTTTAATAAATTCTGTTGCACTCACGATCCCAAAAATTCCTTTATTAGAAAATGGGTCGTTTTACGCAATCGCGCCGCAACTTCGAGGCAGCCAATTCGGATTTTCCGGTTCCTTGCCGTCTGTGCAGCAAAAAGCACCCTATTCGCCTGTGCCCGATTTTCAGGGCCAAGACGGTGGAAGAAAGGTTGCGGGTGGTCCTTCTGCATAAGTATTGCCCCAATTGCCTCTCCCCATTCCACAAAGTCGATATATGTAGCAGCCGCGAATCTTGCCGTCGGTGCGGAGAGAGTCACCATACGACACTCCACATGGATGGGGTAGAGGGAGTGCGTTCCGAAGCGGACAATTTGTCCCTGGATACACTCTCGATTGAATTGTCCGGCCCTACCAAGTCATGGGCACAGCAAGTGGAAGAGGAGGAAGAAGAGGAACCAGAAAGATTGGGTATTTTAGAAGTACCACCCAAACCGTCAAAAATGTTTAGGCCGCTGCTGCAACATGAACGGGATGGATCTGAAAATACTCCATTCAGACCACCACGCCGCCCGACCAATGAACGACGTGATGAAGTGGAATCCACTCCATTCCGCACATCGCGCCGATCATCTGGTAAGGCGACACCGTACCAAAAACCGTCCAGTTCATACAAACAAAATACATCAACGACTCAACCTGGGTTTAGAAGTGGGCATGATTCTACAACCACACCATCATTGGCGAAGCCATTTAGCGCGATCTTGCCTACGGCAATTGTGCGCATAGAAGCCGCAGGGCGCTTGAATTTAGTACGCGCTTTAATTGATCCCTGCGCCCCAAACACGATAGTAGACCGCGAGTTGGTACGAGACCTACAGGTACCAAATGAACGAGGCCATTGTGCGCTGAAAATACGCGGCAAGTACGGCATTACTGGGACCGTGATAGCCCAGGCAACGATTGCGCCACATCATCTCCGCCACAGCCCGTCAAATGCGTTAGACCCAACAATAGCAAGTCGCTTCCAGTTTATGCGACTTGCTGATCCAGAATTCTATCGAGCTTCTCCGGTGCGACTGACACTGGGCGCTGATGTCTACGCACAGATCATGATAGGCGGTACACCTCCTACCACGGTGGATGGCCTCATGACCCAGGGCACGATTTTCGGCCTCACCGTGTCGGGGGCATATAAATTTTAAAATACGAAAAAAAAATAATAATAATTTCATTATCCTACTTCATACATATATATACATACAGCTATATACATAAATACCGATGAATTCACACCACCATACACAGATCCATACATATATACATATATACATACATTCGAATTTTCCTATGCAAACACCAAGCAAACCACGTAGTAATTTGTCAATTAATACTAGCTACTCATAGCTTTAAGAAAATAATTTATCACTGTGGCACGCTGACTTTAAATTATTCATACTGTTGCTCGTGGCAAGGGGGCCGGCATGTTTAGACGAAGAGTCTAAATATTTCGGCCATCCCTAATCCGCATTTACGTACATATATATAGAGCACAGTTTAAGTACACACATACATACAAATGTATAAAGCCGCTGTCTTAAGTACACATACACATATGTATAAAGCCGTTGACTTAACGAAATTAAGTTTTCTGAGAGTCAGCGCGCTTTCCTTTTGAAATACAGAAATCACTTGCGATTAATACAGCAGCCACAGCGGTAAGTTACTTAAACATCCACTTTCCATACATTGCAACTTTTTCCAGATTGTATATGTATCATACTTAAGAAAATCCGAATTCATACTTTTTGATACAAATAAATCCTTTTAATTCAATCCTTATTAGAAAAAAATCTAATTCTTTCTTTGTTTTTATTCTTATTTTTCTCGGCAATAAAGGGATTTATATTTTCCTGAGTGCCGTGGCATCCGGAAAATATTCAATCGAACTAGCGAGTTAAAGAGAGTTTTCCTGGTATACGGATCTCTAAATTCTCTTGCATACCGACGTGGGAAAGCCAAGTTACTATATGCTTTAGGAAGCAGATAGCAGATATGGTTTACAAAGGTAAAGTTTGAATAAAAACCACCCCTAAGTCAACAAAATTTTGTAATGAGGCTAGATTTTAGTTTTGAATAGAATATTTGGAAAGAAATTTATTAGAAGACCTTGAGAAAGATATGTGGAAACATTTAGTTATATTGAGTTGTAAATTATTCTTATGGCTCCAAGTAATTAAATTATTTATATCATGCTGAGTTAGCAAAACATCAGACGGACAAGCTATTTTACGGAAATGTTTAAGATCATCTGCATAAAGTAAAAAGTTTGAAACACGAGCCAATATCATTAATAAATAGAATAAATAAAAGTGGAACAAGAATATTTCCCTGCGGTACTCCAGAGGTAGTAGCAAAAGAGTTGGATTTACTGTTTTCGATTTCAACAAATAAATTCAGTGTTTGCTTGAAGAGAGTCGGTAGAGTGATTTTTGTATTTTTGACCAGTGCGTTTATAAAAAATGTTCGTAAGTATTAGTGTGTAAAAAGTGCAATTTAAAACATATTCCTTTCGCCTTTTCCCAAGTAATATTACAATAAATGTGTGATTTGTTGCATTTGCAGATTTTTTAATCAACATAAGCCGATAGTTTTTAAAGCGAAAAAATTGAAAAAAGTGAACGAGGATTCGACACTCAGCTTTGTGCAACCAATTATTGAAGACAATAACTTGGGTTAAAAGCAGGAGAGAGTGCGTATTTTGCCCACACCGGAACATCCACTCGGAACTTCATGCGCGCAAAGAAAATTTATTTTTAACTTTAATTTTTCAAATTTAGATGTGCGTCATGTCTTTTATTTGTGTGGATAAACTGTTCATCTTTTTGTTAAAAAAATATTTTTGTATCGAAATAAAGAACGTATATGAATAAGAAATAAAAACGAATTATTTTCCAACAAATTCATTCTTTGTTTAATAGGTATTTGACTAAAATGTTTGATAAATATTGGAACCTCTCACTATGTTTCGAAGGCTCCCTAAAAATGGGAGGTTTCGTCATATATTGTGGTCATAATTATTTGGTTATAAGTTTTAAAAAACACAGAGGAGAAATTTAACGACAAATGGAAAATGTCACAAAAATATGCGGAATCAATAATTGTGAAAGAAAATATGTACGGCATATCTTAGTTCCCCTAAAAATATTTTCTCTTAACCTGTTGAAGCCTCCCCCTTCTACTCTACCTGTAGGACAATCCACGTCGAACATAAAGGAAAACGTCTTAAAATATTAGAAAACATGGAAATATACAAACAGCAAACGTTCATAGGAAATATAATAAACGAGGAAATAAACACCGCATCAGATACATTGTTCGAACTTCTCAGGTTACTATACCAAAAAGAGGACAGGAAGCCTATAACTACGGTGACCATCCGTTCTGTTTTTAGCAGAACAGTTCTGTTTTTCAGGCGCTTGTTCTGCGTATTTTTTTTTTCTCTGAAAACCAACAAATTGTTATGTTTTTTTAAATGTTCTGTTTTTTGTTCTGTTTTTATCCACTATGCAAATCAAAAATTTTTTTTACAGCGGCAACCATTTTCTGTCAAAATGTATTGTTCCTATCTATATCACTTAGCAATCACTATTAATCAGCTGGTTCAGAAACATGTTCACTTTGAGGTAAGTTTAGTAGTTTTTGTATTTTCGGCATAAATTACAGACAAATTCAGCATAATACTGGTTTCAGACAGAAAATTAATGTAGTACATTACATTTATAATTTAACAATAAATTTTTGTGTTTCACACACACTCAATTAACAAGGAGATGTCAAATTTCATAAAATAATTTGTTGTTATTGACAACAATTTTTGAATAAATAATCCCAGTAAACATTCGGGTCATAAAAGAGTCCGAAAGGAATCCTAAACTGGAGCATTCACACTTATTATGAGCTCACTTTGGAGTCCGAAATGTATGTATTTCTGTTCTTAAGGTGGTCCCCTGATATGAGCCTAATTTCATACATTTTATGAGTCTGAATATGTAGTAAAACCAAAAAAAATTATTTTGTTTTTGCATTTTCCTTCCCCTGGCCCAATTCTCTTCATCCTCTCTCTTCCGTCATCCCAGGTTATTCTCCTCTTCTATCATTGGTTGCGTTCAGAAGTCACAACTGTTAAGCGAAACACCGATCGGAAAGTGATATAATTTGCGCTTTCTGAACGAGCTGATACAGACAAAAAACAAATTATTATTATAATTACCTATCCCCAACATAATCGGCAATAGTTTCGCTGCTTTGAAACATTTTTATTACATTCAAAAATTCATAAATATATGTAGGTACATATTTATATTTTTGTACATATGTCAAAATCGTAAGAACAACATGTTGTCCGAAGTGAGCATAAACAATTTATGATGGAAAAAAGTGTCCAAACTCACATCATGTTGTGTTGATCAGAAATACTCAACTTTGCGTTCAGAAGATAAAAACACAACTGTTGCACAACCGTTGGGGTTCTGAACGCAACCATTGTGGAATCTTCATTGCTTGCTTTATAGTATTGTCTATTGGTATTTTCCTCCGAATTCTAACCTGAAATTCAATACAACGCCATAATATAATGGAACATTCAACATTATATTGAACTTTAGTGATACTTTTATACCTACTTCCCATATTTCGAATTACAATTATCAATTAAAAAAAAAAAAAACAAGAAAAAAATTATAAAAATTTTTCCTTACGCCGCGGCGTTCTGTCAAACGATTAAAATACACGGCAGTATATGAGAATGAACAGAACGAAAACGCTGGCGAAAATCGCCCGGCGAAAATTCGTCAGAATAGACTTATTTCTAATTTGGACGCTTTCGCCTGTCAAATAAATTATTTAGAACTTGATAAAAACATATAATAAAACAATATGTTTTTTGATGTGGAAAAAATTGAAAATGTGTACAGAAGAGAAAAGTCAATTGAAGAAGTAAGGAAACAGCTTAATTATAAAAATATGCATATGGCAATTTCGCATTGATTCTGTTTTACTGGGCGATATTCGCAAGCAAATGTCATCGCCCACCACGCGAAAATATGTCCGGCGATCGGTTCTGTTTAGTTTAAGCTCACACATATTTCACACATGTTTGTGATTCATATCCGACTCCAAAATAAGAGTGCTCTGAGAATGTTTGCTGGGATAATAAATTCATGCCAAAACTAATTGACGGTTGACACTGAAAATTTCAAAATTAAAAAAACGAACTTACCTCCCAGAGTTGCATTGGATTTTTATTCGATTAAAAATTCAATTAATTAGTAATGGATCCATTAAGAATTGAAATTCTGTATGGAAAATCGAGCTTCATTATTGACTTAATGAAGAAAATGTGGATAATTACTCCATTAACCGCCTGTGTGAAATCAGTATAAGAAATGTGGCTTCTGTTTACCCACTGCCAAGCATCTCTTTTTCATAATTACATTACACAAATTGAATCGCAAAATATTTGTATGGTAGAAGTCGCTTTACTAATAAAAGACCTTAAATTAAAAATCGCAGAACGAAGAATAAAATAAAAGATCATGCAAAACGTTTTTACATTAATTGCGCTGATTATTTAAATCAATGGGACCAAGCGTATAAAGAGGTCGAAGTGATGGAATGGGTACTTTTGCGTACAGTTCCATCTTGGCATGATGTTGAGAGAAATTTGATTTATATTTCGGAAAAGAGAACCCAGACTAAAATTAATGACAGCGAATTATTTGATGTGTTGACATGTATTAATAATTATGTGACTCCAAACAAACTAAAGGAATCGGTGAAAGGGGGAAATCTAGTCGATATGAAATGGGTTGAAATATTTCAACATTTTAAGAAAAATGCTATACCTTTAAAAATATTTAAAAAATTCCCCCACTGAAAGGATATTTTCAATTTTAAACAATATATGGACTGAGGAAAAATCCAAAATTGAAATTGAGACTGTGAAATCTATTTTAATAACTACACCATTTCCAGATGGATTTTAGAAAACGTCAACTGGATTTTAGAAAGTGAAATTTGGATTTTAGAAAAGTTGATTGGAAAAACAATTTAAATTTTCCAAAATCCAATTGACTCTTTCTAAAATTCACCTGGAAATGGTGTAGATGTAACTATGATTTTAACTGCTTAGAATTTAAGAATTACTTACAAAATGAGGAAAATGTCCTCAAAAAAATGTGTGCCTCAGAAAAATATCAGTAATTTGATATATTTATTAATTGGTTATGTAAATAGTACTTGATTGAAGTCAAAGCCTGTGAAATGTGATTCGTGTTTGTGAATATTTTTTGTTCCTATTAATAAAAAAAATGTTCTGTTTTTTTAATACAAATTTATGGTCACCGTACCTATAACTGACATAAACAAAACATAACACAAGAACACAATAATGGACTTTTACCTACCTGCGTAACGACGCTACGATAATGAATAGATGACAAAATGCATATAATCCGACAGTAACACGAACGAGGATCATTCAAGTGTTAAAAGCATATCATTTAAAATGCAAAAATCTGATTAAGTCCATCAATAGGCTCTCCCGGAAAAAGGTAGGAAATTTTCGGCAAAACAGTTAGATACTTTTTGGTATTTAAACATGCAAATGTAAAGAATTAACTCAGTGTATCTGTCCTAAGGTCAAAAGGGTCCCTTTACAAGAGCAAAGTTTTTTCATAAATCAAAGAACGTCTCGAACGACGAAAATCGGCGGAATCGACGTAACTGCTACAAAGAAGTAGCAAAAGACAAGGGAACAGCTAGGAGAAAATCGCCCAACTGCATCCTTGACCATTTCAACGTTAGCTGATTTAAATTTAAGTACTTTTTCAGTGGCATCATCAGATTCAGAAAAGTCAGAATACACCATAAAAAAGGAAAAACGTTTTTGCGCGTGAATTTTGATAATTGTGGCTACTTTTGTGGTTAAATCCTGGTTTTTAATTAAGAGCAAAGCGTCATGCAAAGCTGGCAGCCATCATCTGTTTCATCATCAAAACGATTCTAGATTCCTGCCAGAAACTTCAAAAAATATTATCGATGCTTTTTTATACTTAAATTAACTTAGATCGTTAGAAGAGGGTTAATGGAAATAGATTCTCCATAATTTTTTTTTACCGCGATTCTCTGTCATAAAAGATGAAAATTTAAAATTATCAAGTAAGTAGACCACAAGCGACTACCTACTCACCGACCACACGCATACAGACTTAAACCAACTTCCCAATTGAATAAAACTCATCCCATCACTAACTGCTATCTGATATACAATACTAAAGCGAGAAACATCTAGGAAAACATGTCGCTAAATAACCCATCTCCACGTGGCTGATCGTGAATCAGTTTAACATATCTCTTTCTTGCTCTTCTTAAATGTTTGTATTAAAGAGCTGCGCAAGACATCTCGATATCGAACATGCTATGTTGCACTCGCTGTAGCACATGTATGGTTTTCGAAGTGTTCGAACAGTGAAGTACTTCAGTGGCGTGAAATTTTGCTTCAGCACCGAGAATGAAGCATTTCTATCTCAATGCTGCACGTTCATGTTCGATGTTGTTAGCACAAATGTTCGGATACCAGAAGAAGTTCTCGGATACTTAAGCAAGTTTCCGAAAATTTATTGATGTGCAGGCAGAACATGCTTTGTAAATGTAAATGAGAATGTAAAAATTTCATACGCATGCAGATGGTGTTATTTGGGCTACATTAACATTCATTGAATATGTTTTTAGGAAGGTTTTTTTGATTTATTGACAAAATTAAATTGTAGTGAGATATGCATAGATATACATATGTATGTAGGTATGTATGTATGTATAAATACATATGTATGTATATGTACATTTGTATGTACGTATGTAGGTACATATCATTATGGTTTTGTATGATTGTGTATAGCTGATATACATATGTAAATATGTATATATAAACATACTTACATACATATGTATGTATGTATGGACATACCAGGTATAAATGTAATTTTCGTTTTTTATTATAAGTTTATTAATATTTTGCGTATACATATTTAACGAGTTCATAGAGCAGGTAGTATTTAAATTTTTTCTTGTACTCAGACTAGGTAGTAAAAAAAATATAATCATGCAAATATCTAAGAAGGCTTCCAAAATTAAAAAACCTTGAACCTATACTTGGTACATAATAGCTTCAAAATTTTATTCTTAGCTATGCTGGAGCTATTTTATCCTTTATTTCATTAAGTGGGAGGCGGTACAATCTTAACCTTAAAACTAAACATATGTACATATGTTATTGTTATTAAAGCAGAACGTTTAATTATTATAATTGATTAAAATAAAATAATGTAATAACGTTTGACGTCGTTCTAAGCTTAGCTTTGATGCATAGATATGCATATACATATGTACATACAATACGTATATTTATTTATAAAAAAATAAATTCGCATGCAGGTATGTAGATATTTTAAGTTTTGAATCAATGAATACCTCAAACTATATTTTTATATTTAATTAAATAAAATTTACAGAAAAAATTTGGTTGTTTTCAATAAAATAATAATAACTTTTATACCAAATTTTTCCCTCTCCAAAATTTCTTGAAAGATGTATTTAAGTATTATCTAAAGAATAACTTTCAAGTGAAAAAATAGTGTAGATGAATTGATCACGGTGAAAATCACTTTTCCCTTGAGAGTTTTGGGTTTAGGTAGACGAGAACTGTTGATCATAAAACAGGTCAGTGAAATTCTAGGCTAGCAACGCCATTTTTATGAGTTAACGAGCTAACTTCGGCCTTTTTTACGACTTCAGGCTAATATGTTCCTTTCGGGCCTAAAAATCGATGTTCGGTTATTTTCTTATTTTTACTATTTAAGCAATGGATTGTTGGAAACAACAATTACTTATTGTATCAGACAATATATTTTGGGCCAATATCTCTCAAATAATTATAATAACTGAAAAGGGAAGCTTTATCAGATTCACGTTCTTCACAACTTCAGAACATTACAGCCCAACTACAAAATGGATAATATATATTGAAAGAAGTACAAGGGAGAAGCAAGATGTGGAAAGTGCAAAAATTGTTAAGAGTAATGGGGAAGAAATACTTTTTGGTTGCTTGTTTTTCCGACAGTGTAGGAATATGATGTATTGTGGAACGATCTTCTGTCATCCCTTGTCAATTTTGTTTTGGAGACAAACCGGTTTCGGCTAATATGCGCCATCTTCAGTGTCTTTTTTCCTTCTCAACGCTGCATTTAGTACCCATATATATTCACCAGTTAATAACAGGATGGCAGGATAATAATGAAGATATCAACGCAGTTATGAATTTTAAACAAAGGCTGAAATCGGCATTTGCACACATATCCATAATATATACTACACTTGTAAACGTTTTAATAGCCTTGTTTTTTATTTATGCGCATATACATACATCTGCGCTTAAATTTTGTATGGATTTCTAAGCGCACATCTCTTTCCGCGCTTAGCAGTCCATACAAAATTTAAGCGCAGATGTATATGCGCTTAAATAAAAACAGGGCTATTATTAAGTATAAGATTTATAATTATGTTATGTTAAAATAGTAGATATAAAATCAATATTTTGAAACTAAAAATGAAACATTTAGTATTTAACTTAATTACACTGGTCGACAAGTTTTTTTACAGAAATAAAATTCTACTTTTCTAAAGGATTTCGGTGCGCTGAATCCGAATCTGAAGTCAGATTTTCGCTAATACGTACAGTTTTTGAGATCTTAGTATTCGAATACTTAGCAGTGGACCGAAAAGACCGAAACTTGCGGGCAGCGATCGTTTCAAGAACGAGAACGTCTCTGCTTGCCTGCTGCTAGTTATCGGAAATGTTTATTGTTGAAGTCGGACATGCATTTTTTCGACAGTGTTTAATGTGAGTGCATACGTGTTCGAACTGTGAACGGTAGTGTTTACGCAGGGCACTAGTTTGTATGTTTGCTTATTTTTGCGTTTTTTTGGTCTGTCTGAGATTTCGATAGATTTTCGATACAAAATTAGAGAAGGCATCGATATCATCGCGTTTGGCAAGAGGATTGAAAACGAAACAAGTGTTTCAGTCTTCACTCGCTGTCAGAAATTTGTATGGAAATTGGCGAGTTTCGGCACTCGTTTTGAGGTCGAAACAAGATTGAGAGAGCGAGTGCAGAAAAAAAGAGCGAAACACGTTATGTGGAGACATGGTATTATATCAAAATAAGACGGCGTCAGAACGGTTTGACTTCAAACCACGAGCTGACGTGCGGAGGCAAGAGATATTCATTAATTTGAATAAAAAATTACCGTTATTTTTACTTTACTATAAGTAGTCTAAGATACGACAGAACAAATGTATCCCCTCATCTGTTATTTACCAATGGACAGTGGTAACTGACAGTTCCTAAGCATATTAACACATCGCACATGGGTTGCCTAGCTAAAACGCATACGAAAGGTACTAAATATTTAAAACAAAAACTAAAATTTTTAGGTATACTCCCCTTTTCTGTTATTTAAAAAAACGATACACCAGATGAAAGAAGGCAATTAGGAGAGTCCAAAAAACATGGGTTGCCTATCAAAATCTGGGGCAAACTGCAGGGTTGCCAGCTTTCAAAAGTGCAAAAAAATAGGTTATCTCCCCTTTTGTGTTATTTAAAAAAACGATACCCAAGATGAAAGAGGGCAATTAGGTGAGTCCAAAAAACATGGGTTGCTTATCAAAATCTGGGGCAAACTGGAGGGTTGCCAGCTTTGAAAAGTGCAAAAAAATAGGTTATCTCCCCTTTTCTGTTATTTAAAAAAACGATACACCAGACGAAAGAGGGCAATGAGGAGAGTCCGAAAAACATGGGTTGCCTATCAAAATCTGGGGCAAACTGTAGGGTTGCCAGCTTTGAAAAGTGCCTGAGTGATTTCTAAATAAAGGAAAAAAAGGGTTAAATACATGTCGTATAGAAATATGTTGTTAGGAAACATATAGTAAAAATTCACGAACTTTAATTTCGTGGAATACTTTAACCCGCTAACACCTCCACGAAAAAGTCGTTTTGACCCCCTTTTTTTAAAGGCCGAAAAAAATACTATTTTGAAGGTCGATATAGGGTTGAAATATTCTAGAAAATTATTGGCCATAAAATTCCACTGGGGGTCCCCTCAGACAAAATCTTTGCATAAATAACCCAAAAGACCACAGAAAGCAAAAAACATATTCCTTTGTATTATTTCAAGTAAAAAAAAAGGAATATGTTTTTTGCTTTCTGTGGTCTTTTGGGTTATTTATACAAAGATTTTGTCTGAGGGGACCCCTAGTGAAATTTTATGGCCAATAATTTTCTAGAATATTTCAACCCTCTATCGACCTTCAAAATAGTATTTTTTTCGGACTTTAAAAAAAGGGGGTCAAAACGACCCTTTCGTGGAGGTGTTAGCGGGTTAAAGTATTCCACGAAATTAAAGTTCGTGAAATTTTACTATATGTTTCCTAACAACATATTTCTATACGACATGTATTTAACCCTTTTTTTCCTTTATTTAGAAATCACTCAGGCACTTTTCAAAGCTGGCAACCCTCCAGTTTGCCCCAGATTTTGATAGGCAACCCATGTTTTTTGGACTCTCCTAATTGCCCTCTTTCATCAGGGGTATCGTTTTTTTAAATAACAGAAAAGGGGAGATAACCTATTTTTTTGCACTTTTCAAAGCTGGCAACCCTCCAGTTTGCCCCAGATTTTGATAGGCAACCCATGTTTTTTGGACTCTCCTAATTGCCCTCTTTCATCTGAGGTATCGTTTTTTTAAATAACAGAAAAGGGGAGACAACCTATTTTTTGCACTTTTCAAAGCTGGCAACCCTCCAGTTTGCCCCAGATTTTGATAGGCAACCCATGTTTTTTGGACTCTCCTAATTGCCCTCTTTCATCTGAGGTATCGTTTTTTTAAATAACAGAAAAGGGGAGACAACCTATTTTTTGCACTTTTCAAAGCTGGCAACCCTCCAGTTTGCCGCAGATTTTGATAGGCAACCCGTGTTTTTTGGACTCTCCTAATTGCCCTCTTTCATCTGGGGTATCGTTTTTTTAAATAACAGAAAAGGGGAGTATACCTAAAAATTTTAGTTTTTGTTTTAAATATTTAGTACCTTTCGTACGCGTTTTAGCTAGGCAACCCATGTGCGATGTGTTAATATGCTTAGGAACTGTCAGTTACCACTGTCCATTGGTAAATAACAGATGAGGGGATACATTTGTTCTGCCGTATCTCGGACTAGATAAGCTTTAAAGAAATACAAAAGAAAAGACTTAGAAATAACATAACCCTAAATAATAACCTTTGTGTTTCTTAAATACCTCAGCAAGGAGGTTCTATTGTGTTTTTTTTAACAAGATTCTATTGTGGTTTTTTTAACACCTTGAAAAATTTAAAGATTAATCCAAGATTTTCAGTTTACGCACAACATATTGCAAGAAAACGGTACATTTCCAAGCAAAAATTTGTTCACATTGTGACGCAGAATATTTCGACGAAATATGTATTGTGATGGAATCTTAACAGTACAAAAAAAAAAAATTCGTCTGGGAAGACAGTTTTAAAGTAATGTTACATATTTCTGGTAAATTGAAATTAAAAAAAACTTAAGTTAACTCGCCTTTTTATTCAAATTCACAAAAAGGGCTTTTTCAAAAATTCTGAAGGCGATCCAAGTATGCACGTTTATCAGTTATCAAATCCAAAAAGGTGAAAATGTTAAAATTTGCAGGCCTGTGTAATTTTTTCTTAATTTTTATTTTTTCTCGTACGAGTATAATAACTACCTACACATCTGGTTTAAACCAAGGGTGGAAAATAACGTTATTTTTAACAATAAACAAAAAAAATTTTGTTTCTGTTGAAATATTTGATTTTATAAACGTAAAAAGCATAACAAAATCCATTTCGTTTCAACTGTTATCAAAAAAAATTAACAAAATTTTTTTTGTTTTGATAATTATCAAAACAATTATTTCAAAAAAATATAGTTTCAAATTTAAACGAAAAAATTTACTTTTCAATAATTTCGTTTTCTATGAAGAAAATAAATTTTACATATGTTTGTATGTATGAATAAAAACAAATACAATTTTTGTTAATTTTTTTGATATCAACAAAACAAAATTATTCTGATTAAAGGTTTATTGATAACACTGTGCTACACCAAAAAAATGCAGGGGCTCTCACATGGTTTTTTGGTTTCACCATGGCCCATAAACCACTACCTCATTTGCGGGTTTTCCCCATCACTTCGTTTTTAAATTTTTTGAGTACAAATATAATACAACTCTGAAATTATTGAAATTACAACTTCGAGATGGTATAACTTTCTTGTTTCTTGATCGAATTCAATTTTTTTTCTTTTATTTGAAAGATGCTACTTTTACCTTTCAAACAAGCAAAATAGTTTGCAAATCGACCTAAAAATGACCAATTTTTGGTCTTTTATTCAAAAAAAAAAATTAAATTTTTCTAAAAATATTGGTTTTCGGCACGTTTCTATTGGATTTTGAAGTTACAAACAATGGGTTTTAAACCTTTATAACAAAATACATAAAATCAGCTTTCTAAAAAGCAAAAGTAAATTTAAATTGATTGAAAATTACGGTAGTAGTGTTTCATAAAGTGAGTAAGCCTTTGTTTTTGTGTTTTAAAAATGTTTTTTTTTTTTATAGATTAATATTTGCATACAAAGTAGGTATGAACTTTCACAAAACTGAGTATGGAGCGATCTGAGTGTGCTCTTTGTTACTTGTCAGAATTGGTCAGTTTACCTACTTTAGATTTTTTCCCCAAGAGATTGGCGTCTATTCATCGACGGTTCAACAAAAAGTACACTTGAAATGTTTATTATGTAATTACATATTCTAGTTTCATTTAATTTTTTAAGGTTTGACTGCTGTGCTTTTATACAACACTGGCATATATCCATCAGTCCCACTGGCCTACGCTACCGATATTAAAGAATCATATGACAGTATGCCTAATTGTAGCTGACTTCAAGGTACTCAATATTTTAAATGGTATTCAGGGTGGAAATACGAAGTATCCATGCTATTTC
The DNA here is from genome assembly GCA_960531455.1 of Urophora cardui. Classification (NCBI taxonomy): domain Eukaryota; kingdom Metazoa; phylum Arthropoda; class Insecta; order Diptera; family Tephritidae; genus Urophora; species Urophora cardui. The sequence goes on along the minus strand of OY482675.1, from coordinate 41,671,953 downwards.
TGCGAATGGGACAGCCGATCAATTAGCCTACACTACAAACAAAAGGATTGGGCTCCACGTACATCGTTTGTAGTTGGTAAAAAAAAATACTATAAATATTCCCTTAGTTAATCCCAACAAGTAAAAGCGCGGCTGCCTTCGTCCGTACCGAAGACTTCATACCTTTCATGAGTGGGGAAATGAAAAGTTACCTATGCATGTATGTACATAGCCTGATTTAGTACGTATAATTTATAATTTCAATTGTGTGGGTTATTTATGGAAGGATTTATTAGAAACAAGTAAAAGCGCGGCTGTCTTTGGCCGTACCGAAGACTTCATACCTTTCATGAGTGGGGAAATGAAAAGTTACCTATGTATGTACATAGCCTGATTAAGTTTAATTTATAATTTTAATTCTGTGGGTTATTTATGGAAAGCTTTATTAGGAAAAATGGTGTCTTGGCTATTTAAATGGAGGAGCTACACACCAAAATGTCCATATCTGAACAATCGGTTGTATCGGAACTATAATGGTCCGATCTTGACAATTTTCGGTAATCCCGTTTGGGCCCATATGGGTACAAATACTTCAAAATTTCACGCCGTTAGCTGTTAAAATGGAGGAGTTATACACCAAAATGTCCATATCTGAACAATCGGTTGTAGGGGAGCTATATGTTATAGTGGTCCGATGTTGACAATTTTCGGTAACCCTGTTTGGGCCCATATGGGTACAAACACTTGAAAATTTCACGCCGTTAGCTGTTAAAATGTAGGAGTTATACACCAAAATGTCCATATCTGAACAATCGGTTGTAGGGGAGCTATAGGTTATAGTGGTCCGATCTTAACAATTTTCGGTAATCCCGTTTGGGCCCATATGGGTACAAATACTTCCAAATTTCACGCCGTTAGCTGTTAAAATGGAGGAGTTATACACCAAAATGTCCATATCTGAACAATCGGTTGTAGGGGAGCTATATGTTATAGTGGTCCGATCTTGACAATTTTCGGTAACCCTGTTTGGGTCCATATGGGTACAAATACTTCAAAATTTCAGGCCGTTAGCTGTTAAAATGGAGGAGTTATACACCATAATGTGTATATTTGAATAATCGGATGTTGTGGAACTATATGTTATAGTGGTCCGATCTTGACAATTTTCGGTAACCTTGTTTGGGCCAAAATGGGCACGTCTACTTCAAAGTTTCATGTCCTTAGCTGTTTAAATGGGGAAGTTATGCACAAATTACATTCAAAAATTTCATGTATATCTGAATAATCGGTTGTTTTCTATATGTTATAGTGGTCCGATTCGGCCGGTTCCGACAAATGATCAGCTGCATATAACAACATACTTGTATTCCGAATTTCATTGAGATATCTCAAAAACTGAGGGACTAGTTTGCGCTCACACAGACGGACGGACAGAAGGACAGACGGACATGGCTTAATGGACTCAGCTCGTGATTCTGATCATATCGGTATATATTTTGGTGGGTCCCCCACGCTTCCTTCTGGTACTTTCGACAAAAAATTTTTGGCACTAAGTTATAATACCATTTCATTCTCATGAAAGGTATAAAAACAAAAAAAAAAAAAAACAAGGCCTACTCACTTTATGAAGCACTACTACCGTAATTTTGAATCAATTTTTATTTACTTTTGCTTTTTGAAAAGCTGATTTTATGTATTTTGTTATAAAGGTTTAAAACCCATTGTTTGTAACTTCAAAATCCAATAAAAACGTGCCGAAAACCAATATTTTTAGAAAAATTTAATTTTTTTTTGGAATAAAAGACCAAAAATTGGTCATTTTTAGGTCGATTTGCCAACTATTTTGCTTGTTTGGAAGGTAAAAGTAGCTTTTTTCAAATAAAAGAAAAAAAAATTGAATTCGATCAAGAAACAAGAAAGTTATAGCATCTCGAAGTTGTAATTTCAATAATTTCAGAGTTGTATTATATTTGTACTCAAAAAATTTAAAAACGAAGTGATGGGGAAAAACCGCAAATGAGGTAGTGTTTTATGGGTCATGACGAAACCAAAGAACCATGTGAGAGCCCCTGCATATTTTTTTTTCTGATTTTGTAGCACTGTGTAATTTTTGAAACGAAAAAATTTTGTTTCTGATAAAAAAATAATTTTTGGATATTTTTTATTGATATTTTTTGAAACAAAATTATTTTGTTCATTTCGTTGAGCAGCCTTGGTTTAAACACACAAGGTTTACGGTTTTAAATAGCTGTAAAACCAAAACTAAATTGCGCAGCTTGCTCGAAGTTTTACAGTAGTCTTTTAAGAGATGGTAGTTGACGTGGGCAAAATTGCGGGCCGTCAAGTTCCAAATGTCACAGACTTATCAAACAACCCTGTTCCACCCTTATTGCGTGGTGCCGATGGTTATAGAGGTTAATGCGTGTGCTTAAACTAAAAATTTTTCTCACCTTGTTCCAATAATACTACTTGTGCATTGTCGGGATTTGTGCCGGTTGCTGAATGTGTCAACGAACTGAATTCATCTTCCATTAAGAACTGCGGGTTCCATCGAGGCCTTGGAGTTGATCTATGCACCGAGCTTGTAGTAGTAATTGGAGAAGAATATAAGTTTAAATTAGGTGGACTGGTGACTCCAGAAATTGCTGAAATAGGACTAGGATATCCTAGAAGCTGGAAAGAGAGTTTATTATTAATAATAAATATGCATGTATAGTTTTCATATAATGAATTTAATTTTCGAAACAGAATTTCGAAGCAGAATATTCTAGGCCGTAGTCATAGTCGATTTAAAACAGTGTTTTAACACACTTAGAATGATGCTAACATAAACGTCATTTTATCTCTGTCATAGTCGACTTAAAATCAGTTTTATCACTAAAACAGCGTTCTAATTTTAAAATGAGGTGAATGTCATTTTAAAATCTTAAAATATTGTTCTAAGCTGGGAATTCGTCATGAAAACTATAAAAATAGAAAGAGAGTACGTGAATACAATAAAAAAATAAATAAATACCTAAAACGTATAAAGAAGACATTTTAATAAATATATTTGGAAATAGCAGAATTTTTCAAGATTTTGCCATTATAGACTATGCTATCCCGGAACGAAGAGCAAAGAAGCCGATGTAATCCCTTCCAAATGGAGGAAGCGAAATGTTATTCGAGATATTGCTTTGATAAGGCCACATTGGAATATCTTATAGATATTTTACAGCCTGTCAGTAACAGGGGACTTTTAATCTCATCCGGATTGCAAGTTCTCACTACATTACGATTTTTAGATTGGAATGCTGATCAGGTGGCACTCAATGCTTTCCCGCAGACAAGCTGTTTCTCCTGCTCTCCAGTTCGGTGCACGAGATCTTTTTGTTCCCTTAAATCACAAGTTCATTTTGATTTATATGAAGTTTGTAGTTTTATCACAAAATTTAACTCACTTTTAGTTGTTTTTTAGCGTATTTTAAATATACGATTAAGATAAAATATGCAAACATCAAAATCATTGTGTATGGAGAACAGTGACTTGACTCTGGGATGTGCGCCAAAAAGGTCGAACAGCTATGCTCAGCTGATTTTGAAGTTGTTGTTATGGCCCAATGACGATCGTGAATGTAATATAAGTTGCTCTCCTTCTTTCTGTTTTGTAGGTTGTTGATTTTACATTTTTACACATGTTATTCGTGGAATAGCTGGCGTTTACGCTCTCTCCGGGAATTGCGTTTTAGGAATTCAGCCTTAATTTCTTTTCGCAATTATGAATTGGTTTTTTCAATTCCCAATTCTGGAATTGCGTTTCTGTCTTGATTGCTTTGACCATGTGATTATGGTCCCTTTTCTTACAACAACCACATCCGGCCGCCACACAGTGGGGGCACCTCCATACAAACGCGGCCAAAAATAGTAATAATTGAGCTAGAATCTTGAAACTCGGAACTTAAGCTTTTTTGGTTGAAATTAGTAAACTGTGAAAATGTGAACAAAATCCACCCACAAATACGCCTACCTCCCATATAACGGTATTTTTGAAATTTCAGAATTTTCCTAACTATTATAGCTAAAATGCTCAATTTTGATTAGTGTATACACTTTTGAAATATAAATCAAATGCATTAATCATTTTGGAAAAGGGGTAAAGCACTTCACCGTTTTTGAATTAAAAATATATACACTTTTAAGTATGTTATAATCATTTATCATAAAACTTTCATACAAAAAAATCGCGTTTAAAAAAAATTTTATACCAGAAATGAAATTATACTTTTCTAAAGGATTTCAGTGTGCTGAACCTGAATCTGGAGTCAGATTTTATAAATTGGTTCTAGTTTCTGAGATATTCATGCCCAAATAGGCAAAAACCACGTTTTTTGGCTCTATTCCCTGCTTAATATCTTTTATGTACTTAATTTCCACTCAAATTCGATTAAACAAGTTGAAAGCACAATCATTACCCTTGAAAACAGCGTTTAGTTTCTTCGAATATCTTAAGTAGAATTGGAAATATCGATATTTAAGTTTCACCGTTTTGACAAATATTCCCCATACAAAAAAATTGTAACTTTTTGAAGCATTTTGTATGGGAAAAATGTACGAAAACTCAAAAAACACCTTCCATAAAAATGTTCATAAAACAAAATGGAGCAAACGAATTTTTACAATTTTTCCTCCTGTTTATAAAAGACATTTAGGACTATGAAATATTAAAAAATTGAGGAGGTCATATTTTTTGTTTTTTTTAATTTCATTTTAAAGTTTTACAATTTTTACACATTTTTTTATATTTCAAAAGAAAAAAGCTGTCAAAGATATGAATTAACACTGATAAAAAAGACTACCTCATAATTTGAAAGTATGCACCATTTACTGCAAGACGATAAAGAAATATTCGATTATTCGCCTAAATATAAACGTTTTTCATAATGTGAAATCTAACATAATTAATGCGTTTACAAAAACGCAGTTTTAGGCCAATGGGAAAAAAATTATAAAAGCAAATGGAGCAAGTGGATTTTCAAAATGAAAATGTAGTTTGATTAAGAATATATTATTTCAAAGCATAAAAAAAATTTGAGGTCATATTTTTTTTTTTTTTTTTTTTATTCAAATTCGAGCAAATTTTTTTTCTTATCGACATTTTTTGTCAATATTTGAAAATTCATATAAATTCAATAGTGAACGGTATTTACAATTACGTTATAATATCTGAAAGAGAAAATCATTATCTATGTAATGATGTATTACTCGAGTTCGTATGTTAACAGTTAAATGAGATAGAGCATTTTGTATGAGGTGTGTTCATTGAGAAATAAAAGAACCTATTTTTTGCTCAACTTTGGGCACCCTGTACGGTTAAACGAAAAGAGACTCAACAATTTTTATATAAGCTTTTTTATTACAATTTGATATATCTGTCGATCTCTATTTAAAAAAATGGTTTTACTCATACTTTAATTTTGAATTTATTTTTGGCCGCAATCACCTATTGTGCGCCATACCAATCTGTACCCCCGGAAGTCGCCGCCATACCAATCTGTCTCCGATTTTGACATTTGCCGATGACATATCGTTTTTTTTTTTTTATCGATTTTCGATGAGCTGTGAGACTTGTATATTTTGACAATGATCAAAATGTCGAATAGATAGATGCACTTCCTTTTTTCTTTTCAATTTAAAAGTTGACACAGGGTGAACTTTTAAAACACTCGAATTTTCTTAAATTACAGAGCGATTCTTATTATTTTATATGAGTAACCCTGTTCCATTTCATTTTAGCAAAAACGTTGTTCTAACTGGTCTATAATAGCGTTTGTTGACTGTAGGAAAGTGTATGAGTTGCAGGAATTTTACCACAAAAGAGCGAGAGGATCAGAGGATGTGAGCGAGAAAAAAGTCTAGCTATTTGTAGGAATCCGCACACAGAATTTGTGTGGGTACTTTCCTAGAATGTGTCAAAATCTCTGAAGAAGAAGAAGAAATTGTAAACAGTGTTGCCACAGCCTCCAAAAATTTGGTATCACAAATTGATACATTCATCGTTTTTTCGTATCACCGAAAAATGTTTGAAAAAAATAATATAAAACAAGTAAGGAAGCCTAAGTTCGAGTGGAATCGAACATTAGATACTCAGCTGTATGTTTTCATTTTTTGTTTGCGTTTGATGGATTTTATATAAAGCGAGTGCTGCATAAAGTGGGCGTAGCCACGCCCATTTTCAAAATTTTTATCAGTCATCCAACTAAGCATATGAATATTATTCTTTGTGCAAAATTTCATTCCTTTATGACTTCCAGTTACAAAGATGTCACGTTACAAATTTCCAAAGCGTGTTCCAGTATTATCTTTGTTAAAAAGTAGGCGTGGTCATAAACCGATTTCAATAAATTTTTTCGTGTCTATTAATACAAGTTATAGCCTATAAACCAAGCTTCGTCATAATATCTCAATTATTTGTCGAGTTATAGGCTAAGAAATCTCGTAGATTCCTTTGTCTAAAAAGAGGCGATGCCACGCCCATTTTCCAAAATTTTTCTATTTTTTGTTTCCGGCCTATTGTAGAAATCATACCACAAAATTTCAATGAATTATCTTTACATTTGACAAAGATATCGCTTAAATGTTTTTATTAGGTCCCTTTATAGTTCCCATATATAAAAGTGGGCGTGGTCGTCAACCGGTTTCTCTAAAATTTTGAACATGTATTACCACAAGTAATAAAAGTGTACACACCAAGTTTCGTCATTATATCTCAATTATTTGTCGAGTTATAGGCTAAGAAATCTCGTATATTCCTGCTTCTAAAAGGAGGCGGTGCCACGCCCATTTTCCAAAATTTTTACGGTTTTTGTCTTACGTTCGTAGTTAGACTCCTGCCATAAAATTTTAATTATATATCTTTATATTTGACAGAGATATCGCTTAAAATGTTTTTATTAGGTCACTTTATAAGACCCATATATAAAAGTGGGCGTGGTCGTCAACCGATTTTGGAAATTTTTCGTCCAAACATTTGCCTAAGTAAGTATATCACGCGCACTAAATTTCATTGATATATCTTCAATGGTTTCTGAGTTATGACTCATAAAACTTTCAACATTTGCCCCTTAATAAGTGGGCGTGGCACCGCCCATTTTCCAAAATTTTTGTGTTTTTTGTTTTATGTCCATAGTTGGACTCATGCCACAACATTTCAGTGATAGATCTTTATATTTGACAGAGATATCGCTTAAAATGTTTTTATTAGGTCACTTTATAAGACCCATATATAAAAGCGGGCGTGGCCGTCAACCGCTTTTAACTATTTTCCGTCCAAACGTTTGCCTAAGTAAGTAAATCACGCGTACCAAATTTCATTGATATATCTTCAATGGTTTCTGAGTTATGACATATAAAACTTTCCATGTTTGACCCTTAATAATTGGGCGTGACACCGCCCATTTTCCAAAATTTCTTCAAATTTCTTCCTAGGGGCCTGAGCTCAACACGCGGGTAAAATTTCATCGCTCCAGCTATATTAGTGACTGAGATACCAAATTTCCGATTTTTTCTATATAGGAAAAGTGGGCGTGGTCATGGTCCGATTTCGCCCATTTTCAATACCAACCGTCCCAGTCTCGATACCAACTTGCATTTCAAATTTCATCAAAATATCTCAATTTTTGCGCGAGTTAGAGTGTTTACAGACGGACGGACAGACGGACGGACGGACAGACGGACGGACGGACAGACGGACGGACGGACGGACGGACATGGCTCAATCGATTTCTCTTTTCACCCTGATCATTTTGATATATATAAGTCTATATCTCTCTCGATTATTTCATTCTGTTACAATCCACCGTTATGTGATTAAAACTATAATACTCTGTGTACTAGTACAGCTGAGTATAAATATAAAGATAATGCTCAAATTTTACATGCAAATAAATATGAATACTTGGGTACTGTACCGAGTAACATAAAAGTTCTATAAAATGTAATGGGTCAAACGACCTGGGTGATCTAGTTGCCAGAGCTGATTCTGGAATTGAATTGGGGTCATTGAATCAGTTCTTAAATATTTGTCGCGTTGCCCTCCTTTAAGTCAAAATGTCTGCTATGGGCAGTGGTCCTACCAAAAGTTTGATAAAAATAAAATTAGTTCTAAGCCAAAATAAAAATTATCTACGTATCATTCATATGTAATTGTGCTAACATGTGTTGTAACAAAAATTTTCTGAGGTATTTTTTTGATAAATTTAAGTACTCCCTGATGAGGACGATGAAGGTGTTCCACGCACGATTACTGTGGATGGGTACATAGATATTGCCTCCAGAAAGAGGATTATGTGGTCTTTTCAACCAGGTGTGCACCAAAATAGAGGTATTTTGAAAAAACAAATATTTATATTTCGAAAACTATCGATATAGGATCGGAGGACGGTGCAACGCCCCCTGGATCGGTAAAGGAAAGCGTAACGACGAAAAAAAACCATGAAGGCATCAATTTGTGATACCAAAATTTTTGAGGCTGTGGTATCACTGTGCCTAAGCGTCATTTTTGACACTAAATAGCATTTCGCACAAATGCGTTTGTTGAACTTTTGCCCTCATCTTCAGTTTGACATAAAATAGCATTCTACCCAAAATCTCACCAAACAGACCTTATAACACACCACTCTTTTAAAAGTCGTTCTAAATTTAATACCGACTTTAACTAAAACCGATTTTAGTTAACGACTATGACTACGGCCCTCTATATTTAAGCATTTTCAATAAAAATAAAATTACTTAAGAGGTGCCGGATCACAGCGCTTCGATCCCATGCAAACGAAGGGGTGGCACAAACAGAAGGGGTGGTCAGAAATTCTTGAAACTTGACTGCCTAAAGGACTACATAACGCTGTATTAAAAAATTTATTTGGATATTGATTATGTATCATGTATCAGTTTCCAAATTTAAGTCCTCAAAAGATGAACTTATTACTGATGCAAAGAACTCCGTCTGTTTCTTCACTTTCTACAATGTATTGCTTAATGCTGAGGTTGGAAACTCTTAAAAATTTGGTTTCTCCATATAAGTTTCTTCGAGATGAAACTAATAAATCGAACGATAATAGCAAATAAGTCTATAAATCTATATTTGTATGTACCCATCCTTCTTCTTCTTCTTAATTGGCGCTTAACCGTCTAGACGATTCTGGCCGAGTCCAACAGACCGCGCCAAATGCTTCTGTTTCGTATAACATGGCGCCATTTGGGAACACCTAGGGAGGCATCATCGCTGTCCACCTAATTTTCCCAACGCAGTGGAGGTCTCCCTTTCAATGTTTGCCCCTTAATAAGTGGGCGTGGCACCGCCCATTTTCCAAAATTTTTGTGTTTTTTGTTTTTTGTCCATAGTTGGACTCATGCGAAAAAATTTCAATGATATATCTTTATATTTGACAGAGATATGGCTTAAAATGTTTTTATTAGGTCACTTTATAATATTCATATATAAAAGTGGGCGTGGCCGTCAACCGATTTTAACTATTTTCCGTCCAAACGTTTGCTTAAGTAAGTACATCACGCGTACCAAATTTGATCGATATATCTTCAATGGTTTCTGAGTAATGACATATAAAACTTTCAAGGTTTGACCCTTAATAAGTGGGCGTGGCACCGCCCATTTTCCAAAATTTCATCAAATTTCTTCCTACGGGCCTGAGCTCAACACGTGGGTAAAATTTTATCGCTCCAGCTATATTAGTGACTGAGATACCAAATTTCCGATTTTTTCTATATAGGAAAAGTGGGCGTGGTCATGGTCCGATTTCGCCCATTTCAATACCAACCGTCCCAGTCTCGATACCAACTTGCATTTCAAATTTCATCGAAATATCTCAATTTTTGCACGAGTTAGAGTGTTTACAGACGGACAGACGGACGGACGGACGGACATGGCTCAATCGATTTCTCTTTTCACGCTGATCATTTTGATATATATAAGTCTATATCTATCTCGATTATTTCATTCTGTTACATTCCACCGTTATGTGATTAAAACTATAATACTCTGTGTACTAGTACAGCTGAGTATAATAAATATGCTTGTAAGCAATACAATCTAATATTGGAGGAAAAAGGTGAGAAAGGAGAAAAGAGAAGAAGAAGGAACTAGAGAAAATTAAAAGTCAAAAACAGAAATAAAGGTTAAGTTTCAATCACATATTCACTTATTACAAAAGAAGTTGAGAATTATTTTTTGTAATTCGTTCCATTCAAAACAGTTTGATATTGTGAGGAATAGAATTCCACAACCTCGCAGCATTGGCGAAAAACAACCGCGATGATGACAAGAAAACTGTTGCGGTCTGATAGTCTAGGGTACGCTTAAGTATGAAACACGCCTTCACATGTTATGTGACAAGCGAGTTGACAGATGTCAATTCAGGCGGCCGCCATTAGCAAGACTTCGTCATAATTTTACGAAGCAGAAAATTTCATTCTAGCAGCGACATTCGACGAAGCAGCAATCCGAGGTAAGAAAACCATTAAGATTTGGAACAGGTTCGCCAGCATGGAGGCCAAAAAACGTGGTTGGCCACATGGCTGGCTAACCTGTTCAGAAAGCAAATGGGAAAAAAGCGACAAAGTGTGAAGAAACTTCCTTTATAGTACTGTGCAGTGCAGCGAACGTTAACGTAGGAGCAAAGTGACCAAAAATCGTGAAAGCAGCTTACACTTCGCAATTAGCACGTGGTGTTGGTGTGGCAATTAGTCGCACACTTGGTTCCAAGGCTGCATCAAGGCATATGGGTACGATTCCAAATAGTGCAACGGCCATCTCAATAAACAGCCTCTGCGAAAAAAAAAATAGCATATCGCAGTCGGCAATTGCTCAGTCAGCGTTTCAGCAAAGAAAAGTACGTGGAATTTGGCATTGGGCACCAGATCACAGTCATCGAATCCCGGTGCGTCACGTTTAGCACCAGGTATCGAAAAGATACATATTTTCCAAATTCCCTAGAAATTTTGCCCATAATCGACTGAATTGGTATAACCAAGAGGCGTGAAGCGCGAGCGCTGTAGCGCTTCGCGAAACTTCCCTCTAGCGCACAAAATACCGCAGTCGACGTCGACAGACGCAACAGTATATGTATTAGAAGGCAGGCCAACGCCGACGCAGGCCGGGCCGCAGTAGAGGTTTTGCACCAATGCGAATTCAGCAATGTTGGTAGTTTTTCCCCACTCCAACAATAAATAAAACGCCCAACACGGCGCCAACGAGTTGCTCGGCTGCGACAGCAACACGCCAAGACTCGACGTCGACCGGCACCATAGCATATGTACAACCGCAGTAGCAGTGCCGTATGAGCGTCACTCAGTTGCGAACAGACAAGAATGTGCGCGGTGTCAATACAGGCTTTCAGACGCATTTTACAGCATAGTGCCACAATGTTGGATCATTAATCGCCGCGAAGTACACAACGTGCTCAGCTGACCACAAATCGCAAAGTTTTTCCATTGAAGTTTCTCGTAAGACGACATCTGTCAATATTCAGTGATGACATCAGCGTCCACATGTAAGTGAAGTCTTTTGGTTGGCAGCATCTGCAGAATGACGGCAACGGGGGCAGCGCAGTAGCTCTTAACATACAGGTTTGAAGGTCGCGACAGCGAAATTCGCGGTTGGCTCGAACAGCAACAGATGACAATAGGGGAATAACTCACCTCGACACAGAATGAATACACATGCAGTAAAGCTTTGAGACACGGTGGATTTAAGGTGAGCTGTATCAGTTCTTACAAATGCTGAGTAGTGGTTTTATAGCGAGACAAATCTCACCACGTACATTTGAACGTCATTTATCCTGAACGTAAATCATATCAGTTTATAGCGTATAAACGCACGTATTAACTATGCATCAATATTCCTAATGCATATACCTATGTATTAGCAGTTGGTACTTTGGAGATTTTTAGCTTATAGTTCGTAGATGTAAGCATATATTCACCAGATTAGTGTTCCTTCTGGTGAGAATTAGATGAGAAATTGAGCAAGTGGAGAGACAGAGAAAAAGGGAGAGAGGTTAGGTTCGTGGTGAAAGTAGGAGAGTTTGGAAGGCAATAGGGGAGGTGAAGCAAACTGAATGACACCACAAGACGTCTTGTAGGCAGATTTCCCACCCCCGTGTTTTCTCGACCGTTTTTGCCATGGCACCCACGTATGTATATGTATTGATGAACACCTCCGAGATCTAGTTTGACGGTGTCAGTCGACAAAGAGAAAGTTGTATGTACACACATGTATTCACGCACACAAGTGAGTTTAGCGATTAAGTGTTAAAGACATGCGCCAAAACGTATGCAACTAATTTAAGCAATTATAACCTAATGTGGTGAATTTCAATCGAAGGCTTATCGGATGCCTGTCATTTTGAAATCGGTTTGAGATCCGAGTTAAGTAAATTTTTGCTCGATACAATTTTCATATAAATAGGATTAAGTTTATTCTAGTGCCAAGAGATTATTGAATTATTATGAGATGGCGCTAGCGGAATAGTTGTAGGTTTAAGGAGCGGCTTCAACTACATCGACGGTGGAGCTGTAATTGATAACTTGGCGACTAGGACCAAGAGAGTGGGTGGGCACTGGGTGTAATCGTTGAGTAACCAGTGCTGGAAGCGTTGCTGCATTTAGCATTGCATGTCTGCATACTTGCAGGAGGGCAACACCGTGGATGTGGCTGATGTATATCTCGGATATGCCGAGAAGTCGTAGTAGTAAGAATTTGATTACTGTAACCAATTAATTGAAATTTTCAATACCAACCGTCCCAGTCTCGATACCAACTTGCATTTCAAATTTCATCAAAATATCTCAATTTTTGCGCGAGTTAGAGTGTTTACAGACGGACGGACAGACGGACGGACGGACAGACGGACGGACGGACAGACGGACGGACGGACGGACGGACATGGCTCAATCGATTTCTCTTTTCACCCTGATCATTTTGATATATATAAGTCTATATCTCTCTCGATTATTTCATTCTGTTACAATCCACCGTTATGTGATTAAAACTATAATACTCTGTGTACTAGTACAGCTGAGTATAAATATAAAGATAATGCTCAAATTTTACATGCAAATAAATATGAATACTTGGGTACTGTACCGAGTAACATAAAAGTTCTATAAAATGTAATGGGTCAAACGACCTGGGTGATCTAGTTGCCAGAGCTGATTCTGGAATTGAATTGGGGTCATTGAATCAGTTCTTAAATATTTGTCGCGTTGCCCTCCTTTAAGTCAAAATGTCTGCTATGGGCAGTGGTCCTACCAAAAGTTTGATAAAAATAAAATTAGTTCTAAGCCAAAATAAAAATTATCTACGTATCATTCATATGTAATTGTGCTAACATGTGTTGTAACAAAAATTTTCTGAGGTATTTTTTTGATAAATTTAAGTACTCCCTGATGAGGACGATGAAGGTGTTCCACGCACGATTACTGTGGATGGGTACATAGATATTGCCTCCAGAAAGAGGATTATGTGGTCTTTTCAACCAGGTGTGCACCAAAATAGAGGTATTTTGAAAAAACAAATATTTATATTTCGAAAACTATCGATATAGGATCGGAGGACGGTGCAACGCCCCCTGGATCGGTAAAGGAAAGCGTAACGACGAAAAAAAACCATGAAGGCATCAATTTGTGATACCAAAATTTTTGAGGCTGTGGTATCACTGTGCCTAAGCGTCATTTTTGACACTAAATAGCATTTCGCACAAATGCGTTTGTTGAACTTTTGCCCTCATCTTCAGTTTGACATAAAATAGCATTCTACCCAAAATCTCACCAAACAGACCTTATAACACACCACTCTTTTAAAAGTCGTTCTAAATTTAATACCGACTTTAACTAAAACCGATTTTAGTTAACGACTATGACTACGGCCCTCTATATTTAAGCATTTTCAATAAAAATAAAATTACTTAAGAGGTGCCGGATCACAGCGCTTCGATCCCATGCAAACGAAGGGGTGGCACAAACAGAAGGGGTGGTCAGAAATTCTTGAAACTTGACTGCCTAAAGGACTACATAACGCTGTATTAAAAAATTTATTTGGATATTGATTATGTATCATGTATCAGTTTCCAAATTTAAGTCCTCAAAAGATGAACTTATTACTGATGCAAAGAACTCCGTCTGTTTCTTCACTTTCTACAATGTATTGCTTAATGCTGAGGTTGGAAACTCTTAAAAATTTGGTTTCTCCATATAAGTTTCTTCGAGATGAAACTAATAAATCGAACGATAATAGCAAATAAGTCTATAAATCTATATTTGTATGTACCCATCCTTCTTCTTCTTCTTAATTGGCGCTTAACCGTCTAGACGATTCTGGCCGAGTCCAACAGACCGCGCCAAATGCTTCTGTTTCGTATAACATGGCGCCATTTGGGAACACCTAGGGAGGCATCATCGCTGTCCACCTAATTTTCCCAACGCAGTGGAGGTCTCCCTTTCAATGTTTGCCCCTTAATAAGTGGGCGTGGCACCGCCCATTTTCCAAAATTTTTGTGTTTTTTGTTTTTTGTCCATAGTTGGACTCATGCGAAAAAATTTCAATGATATATCTTTATATTTGACAGAGATATGGCTTAAAATGTTTTTATTAGGTCACTTTATAATATTCATATATAAAAGTGGGCGTGGCCGTCAACCGATTTTAACTATTTTCCGTCCAAACGTTTGCTTAAGTAAGTACATCACGCGTACCAAATTTGATCGATATATCTTCAATGGTTTCTGAGTAATGACATATAAAACTTTCAAGGTTTGACCCTTAATAAGTGGGCGTGGCACCGCCCATTTTCCAAAATTTCATCAAATTTCTTCCTACGGGCCTGAGCTCAACACGTGGGTAAAATTTTATCGCTCCAGCTATATTAGTGACTGAGATACCAAATTTCCGATTTTTTCTATATAGGAAAAGTGGGCGTGGTCATGGTCCGATTTCGCCCATTTCAATTCCAACCGTCCCAGTCTCGATACCAACTTGCATTTCAAATTTCATCGAAATATCTCAATTTTTGCACGAGTTAGAGTGTTTACAGACGGACAGACGGACGGACGGACGGACATGGCTCAATCGATTTCTCTTTTCACGCTGATCATTTTGATATATATAAGTCTATATCTATCTCGATTATTTCATTCTGTTACATTCCACCGTTATGTGATTAAAACTATAATACTCTGTGTACTAGTACAGCTGAGTATAATAAATATGCTTGTAAGCAATACAATCTAATATTGGAGGAAAAAGGTGAGAAAGGAGAAAAGAGAAGAAGAAGGAACTAGAGAAAATTAAAAGTCAAAAACAGAAATAAAGGTTAAGTTTCAATCACATATTCACTTATTACAAAAGAAGTTGAGAATTATTTTTTGTAATTCGTTCCATTCAAAACAGTTTGATATTGTGAGGAATAGAATTCCACAACCTCGCAGCATTGGCGAAAAACAACCGCGATGATGACAAGAAAACTGTTGCGGTCTGATAGTCTAGGGTACGCTTAAGTATGAAACACGCCTTCACATGTTATGTGACAAGCGAGTTGACAGATGTCAATTCAGGCGGCCGCCATTAGCAAGACTTCGTCATAATTTTACGAAGCAGAAAATTTCATTCTAGCAGCGACATTCGACGAAGCAGCAATCCGAGGTAAGAAAACCATTAAGATTTGGAACAGGTTCGCCAGCATGGAGGCCAAAAAACGTGGTTGGCCACATGGCTGGCTAACCTGTTCAGAAAGCAAATGGGAAAAAAGCGACAAAGTGTGAAGAAACTTCCTTTATAGTACTGTGCAGTGCAGCGAACGTTAACGTAGGAGCAAAGTGACCAAAAATCGTGAAAGCAGCTTACACTTCGCAATTAGCACGTGGTGTTGGTGTGGCAATTAGTCGCACACTTGGTTCCAAGGCTGCATCAAGGCATATGGGTACGATTCCAAATAGTGCAACGGCCATCTCAATAAACAGCCTCTGCGAAAAAAAAAATAGCATATCGCAGTCGGCAATTGCTCAGTCAGCGTTTCAGCAAAGAAAAGTACGTGGAATTTGGCATTGGGCACCAGATCACAGTCATCGAATCCCGGTGCGTCACGTTTAGCACCAGGTATCGAAAAGATACATATTTTCCAAATTCCCTAGAAATTTTGCCCATAATCGACTGAATTGGTATAACCAAGAGGCGTGAAGCGCGAGCGCTGTAGCGCTTCGCGAAACTTCCCTCTAGCGCACAAAATACCGCAGTCGACGTCGACAGACGCAACAGTATATGTATTAGAAGGCAGGCCAACGCCGACGCAGGCCGGGCCGCAGTAGAGGTTTTGCACCAATGCGAATTCAGCAATGTTGGTAGTTTTTCCCCACTCCAACAATAAATAAAACGCCCAACACGGCGCCAACGAGTTGCTCGGCTGCGACAGCAACACGCCAAGACTCGACGTCGACCGGCACCATAGCATATGTACAACCGCAGTAGCAGTGCCGTATGAGCGTCACTCAGTTGCGAACAGACAAGAATGTGCGCGGTGTCAATACAGGCTTTCAGACGCATTTTACAGCATAGTGCCACAATGTTGGATCATTAATCGCCGCGAAGTACACAACGTGCTCAGCTGACCACAAATCGCAAAGTTTTTCCATTGAAGTTTCTCGTAAGACGACATCTGTCAATATTCAGTGATGACATCAGCGTCCACATGTAAGTGAAGTCTTTTGGTTGGCAGCATCTGCAGAATGACGGCAACGGGGGCAGCGCAGTAGCTCTTAACATACAGGTTTGAAGGTCGCGACAGCGAAATTCGCGGTTGGCTCGAACAGCAACAGATGACAATAGGGGAATAACTCACCTCGACACAGAATGAATACACATGCAGTAAAGCTTTGAGACACGGTGGATTTAAGGTGAGCTGTATCAGTTCTTACAAATGCTGAGTAGTGGTTTTATAGCGAGACAAATCTCACCACGTACATTTGAACGTCATTTATCCTGAACGTAAATCATATCAGTTTATAGCGTATAAACGCACGTATTAACTATGCATCAATATTCCTAATGCATATACCTATGTATTAGCAGTTGGTACTTTGGAGATTTTTAGCTTATAGTTCGTAGATGTAAGCATATATTCACCAGATTAGTGTTCCTTCTGGTGAGAATTAGATGAGAAATTGAGCAAGTGGAGAGACAGAGAAAAAGGGAGAGAGGTTAGGTTCGTGGTGAAAGTAGGAGAGTTTGGAAGGCAATAGGGGAGGTGAAGCAAACTGAATGACACCACAAGACGTCTTGTAGGCAGATTTCCCACCCCCGTGTTTTCTCGACCGTTTTTGCCATGGCACCCACGTATGTATATGTATTGATGAACACCTCCGAGATCTAGTTTGACGGTGTCAGTCGACAAAGAGAAAGTTGTATGTACACACATGTATTCACGCACACAAGTGAGTTTAGCGATTAAGTGTTAAAGACATGCGCCAAAACGTATGCAACTAATTTAAGCAATTATAACCTAATGTGGTGAATTTCAATCGAAGGCTTATCGGATGCCTGTCATTTTGAAATCGGTTTGAGATCCGAGTTAAGTAAATTTTTGCTCGATACAATTTTCATATAAATAGGATTAAGTTTATTCTAGTGCCAAGAGATTATTGAATTATTATGAGATGGCGCTAGCGGAATAGTTGTAGGTTTAAGGAGCGGCTTCAACTACATCGACGGTGGAGCTGTAATTGATAACTTGGCGACTAGGACCAAGAGAGTGGGTGGGCACTGGGTGTAATCGTTGAGTAACCAGTGCTGGAAGCGTTGCTGCATTTAGCATTGCATGTCTGCATACTTGCAGGAGGGCAACACCGTGGATGTGGCTGATGTATATCTCGGATATGCCGAGAAGTCGTAGTAGTAAGAATTTGATTACTGTAACCAATTAATTGAAATATATGATGAACTGTTAAGTTGGAAAAGGTGACTAATGATTGAGGGTGTGATGCTGACGGACGGACATAGGGACAGTGGTATGGGATAGACAATGGTACGGGAGTACATTTTGGGGTCGGCACAAAAGAATAGCCACAGCCGACCATGGATGGGAGGGCAGCGGAGGCGGCCGCGAACATCAACGGCCAGATAGCCAGCTAGAATTTAAGCTGAGTGAGCGGACAGACATGGGGGTTCGGGGAGACTATTGGTATCCCGAGTAGTTAATCAGGTAAGGGGGTATGAGTTTTTGTATGGTACGGCCTCATGTGACGGCATCACACGACCCACGATCCGGCGAGCTTAGCTGTGCTCACAACGCAAGCATACCCCGTGGTGACCAAGCATGAAAGTGGGGTACATGGCCCGTAGGAGGAGGATGATCGGGCATGTCCGGCGGCCCCGTACGTAACAAAATGGCGCCCAATGTGGGGCCCACGAATGAGTGGTGCTCATCTTTGAAACATCTTAGGACGTGGTTGAAGGGATACCATACCAATTATCATTATTTTTTTCTTCTATGGAGTTATTTTACGGAAGGTAGAGAAGTGGGGCAACTGATAGCTTGATAGGGCAGAAGTTCAGACCCTGTCAATTGTGTCGTTGTCAGAAGATAGAAGGGTACGCGCTGACAGCTCGTTTTGCCAAAGTTATGGTGGACGAATGTGTCGCGGTACCAGAAGCGGAGCTGTTAAGATAGCTTAGTGGGACACCGTAGTACCTGCTGATTGTGTCTTCAGCGGAAAGGGGGGCCTTGGGAAGACTTATCGGTAGCCAGTTCAGACTTTGTCGTAGGGTCAGACTGCTGTATCGAAGTCGAGTATCCAAGTTGATAGTGGGAATAGACTTGGACGGAAGACGGACGACATTAGGCAGGACAGGCATCACATCAAACAATCGAAGTCACACTCAAGATATTATTATTACATTTCTAGTACCATATTTTGAAAAGCTACTGCAGTTGCAGATATATACGTGTAAACAGATACATATACTTTTATACAGGCATACCTATGTGCATACTTCGGTACTGTACACAATTAATTTATAGTAATTTAATCCCCTTTTCGAGGAGACTACCTTTCTTTTAATTTTCCAATACACTTTACATTAGTTTGAAAGCATTTATCTACCTATATATTCATAAATATACATGTATGACCGGAAGTCTTGATTTTGGATAAAGGCAAGAACGGTCGCATAATTTTCAGAGTGTTTGTTTGTTAAGCCGTACATATCGGCGGGGCTCCTAAAGGGCATTTCCTTTTGTATTTTTTTTTGCGGTGTCGCGAGTCCTAGTCTTGGTGCAGAGATGACGAATCCGGCAAAACCAAGGGTGGCGCTCAGGAGTGATAATGTGAGGAATCAGGGGGGTAGCGCCAACGGCGAGGAGCAACAACAAAGGGAACAGCAACAAGGACAACAGCAGCAAGAGGAGCAACAAGCTGAGGTTGGTGCAACAGGGGGAGCAGAGGCTTCAGCAGAAACGACAGCATCTGGGATGGGGGAATTGGATGTCGTCGGAGAGAAGCTGTTGAAAAAATTTGAGCTCATGATCTTCCAATACCAGATGGATGTCAGTCGTTCCACGACTGACGCGGTCAAGGAAGCAGTGCAAGGGTTGAGGAAGGACATGAGTGGAATGGCGAATAGGTTGGCGAGCATGGAGACTGGTGTGAGCGGAAATGGATCTACCAGTCGGATGGCCTGGACTCCGGGCAGGGACGCCGATAACGGCAGCTCGGATAGTCTAGGGAAGCCAGAGGCGCCAACGAGCGCGAATCGGCGGCATGCGCTCACTCCACCGGAGCGAGAGCGCAGGACAGGTTATTACCCGGAAAGGAATGCCACAAAAGTCATTCGAGATTGGAATCTTAAGTTTGATGGCGGCGCCAAATCCGTGCATGTGGAGCGGTTCTTGTTTAGAATCGATACGCTACGACGGAAACACGACATCTCAACCGAAGACTTATACGCAAACTTCCACCTGCTGCTGGATGGTCAGGCTCGTGAGTGGTATTGGCTCCACGTGGAGGAGCACGCCGGTGATGAACTAGTTGACTTTGGTGCGTTCAGAGCCGCAATCGTTGCACAGTTCCGCAAAGCGGACTGTGACGAAGAAATACGGCAAGCAATGAACGACCGAAAACAAGAATACAATGAGAAATTTGACGAATTCTACGCCGCCATCCGCGGCATGGAGTTGACGATGACCACGATGATGCCCGAGCGTAGTCTGGTGGGTCTCATTCGTCGCAATTTGAGACCAAGGATAAAAAATTTGGTATTCGGCTGCAGGATGGAAACATTGGAGGAGTTGCGTACAGAGTGTCGGCGAGCGGAAAAGCACATTTCGGAGCTAGAGGCGAAGA
Source organism: Urophora cardui (assembly GCA_960531455.1). NCBI lineage: Eukaryota > Metazoa > Arthropoda > Insecta > Diptera > Tephritidae > Urophora > Urophora cardui. Next base: position 41,651,592 of record OY482675.1, on the reverse strand, counting down.
CGTTCCGCCGGAAGACACTGGAAGAGGTGGAAGCGGTCACGGAGGATGATGACCTCGAGGCAATTGAAGCCGTATATAAGACCAAGAAGGAACAAATTTTCAAGAGAGAGCAGAACAGGGATTCGGCCAATAAAAAAGTGGCTGATGACAAGGGGAAGTCAAAGTTTTGTCAAAAGGAAATAAAGTATCTGGGCTATATTGTAGGACAAGGCCAGCTAAAGACAGATCCGTCCAAAATAGAGGCGATTATTGACTTTCCGGTACCCACTACGGTAAAACAACTTCGACGTTTTTTGGGGATGTGCGGTTGGTACCGGAGGTTTGTACCGAACTTTGCCACCATGACTGCGCCGATGACGGACTGTCTAAAGAAAAGGAAGACGTTCGCTATGACCGAAGAAGCCGTACAAGCTTTCGAGAAGCTGAAAGAGGCTTTGACCTCCACGGACGTCTTGGTGAACCCAGACTTTAGCAAACACTTTTTCATCCAGTGCGATGCTTCTACCCAGGGAATAGGTAGCGTATTGTTCCAAAGGGATGAAGCCGGAAATGAGAGACCAATTGCCTATATGTCCCAAAAACTGAATTCCGCGCAAAAAAATTACACCATAACCGAATTGGAGTGCTTGGCAGCGGTAGTCAGCGTGCAGAAGTTTCGAGCCTATGTGGATGGTCTTCCCTTCACAATAATTACAGATCATATGAGTCTTAAATGGCTCATGAAACAGAAGGATCTGTCGGGTCGGTTAGCGCGCTGGAGCCTGAAGCTGCAAGCCTTCGATTTTGGCATAGAACATCGCAAGGGCACTCAGAATATTGTTCCGGATGCGCTGAATCGGATGTATATGGAGGAGCTTGCAGATCAGCGAGCCGAGAAGGGAATTGATTTGGAGTCGGCAGAGTTTTCGGCGACGTCGTATGAGGACCTGAAGCGGCATGTTGAGGATAATGGTTATAGGCTGCCAGATCTAAAGGTATCCGAGGGAGTAGTCTATAAAAGAGTACGCCCAAGACAGTCAGAGGACTTAGAGGAATCGCTTTGGCGCGTATGGGTTCCGGAGGGCCTAAGGCGGTCTCTCCTTCAAGAGATGCACTGCGATAAGTCGGCGGGGCATGGAGGAGTGGGTAAGACACTCTTCAGGCTGAGGCAATGGTATTACTGGCCAGGCATGATCAAGGATGTGAAGGAGATGGTGGTCAGTTGCGAACAGTGTAAGTGCTCAAAGTCACCAAACCTGGTGACTCGTCTACCAATGGAAGGTCGGTTCTACACGGAGAGAATCTTTCAAAGAATCTATATAGATTTCTGTGGACCCTACCCAAGAACACGGTCGGGAAATTCGTTTGTTTTTGTGGTATTGGACCATCTGTCCAAGTTCATTTTCTTTAAGCCTATGCGGAATGCCACTAGTCAAGCAGTCATAGAGTACTTGGAAACGGATATATTTCATGTTTTTGGAGTGCCTGAGGTGGTACACTCGGATAATGGTAAGCAGCTTACGTCAGAAAGCTTCGCAAGTTTCCTGCAAGGATATGGGGTAAAACATATCAAGACAGCGCCTTATGCTCCGCAGGCCAACGCATCGGAGAGGGGGAACAGATCGCTGCTCGCGGTAATACGAAGCTACATAACCGAAGAGGACCAAAGAAGTTGGGATCGACATGTGTCACACGCTGCATTTGCACTGCGAAGTGCCATTCACGAGGCAATTGGAATAGAGCCGTATAAAGCCGTATTCGGCCAAACGATGGTGCAACATGCACAGGCCTATGAAATCTTGCGCAGGATGGAGTCGTTGCGGGAGAGCGATGTGGAAGTTTCAGCAGCTACCGACCGTATTGCCTTGATGAGGGATCGATTGATTCGAAGCCTTGCAATGGCCCATGAGAAGGGCAAGAAGGCGTACAACACTCGATCCCGCCCAATAGAGTACAATGTAGGCCAGGTGGTGTATCGAAGGAATTTCAAGCTCAGTGACGCGACAAAACAATATAATGCTAAGTTGGCTCCAAAATATATGAAGTCTGTGATCCTATCGAGAAAGGGAAATTCCCTATACGTAGTTGGCGATGCGAACGGGCGGACGGTGGGGACGTATCATGCGAAAGATCTGAGAGTTTGAACAAGCTCTGGACTTGAACTCATAGCAGACTCGCCTATCGAACACTTCAGCGACACCAGTTTGCTGAATTGCTCGCCCTGTTGCGGTCTGATAGTCTAGGGTACGCTTAAGTATGAAACACGCCTTCACATGTTATGTGACAAGCGAGTTGAAAGATGTCAATTCAGGCGGCCGCCATTAGCAAGACTTCGTCATAATTTTACGAAGCAGAAAATTTCATTCTAGCAGCGACATTCGACGAAGCAGCAATCCGAGGTAAGAAAACCATTAAGATTTGGAACAGGTTCGCCAGCATGGAGGCCAAAAAACGTGGTTGGCCACATGGCTGGCTAACCTGTTCAGAAAGCAAATGGGAAAAAAGCGACAAAGTGTGAAGAAACTTCCTTTATAGTACTGTGCAGTGCAGCGAACGTTAACGTAGGAGCAAAGTGACCAAAAATCGTGAAAGCAGCTTACACTTCGCAATTAGCACGTGGTGTTGGTGTGGCAATTAGTCGCACACTTGGTTCCAAGGCTGCATCAAGGCATATGGGTACGATTCCAAATAGTGCAACGGCCATCTCAATAAACAGCCTCTGCGAAAAAAAAATAGCATATCGCAGTCGGCAATTGCTCAGTCAGCGTTTCAGCAAAGAAAAGTACGTGGAATTTGGCATTGGGCACCAGATCACAGTCATCGAATCCCGGTGCGTCACGTTTAGCACCAGGTGTCGAAAAGATACATATTTTCCAAATTCCCTAGAAATTTTGCCCATAATCGACTGAATTGGTATAACCAAGAGGCGTGAAGCGCGAGCGCTGTAGCGCTTCGCGAAACTTCCCTCTAGCGCACAAAATACCGCAGTCGACGTCGACAGACGCAACAGTATATGTATTAGAAGGCAGGCCAACGCCGACGCAGGCCGGGCCGCAGTAGAGGTTTTGCACCAATGCGAATTCAGCAATGTTGGTAGTTTTTCCCCACTCCAACAATAAATAAAACGCCCAACACGGCGCCAACGAGTTGCTCGGCTGCGACAGCAACACGCCAAGACTCGACGTCGACCGGCACCATAGCATATGTACAACCGCAGTAGCAGTGCCGTATGAGCGTCACTCAGTTGCGAACAGACAAGCATGTGCGCGGTGTCAATACAGGCTTTCAGACGCATTTTACAGCATAGTGCCACAATGTTGGATCATTAATCGCCGCGAAGTACACAACGTGCTCAGCTGACCACAAATCGCAAAGTTTTTCCATTGAAGTTTCTCGTAAGACGACATCTGTCAATATTCAGTGATGACATCAGCGTCCACATGTAAGTGAAGTCTTTTGGTTGGCAGCATCTGCAGAATGACGGCAACGGGGGCAGCGCAGTAGCTCTTAACATACAGGTTTGAAGGTCGCGACAGCGAAATTCGCGGTTGGCTCGAACAGCAACAGATGACAATAGGGGAATAACTCACCTCGACACAGAATGAATACACATGCAGTAAAGCTTTGAGACACGGTGGATTTAAGGTGAGCTGTATCAGTTCTTACAAATGCTGAGTAGTGGTTTTATAGCGAGACAAATCTCACCACGTACATTTGAACGTCATTTATCCTGAACGTAAATCATATCGGTTTATAGCGTATAAACGCACGTATTAACTATGCATCAATATTCCTAATGCATATACCTATGTATTAGCAGTTGGTACTTTGGAGATTTTTAGCTTATAGTTCGTAGATGTAAGCATATATTCACCAGATTAGTGTTCCTTCTGGTGAGAATTAGATGAGAAATTGAGCAAGTGGAGAGACAGAGAAAAAGGGAGAGAGGTTAGGTTCGTGGTGAAAGTAGGAGAGTTTGGAAGGCAATAGTGGAGGTGAAGCAAACTGAATGACACCACAAGACGTCTTGTAGGCAGATTTCCCACCCCCGTGTTTTCTCGACCGTTTTTGCCATGGCACCCACGTATGTATATGTATTGATGAACACCTCCGAGATCTAGTTTGACGGTGTCAGTCGACAAAGAGAAAGTTGTATGTACACACATGTATTCACGCACACAAGTGAGTTTAGCGATTAATACTAGTATTCTGTAAGCTGTCTCAAGTCACTAATAGAGACTTTTGGAGACTTTTTCGTGGTGAGATTGATTTTGAGACAATTTGGTATTCTGTAAGCGGGCTCACGTCTCAAGTCTAAAAAAATACGTCACAAATTAGTGACCTGGTGGCGAGGAGGTCACAAAATAAACAAAACATTGAGGTGATCTAAATAAAGCGTCAAAATTTATAAAAACTTACAACTTGTTTGCTCTTTGCTTGTTCGCTTGCTATTTTCTGTAATAAAACAAGTTTATTTGTATGAAATTAGCAAAATAATAAAATTTTGCTGGTTTTGCTAACTTACTTTCTTCCGCCATTTCGATCAAGTTTAAATAGTGATGTGATACGGTATTTATCGATATTTCAATGTTTTACGTTACATGACTTTTTTGCGAATTGGTTCAGATAAAACACTCATAAAACATTATATTCATAACTATTTTTATAAGTGATAAGTAGTAATGATACGCTTTATTTTTTTAATGCAATATATTGCTCATAAATTCATTTCCAAAACTTATTTTCGTATGTAATCGATAAGTGAGTATTCGTTAAATTATTTTGTTATCTCAAACAGTCTCAGTACATTTCCACCACAGTCTTTGGTGAAATTTTTAGTGACTGTGGCTTACAGAATACCAAAAATGGCTCAAGTCACTAAAAATGTCTCATGTCTCAAATCTCAAATTTTGTGACTTGAGATGAGACGGAGTTACAGAATTCGCCTATAAGTGTTAAAGACATGCGCCAAAACGTATGCAACTAATTTAAGCAATTATAACCTAATGTGGTGAATTTCAATCGAAGGCTTATCGGATGCCTGTCATTTTGAAATCGGTTTGAGATCCGAGTTAAGTTAATTTTTGCTCGATACAATTTTCATATAAATAGGATTAAGTTTATTCTAGTGCCAAGAGATTATTGAATTATTATGAGACGGCGCTAGCGGAATAGTTGTAGGTTTAAGGAGCGGCTTCAACTACATCGACGGTGGAGCTGTAAGTGATAACTTGGCGACTAGGACCAAGAGAGTGGGTGGGCACTGGGTGTAATCGTTGAGTAACCAGTGCTGGAAGCGTTGCTGCATTTAGCATTGCATGTCTGCATACTTGCAGGAGGGCAACAGCGTGGATGTGGCTGATGTATATCTCGGATATGCCGAGAAGTCGTAGTAGTAAGAATTTGATTACTGTAACCAATTAATTGAAATATATGATGAACTGTTAAGTTGGAAAAGGTGACTAATGATTGAGGGTGTGATGCTGACGGACGGACATAGGGACAGTGGTATGGGATAGACAATGGTACGGGAGTACATTTTGGGGTCGGCACAAAAGAATAGCCACAGCCGACCATGGATGGGAGGGCAGCGGAGGCGGCCGCGAACATCAACGGCCAGATAGCCAGCTAGAATTTAAGCTGAGTGAGCGGACAGACATGGGGGTTCGGGGAGACTATTGGTATCCCGAGTAGTTAATCAGGTAAGGGGGTATGAGTTTTTGTATGGTACGGCCTCATGTGACGGCATCACACGACCCACGATCCGGCGAGCTTAGCTGTGCTCACAACGCAAGCATACCCCGTGGTGACCAAGCATGAAAGTGGGGTACATGGCCCGTAGGAGGAGGATGATCGGGCATGTCCGGCGGCCCCGTACGTAACAAAACAAATCTAGGAATGATTAGATTGTGCTTCCTATTTGGTTTACTAAATGTTAATTTATCGTATAGATGCTTAGGTTCCTGAAATTCTATTATTTTAACCCTAAAAAGATAATCTGCGTCAAAATTACGCATCCCCTTTCGAATTATTGTTCTCATTCTCCCAATTATGTGAATACGTCGCACATACCGGTATTTAGATAATCTAAGCGGCCAAAACTATTTTAACGTTTTTTATAGTCTGTAATACTTTTATTCATCATCATTCAGATAATGGACTTTTTTATTGAACTATTATATTATTAACCCTTTTTTTGGGTATTTATAGGTTAAATTATATAAAATAGACATCATTATTAATGCTTTAATTATTTATTTATCAAATTCCAAGTTTCATGGAAAGATAATGCAATATCACAGAAGGTGTCAAATAAAATATATTATTTGTAGCAAAAAAAGGTATTTAATTTTTTGTACAAATTTGGTAAATTCAGAGCTTTCATGCGGTCGAATAGGTATTTTCGAGTTATAATTCGAACCCCTAAAGTGCCTTGAGAACCTTAAACAAACCAAAAAATAACAAGTATAGAAAACGCTTTTAATAAAAAGTTTACAATGAAACTTTTGAAATTCCACAACTAATTAATCTGCGATTTTCTGCGGCTAATTCTACTTTATTCTACATCTCAAAGCAAATGTACACAATCTAAAAAAAAAATTCGAGCTTGGACGGACTTGGAAGTATAATTTTCAGCTTAACAAATAAAAAAAATATGTGTAAAAAATGCACTATTTCTTCTTATACAGAATTCGATAAATTACGTTATTAATGAACAAAATATATATAGAATATTTATTAAATTTGAAAAGAACATACCCGAAACTTCAATTTCCATCATTCAAATGAGACATATATGAACTTTGGACTGCCAATACGGCGGTAGCGCACGCGACGAAAACGCGCGTGAGGGGGTGGAGTGAATACTCTATTGTGTTATCTTTATATTTTAGTTATTATTAAAATCAATTAATGCATTGTCAAAATTGACCTTTGGCCGCCTAGATTATCAAAATACCGGTATGTGCGTCGCTGAACGTTATATATATTTCAGTTGTGCTGCATATCTCTCACGTGACACATAATTTTCTGTGGTAATTTTTGTAAATTTCCCAATATGAGGGGTCAGTGAGTCAAAATTACGCATAATTATCTTTACCGTGACTTTCAGGAAGCATTTCTCACGTATTGCATACGGACAAGGATGAATTTCATTCATCAGAAAATTATACTGAAGGTGCAGTATAATAAAAAAATATATGTGTTGTATTGTGGCAGCTCTGGGGAAGTGGGTAAAGTGCTCGCATGCCATACCATGGGTCGCCGGTTCAACCTCCAGTCGACCCAATACCAAAATTTAATTTAATTAATTTTCCAATTAAAAGTCAATTTAGGTTTTTAAAATATTGGTCACCTATCGGTAGAGGACGACATACCCTCTGAGTGTAATTCTGTCATGAAAAAGCTTCTCACAAAAATGTATTCACCGTTAGGAATCGGCATAAAACTTTAGGCATACCCAATTAGTAGGAAAAACAAAATTAAGGAGTACGCTTCGAATTAGGAAAGAAGTTCGACCTTAAAACTCGTTAGAGCAAGTGGATCATATTATATTATGTATTGTACATAATTCTTCTTCTTCTTTTTAATCAGCACATAACGGTCTAGACGATTTTGGCCGAGTCAAAAAAGCGCACCAGTCGTGTCTGTTTTGTGCTGCGAATTGGACGAATTGGTCTTCACCTGATCTTCCCAAAGCAGAGAACGTGTCCCTTTTCTTCTTTTGTACATACTGCCCTTCCAAAAAAGGCGAAAGGCAATGGGTCATGCAATAAGTGCAAAAATGCTATATGTCGGAAGGACAATATTTGATATGTTCCAGAATTGTGTTTGACCGACCTTCATAAAAAATTTTCATTTATTTTTCTTAATGAGTTTCCAGTTCATTTAGATTGTAAGTCAAAAAGTCTGATTTTTGCAGCAAAGTTATTCAAAAAGGGACGGAAAACAGGTGTTTCCTAATTTCAGAACAAACAAATTTAAATATATTTTAATTGTTGGGGTAAGTGGAAAAAAATTCAACAACTATTTACAGCGAAGGTTGAGTGTATAGCTATTTCACGAAAAACCATTTTCGATCATCAGCACTCTTTTCGGAAGTGGATGCACCGGGGATTGAACCCGAGTCCATTCCAACTTCAGCCGCAATGACCCAACGGATAAACACACTCGGCCATTGAGACTCTGTGCAAGCTGTTGGATTTTCCCCACTTTTGCCTTTTTCATTTTCAACATTAACGTTAGTGTGTATATGCTTTTGCATATATTCTCCACAAACGTGCTGAATTTTTTGTTGTAGGCAGTTCGCAATGAACATTGTTGTTGGTATTTTATTTTATGTATATACCAAACAACGTTAACAATTTTACTTGAAAGAGTTTTTAGTGCTTAGCACGAAATTTTTATTTTAATTCAATTTTTAATTGTTGGGGTAAGTGGAAAAAAATTCAACAACTATTTACAGCGAAGGTTGAGTGTATAGCTATTTCACGAAAAACCATTTTCGATCATCAGCACTCTTTTCGGAAGTGGATGCACCGGGGATTGAACCCGAGTCCATTCCAACTTCAGCCGCAATGACCCAACGGATAAACACACTCGGCCATTGAGACTCTGTGCAAGCTGTTGGATTTTCCCCACTTTTGCCTTTTTCATTTTCAACATTAACGTTAGTGTGTATATGCTTTTGCATATATTCTCCACAAACGTGCTGAATTTTTTGTTGTAGGCAGTTCGCAATGAACATTGTTGTTGGTATTTTATTTTATGTATATACCAAACAACGTTAACAATTTTACTTGAAAGAGTTTTTAGTGCTTAGCACGAAATTTTTATTTTAATTCAATTTTTAATTGTTCGGGTAAGTGGAAAAAAATTCAACAACTATTTACAGCGAAGGTTGAGTGTATAGCTATTTCACGAAAAACCATTTTCGATCATCAGCACTCTTTTCGGAAGTGGATGCACCGGGGATTGAACCCGAGTCCATTCCAACTTCAGCCGCAATGACCCAACGGATAAACACACTCGGCCATTGAGACTCTGTGCAAGCTGTTGGATTTTCCCCACTTTTGCCTTTTCATTTTCAACATTAACGTTAGTGTGTATATGCTTTTGCATATATTCTCCACAAACGTGCTGAATTTTTTGTTGTAGGCAGTTCGCAATGAACATTGTTGTTGGTATTTTATTTTATGTATATACCAAACAACGTTAACAATTTTACTTGAAAGAGTTTTTAGTGCTTAGCACGAAATTTTTATTTTAATTCAATTTTTAATTGTTGGGGTAAGTGGAAAAAAATTCAACAACTATTTACAGCGAAGGTTGAGTGTATAGCTATTTCACGAAAAACCATTTTCGATCATCAGCACTCTTTTCGGAAGTGGATGCACCGGGGATTGAACCCGAGTCCATTCCAACTTCAGCCGCAATGACCCAACGGATAAACACACTCGGCCATTGAGACTCTGTGCAAGCTGTTGGATTTTCCCCACTTTTGCCTTTTTCATTTTCAACATTAACGTTAGTGTGTATATGCTTTTGCATATATTCTCCACAAACGTGCTGAATTTTTTGTTGTAGGCAGTTCGCAATGAACATTGTTGTTGGTATTTTATTTTATGTATATACCAAACAACGTTAACAATTTTACTTGAAAGAGTTTTTAGTGCTTAGCACGAAATTTTTATTTTAATTCAATTTTTAATTGTTGGGGTAAGTGGAAAAAAATTCAACAACTATTTACAGCGAAGGTTGAGTGTATAGCTATTTCACGAAAAACCATTTTCGATCATCAGCACTCTTTTCGGAAGTGGATGCACCGGGGATTGAACCCGAGTCCATTCCAACTTCAGCCGCAATGACCCAACGGATAAACACACTCGGCCATTGAGACTCTGTGCAAGCTGTTGGATTTTCCCCACTTTTGCCTTTTTCATTTTCAACATTAACGTTAGTGTGTATATGCTTTTGCATATATTCTCCACAAACGTGCTGAATTTTTTGTTGTAGGCAGTTCGCAATGAACATTGTTGTTGGTATTTTATTTTATGTATATACCAAACAACGTTAACAATTTTACTTGAAAGAGTTTTTAGTGCTTAGCACGAAATTTTTATTTTAATTCAATTTTTAATTGTTGGGGTAAGTGGAAAAAAATTCAACAACTATTTACAGCGAAGGTTGAGTGTATAGCTATTTCACGAAAAACCATTTTCGATCATCAGCACTCTTTTCGGAAGTGGATGCACCGGGGATTGAACCCGAGTCCATTCCAACTTCAGCCGCAATGACCCAACGGATAAACACACTCGGCCATTGAGACTCTGTGCAAGCTGTTGGATTTTCCCCACTTTTGCCTTTTTCATTTTCAACATTAACGTTAGTGTGTATATGCTTTTGCATATATTCTCCACAAACGTGCTGAATTTTTTGTTGTAGGCAGTTCGCAATGAACATTGTTGTTGGTATTTTATTTTATGTATATACCAAACAACGTTAACAATTTTACTTGAAAGAGTTTTTAGTGCTTAGCACGAAATTTTTATTTTAATTCAATTTTTAATTGTTGGGGTAAGTGGAAAAAAATTCAACAACTATTTACAGCGAAGGTTGAGTGTATAGCTATTTCACGAAAAACCATTTTCGATCATCAGCACTCTTTTCGGAAGTGGATGCACCGGGGATTGAACCCGAATCCATTCCAACTTCAGCCGCAATGACCCAACGGATAAACACACTCGGCCATTGAGACTCTGTGCAAGCTGTTGGATTTTCCCCACTTTTGCCTTTTCATTTTCAACATTAACGTTAGTTTGTATATGCTTTTGCATATATTCTCCACAAACGTGCTGAATTTTTTGTTGTAGGCAGTTCGCAATGAACATTGTTGTTGGTATTTTATTTTATGTATATACCAAACAACGTTAACAATTTTACTTGAAAGAGTTTTTATCCGTGTGTTTATCCGTTGGGTCATTGCGGCTGAAGTTGGAATGGACTCGGGTTCAATCCCCGGTGCATCCACTTCCGAAAAGAGTGCTGATGATCGAAAATGGTTTTTCGTGAAATAGCTATACACTCAACCTTCGCTGTAAATAGTTGTTGAATTTTTTTCCACTTACCCCAACAATTAAAAATTTAATTAAAATAAAAATTTCGTGCTAAGCACTAAAAGCTCTTTCAAGTAAAATTGTTAACGTTGTTTGGTATATACATAAAATAAAATACCAACAACAATGTTCATTGCGAACTGCCTACAACAAAAAATTCAGCACGTTTGTGGAGAATATATGCAAAAGCATATACACACTAACGTTAATGTTGAAAATGAAACAGGCAAAAGTGGGGAAAATCCAACAGCTTGCACAGAGTCTCAATGGCCGAGTGTGTTTATCCGTTGGGTCATTGCGGCTGAAGTTGGAATGGACTCGGGTTCAATCCCCGGTGCATCCACTTCCGAAAAGAGTGCTGATGATCGAAAATGGTTTTTCGTGAAATAGCTATACACTCAACCTTCGCTGTAAATAGTTGTTGAATTTTTTTCCACTTACCCCAACAATTAAAAATTGAATTAAAATAAAAATTTCGTGCTAAGCACTAAAAACTCTTTCAAGTAAAATTGTTAACGTTGTTTGGTATATACATAAAATAAAATACCAACAACAATGTTCATTGCGAACTGCCTACAACAAAAAATTCAGCACGTTTGTGGAGAATATATGCAAAAGCATATACACACTAACGTTAATGTTGAAAATGAAAAAGGCAAAAGTGGGGAAAATCCAACAGCTTGCACAGAGTCTCAATGGCCGAGTGTGTTTATCCGTTGGGTCATTGCGGCTGAAGTTGGAATGGACTCGGTTTCAATCCCCGGTGCATCCACTTCCGAAAAGAGTGCTGATGATCGAAAATGGTTTTTCGTGAAATAGCTATACACTCAACCTTCGCTGTAAATAGTTGTTGAATTTTTTTCCACTTACCCCAACAATTAAAAATTGAATTAAAATAAAAATTTCGTGCTAAGCACTAAAAACTCTTTCAAGTAAAATTGTTAACGTTGTTTGGTATATACATAAAATAAAATACCAACAACAATGTTCATTGCGAACTGCCTACAACAAAAAATTCAGCACGTTTGTGGAGAATATATGCAAAAGCATATACACACTAACGTTAATGTTGAAAATGAAAAAGGCAAAAGTGGGGAAAATCCAACAGCTTGCACAGAGTCTCAATGGCCGAGTGTGTTTATCCGTTGGGTCATTGCGGCTGAAGTTGGAATGGACTCGGGTTCAATCCCCGGTGCATCCACTTCCGAAAAGAGTGCTGATGATCGAAAATGGTTTTTCGTGAAATAGCTATACACTCAACCTTCGCTGTAAATAGTTGTTGAATTTTTTTCCACTTACCCCAACAATTAAAAATTGAATTAAAATAAAAATTTCGTGCTAAGCACTAAAAACTCTTTCAAGTAAAATTGTTAACGTTGTTTGGTATATACATAAAATAAAATACCAACAACAATGTTCATTGCGAACTGCCTACAACAAAAAATTCAGCACGTTTGTGGAGAATATATGCAAAAGCATATACACACTAACGTTAATGTTGAAAATGAAAAAGGCAAAAGTGGGGAAAATCCAACAGCTTGCACAGAGTCTCAATGACCGAGTGTGTTTATCCGTTGGGTCATTGCGGCTGAAGTTGGAATGGACTCGGGTTCAATCCCCGGTGCATCCACTTCCGAAAAGAGTGCTGATGATCGAAAATGGTTTTTCGTGAAATAGCTATACACTCAACCTTCGCTGTAAATAGTTGTTGAATTTTTTTCCACTTACCCCAACAATTAAAAATTGAATTAAAATAAAAATTTCGTGCTAAGCACTAAAAACTCTTTCAAGTAAAATTGTTAACGTTGTTTGGTATATACATAAAATAAAATATCAACAACAATGTTCATTGCGAACTGCCTACAACAAAAAATTCAGCACGTTTGTGGAGAATATATGCAAAAGCATATACACACTAACGTTAATGTTGAAAATGAAAAAGGCAAAAGTGGGGAAAATCCAACAGCTTGCACAGAGTCTCAATGGCCGAGTGTGTTTATCCGTTGGGTCATTGCGGCTGAAGTTGGAATGGACTCGGGTTCAATCCCCGGTGCATCCACTTCCGAAAAGAGTGCTGATGATCGAGAATGGTTTTTCGTGAAATAGCTATACACTCAACCTTCGCTGTAAATAGTTGTTGAATTTTTTTCCACTTACCCCAACAATTAAAAATTGAATTAAAATAAAAATTTCGTGCTAAGCACTAAAAACTCTTTCAAGTAAAATTGTTAACGTTGTTTGGTATATACATAAAATAAAATACCAACAACAATGTTCATTGCGAACTGCCTACAACAAAAAATTCAGCACGTTTGTGGAGAATATATGCAAAAGCATATACACACTAACGTTAATGTTGAAAATGAAAAAGGCAAAAGTGGGGAAAATCCAACAGCTTGCACAGAGTCTCAATGGCCGAGTGTGTTTATCCGTTGGGTCATTGCGGCTGAAGTTGGAATGGACTCGGGTTCAATCCCCGGTGCATCCACTTCCGAAAAGAGTGCTGATGATCGAAAATGGTTTTTCGTGAAATAGCTATACACTCAACCTTCGCTGTAAATAGTTGTTGAATTTTTTTCCACTTACCCCAACAATTAAAAATTGAATTAAAATAAAAATTTCGTGCTAAGCACTAAAAACTCTTTCAAGTAAAATTGTTAACGTTGTTTGGTATATACATAAAATAAAATACCAACAACAATGTTCATTGCGAACTGCCTACAACAAAAAATTCAGCACGTTTGTGGAGAATATATGCAAAAGCATATACACACTAACGTTAATGTTGAAAATGAAAAAGGCAAAAGTGGGGAAAATCCAACAGCTTGCACAGAGTCTCAATGGCCGAGTGTGTTTATCCGTTGGGTCATTGCGGCTGAAGTTGGAATGGACTCGGGTTCAATCCCCGGTGCATCCACTTCCGAAAAGAGTGCTGATGATCGAAAATGGTTTTTCGTGAAATAGCTATACACTCAACCTTCGCTGTAAATAGTTGTTGAATTTTTTTCCACTTACCCCAACAATTAAAAATTGAATTAAAATAAAAATTTCGTGCTAAGCACTAAAAACTCTTTCAAGTAAAATTGTTAACGTTGTTTGGTATATACATAAAATAAAATACCAACAACAATGTTCATTGCGAACTGCCTACAACAAAAAATTCAGCACGTTTGTGGAGAATATATGCAAAAGCATATACACACTAACGTTAATGTTGAAAATGAAAAAGGCAAAAGTGGGGAAAATCCAACAGCTTGCACAGAGTCTCAATGGCCGAGTGTGTTTATCCGTTGGGTCATTGCGGCTGAAGTTGGAATGGACTCGGGTTCAATCCCCGGTGCATCCACTTCCGAAAAGAGTGCTGATGATCGAAAATGGTTTTTCGTGAAAAAGCTATACACTCAACCTTCGCTGTAAATAGTTGTTGAATTTTTTTCCACTTACCCCAACAATTAAAAATTGAATTAAAATAAAAATTTCGTGCTAAGCACTAAAAACTCTTTCAAGTAAAATTGTTAACGTTGTTTGGTATATACATGAAATAAAATACCAACAACAATGTTCATTGCGAACTGCCTACAACAAAAAATTCAGCACGTTTGTGGAGAATATATGCAAAAGCATATACACGCTAACGTTAATGTTGAAAATGAAAAAGGCAAAAGTGGGGAAAATCCAACAGCTTGCACAGAGTCTCAATGGCCGAGTGTGTTTATCCGTTGGGTCATTGCGGCTGAAGTTGGAATGGACTCGGGTTCAATCCCCGGTGCATCCACTTCCGAAAAGAGTGCTGATGATCGAAAATGGTTTTTCGTGAAATAGCTATACACTCAACCTTCGCCGTAAATAGTTGTTGAATTTTTTTCCACACACCCCAACAATTAAAAATTGAATTAAAATAAAAATTTCGTGCTAAGCACTAAAAACTCTTTCAAGTTAAATATATTTTATTTATAATGTTTACATTTATTTTACATATCTATAATAAAGTTTGTGCAAGTTCAGGGCAAATTTGTAAATAAACTGTGAAGGTATAGCTGAAAACCCCATCATGCGCCAATTTTACGCATGATTATCTTTAACGTATGTAAAAATATGATTATCTAACTAGGGTTAAACTAGCCGGACCCGTGCGCATCTTGCGCAAAAAATAACAAAACATACGTGGCGCCAGTCGATATGGTTTGTGCTGTCACGCCCATTTAAAAATACCTATTATTTATTTGGTTTGGTGGAACATAGTGGAACTTATTGAACTTTCAATGAATTATCTATATGTTTGACATCGCATAAAATGTTTTTATTATACCTATATACATAGGTATGTGCAGTATATTTTTATATATTTTACATATATTTGTTGTTGTCGTTTGCGACCTTCTTCATCTTTACTAATATCTTTAGCTGCACTGGCTTCAGGTCAAAAACGCAACTAATTTTGCAGATTGCCGATATATTTCGGTTGCTGAACTGCAACCGTCTTCAGGGCAAAACTATTGACAAAAATAAAATCAATTATAAAAACATATTGTTTACAAAAAGCACAATTAATACACTAACAAATTAAATTAAATTAAACCTGTACGTACATTTATTAACACGTCCGTACCTAGTGACGTGGAGTTCTAAAACAATCATCAAAATCTGCAAAATTAATTGCGTTTTATTTTGACCTGAAGCCAGTGCAGCTAAAGATATTAGTTTACATATATTTTTATGTACATATACATATGTGGTCCCTGCGACTTGGGTATTTTTTTTTCCACACGTTTGTCTTGGCAAGCAAATCTGTGGCCGAAACTTAATCGATTTATCTGTTACAGTTCCTGAGTTTTGACTTATAAATCTTTGAAAATTTGCCCCTCTTGGCCCATTTTTATAAATTTCAGCATATTACCTCATAACGGCATAAGGTCATTGCATGGATGAAATTCCATCACTCGGGCTTTATTAGTGACTTAATTATCATGTTTTACGTGTTTTTCGAAATATGAATATACATATGCCTTATATTCAACCCCAACCTTCTCTGATCCCATTAGAATCTGTTTACCAAATTTAATAAAAATATTTCTATTTTTGCGCCAGTTAGATTATGTACGGCCGGCCGTTCCATCAATTTTTATACTCAGCTGTACTAGTACACAGAGTATTATAGTTTTAATGACATAACGGTGGATTGTAACAGAATGAAATAATCGAGATAGATATAGACTTATATATATCAAAATGATCAGGGTGAAAAAAGAAATCGATTGAGCCATGTCCGTCCGTCCGTCCGTCTGTCCGTCCGTCTGTAAACACTCTAACTCGCGCAAAAATTGAGATATTTTGATGAAATTTGAAATGCAAGTTGGTATCGAGACTGGGACGGTTGGTATTGAAAATGGGCGAAATCGGACCATGACCACGCCCACTTTTCCTATATAGAAAAAATCGGAAATTTGGTATCTCAGTCACTAATATAGCTGGAGCGATGAAATTTTACCCGCGTGTTGAGCTCAGGCCCCTAGGAAGAAATTTGATGAAATTTTGGAAAATGGGCGGTGCCACGCCCACTTATTAAGGGTCAAACATGGAAAGTTTTATATGTCATAACTCAGAAACCATTGAAGATATATCAATGAAATTTGGTACGCGTGATTTACTTACTTAGGCAAACGTTTGGACGGAAAATAGTTAAAATCGGTTGACGGCCACGCCCGCTTTTATATATGGGTCTTATAAAGTGACCTAATAAAAACATTTTAAGCGATATCTCTGTCAAATATAAAGATCTATCACTGAAATTTTGTGGCATGAGTCCAACTATGGACATAAAACAAAAAACACAAAAATTTTGGAAAATGGGCGGTGCCACGCCCACTTATTAAGGGGCAAATATTGAAAGTTTTATGAGTCATAACTCAGAAACCATTGAAGATATATCAATGAAATTTAGTACGCGTGATATACTTACTTAGGCAAATGTTTGGACGAAGAATTTCCAAAATCGGTTGACGACCACGCCCACTTTTATATATGGGTCTTATAAAGTGACCTAATAAAAACATTTTAAGCGATATCTCTGTCAAATATAAAGATATATCATTAACATTTTATGGCAGGAGTCTAACTACGAACGTAAGACAAAAACCGTAAAAATTTTGGAAAATGGGCGTGGCACCGCCTCCTTTTAGAAGCAGGAATATACGATACCCACGCTGTGGTGAAGTGGGTAGAGTGCTCGCCTGCTATGCCAGAGGTCTCGGGTTCAAACCATGGTCCGAGCAAAACACCAAAACAATTTTTCTAATTAGTAAAAATCCAATTATTGGGGTTTTTAAGAGCAGCGGTCACCTCTCGGCAGTGGGCGGCATACCCTCCGAGAGTATTTCTGCCATGAAAAAGCTTCTCAAAAAAAATGCATTCGCCGTTCGGAGCCGGCATAAAACTGTAGGTCCACCCAATTAGTAGGAAAAACAAAAAGGAGCACACCTCGAATTGGGAGAGAAGCTCGGCCATAAAACTCGTCAGAGTTATAATAGCGCCATTGTATTATATTATTATAATATACGAGATTTCTTAGCCTATAACTCGACAAATAATTGAGATATAATGACGAAACTTGGGGTGTACACTTTTATTACTTGTGGTAATACATGTTCAAAATTTTAGAGAAACCGGTTGACGAACACGCCCACTTTTATATATGGGAACTATAAAGGGACCTAATAAAAACATTTAAGCGATATCTTTGTCAAATGTAAAGATAATTCATTGAAATTTTGTGGTATGATTTCTACAATAGACCGGAAACAAAAAATAGAAAAATTTTGGAAAATGGGCGTGGCATCGCCTCTTTTTAGACAAAGGAATCTACGAGATTTCTTAGCCTATAACTCGACAAATAATTGAGATATTATGACGAAGCTTGGTTTATAGGCTATAACTTGTATTAATAGACACGCAAAAATTTATTGAAATCGGTTTATGACCACGCCTACTTTTTAACAAAGATAATACTGGAACACGCTTTGGAAATTTGTAACGTGACATCTTTGTAACTGGAAGTCATAAAGGAATGAAATTTTGCACAAAGAATAATATTCATATGCTTAGTTGGATGACTGATAAAAATTTTGAAAATGGGCGTTGCTACGCCCACTTTATGCAGCACTCGCTTTATATAAAATCCATCAAACGGAAACAAACAATGAAAACATACAGCTGAGTATCTAATGTTCGATTCCACTCGAACTTAGGCTTCCTTACATGTTTTTTATGGTCTTGTACTACGTACAGCTGTGTATAAATAAGCACATCCCATGCTGAAAACCCCCCATTCAGAGTAAGTATGAATACACACGTGTTCGCCCAAAATAATGTTATGTTTACATACAAACATACAGCTGAAGCTTATAAAATAATAATAATATAATAATACAATGGCGCTATTATAACTCTGACGAGTTTTATGGCCGAGCTTCTCTCCCAATTCGAGGTGTGCTCCTATTTGTTTTTCTTACTAATTGGGTGGACCTACAGTTTTATGCCGGCTCCGAACGGCGAATGCATTTTTTGTGAGAAGCTTTTTCATGGCAGAAATACACTCGGAGGGTATGCCGCCCACTGCCGAGAGGTGCTTATAAAAGTGTTTTAAAATATACACGACTGTTCAACTGGAGCGACATCTACATTTGAAATTTGTATTTAACTCTGCATTCTTGTTAGAATAAAATAATTCTGAAGGCAGAGCTTAGGCGCAAATCTTTTAGTTTAAATTTAAACGGAACAAGTGCAGAATACGGCCCGGTAAGCTAGACAAAAAACAAAAAGTGGGCATGGTCCGCCCCTTTTTACTGATTTCAGTGATATAATTTTTTTTTGGGGCTCGCTTATATTAAGGGTGCTAGGGGGGTAAAGATGAAATTTTCCAAATTTTAAAAAGCGAATATCTCGAAAAGTACTTAACCGATTTTAAATTAAAGCACACCATTGAAAAGGTAATTAAAAACACTTTTTTGTGATATACATATGTATGAGCTTACAGTAAATAGTTTGTAAGAAAATTATGAAAACAAAAAAAAAAATCAATGTATTTCATAAAAAAACCATTTTTATTTAAAAAAAGTTATTATAAACATATATTTTTGTTGCTGAAATCAAAGAGAGAATTCTATTACCTTTTATTTGATGTATAATATGTTATATAAATATGTACAAATAATAAGAAAATTTGTGTGCATTGGCAACCACGTATATGCTCATACTAGCGGCATATGGAAAAAACGGTATATTTCAAACGTACTATTTAAATTAAAGTTTATATATTTTTCCAACGTGAAAGGTGAATAAAAATGAGTTCGCAAATTAATTTGATGTCTTTCTGCGTAGTACACCCTTGAGCGTAGGCGGCCTTCGGCCGCGCTTATAAAAAATAACCCTCAGCCGGTAGAATTCTCTTTCCGGAGCAATATCTATGGCCCGGTCCACAGTGCTTTTGCGCAGAACACTTTTCTGCGTTGGCGGCCTTCGGCCGCGCTTATAAAAAATAACCCTGGGCTACGCCATCCGTCCGGACGTGTGCCCCAACCGTGGCTACCGCCACGGTCATGTCCTTCTGCGTAGTACACCCTTCAGCGTAGGCGGCCTTCGGCCGCGCTTATAAAAAATAACCCTCAGCCGGTAGAATTCTCTTTCCGGAGTAATATCTATGGCCCGGTCCACAGTGATTTTGCGCAGAACACTTTTCTGCGTTGGCGGCCTTCGGCCGCGCTTATAAAAAATAACCCTGGGCTACGCCATCCGTCCGGACGTGTGCCCCAACCGTGGCTACCGCCACGGTGATGTCCTTCTGCGTAGTACACCCTTCAGCGTAGGCGGCCTTCGGCCGCTCTCATAAAAAAAATTAACCCTCAGCCGGTAGAATTCTCTTCCGGAGTAATATCTATGGCCCGGTCCACAGTACTTTTGCGGCCATTTCAACTCGCAAAATTGTACAAACAATTTTTGAGAGCCCCTCTACCGCCCTGCATAAGTCATTTTTCTCAGGACGTGCTGGAATAATGGAAACCCGGCCCTCGACATTTTTTAATTCGGTCAAAAATGTATTCGGTATAATAATTCTTTTTTCAATTCGGTCTTTTAAGATTCGACATTTTTTTTCGACTTATTGTACGGATCCCGAAATATAACGTTTTTTTCATATGCCGTTAGTATGAGCATATACATGGTTGCCAATTCACACAAATTTTCTTATTAATTATATACATTTATATAACATTTTATATATCAAATTAAAGGTAATAGAATTCTCTTTTTGATTTCAGTAACAAAAATATATGTTTATAATAATTTTTTTTTAAATAAAATACGTTTTTTACAAAAAAATTGATTTTTTTTTTATTTTCTTAATTTTCTTACAAACCATTTACTATAAGCATATACATATGCATATCATAAAAAAGTGTTTTTAATTACCTTTTCAATGGTGTGCTTTAATTTAAAGTCGGTTAAGTACTTTTCGAGATATTTGCTTTTTAAAATTTGGAAAATTTCATCTTTACCCCCCCTAGCACCCTTAATATGAGCGAGCCCCAAAAAAAATTATATCTCTGAAATCAGAAAAAGAGGCGGACCACGCCCACTAAATTTTTTTGTCTAGCTTAACGGGCCGTATTCTGCACTTATGCCAAAACACCAATTAGAAATAATATATATATATGATAAAAGTGTTTTAAAATATACACGACTGTTCAAATGGAGCGACATCTACATTTGAAATTTGTATTTAACTCTGCACTCTTGTTAGAATAAAATAATTCTGAAGGCATAGTTTTAGGCGCAAATCTTTTAGTTTAAATTTAAACTTTATTTTTGCAAAATACTATTAAAAAAAGTACTACGCCCAATAAAACACCGTTTCACATGCATAGTTAATTTATACCTTTAAAACGATGCCTTACTTATTAATTTTGGTAAATTATGTGAGCAGAAAAAGGGATTGCAAAAAAACACCAATTAGAAATAATATACTCGTATATGATATGTAAATACAGTTTCTGGCTGCAATATAATCAGATATGTTGCAGCCCAGAATTTTATTCCTCCATAAGGAAATATGGTCATATTTTTTAATACCATAAACGTATCTTGTAATACGAGTATGGTTGAATACGACATCAATCTTGTGATTGCAAACAGAGTCAAGTCGACTGTGAACATGTTCGAAGTAGGTAATGTTTGGTAAGATAAGCTGAATAGCAAGTTTTTTCCTTGTCTCTAATGGCATAAAATGCGCCGACATACACAGCCTACGTAGAACATAATATACACTGCTTACAACACTATTAACATGGTCTACACAGCTTAGGTTAGAGTTTACCATGAATCCTAAGTTTCTAACTTTATTGACAAACGAAAGCGCAACATAATCAACAACTAGTTTAGGGATATCTTCAACTTTATAGTATTATGACTAATAGGTAACACATAAGCAGTGGCGCACACAGAAAAATATTTTGGGAGAGGATTTTCAATATCCAACGGAAAATTAAAAAAAAATACTTAAAACTCGTCCAGACAATTTTTACTTAAATTTATGTTTGGGCAGTGGACCTACGTATGCACACATTAAACAAATGCACCTTTTAAATCTCAATTCATTGCATTTTCTCTGTATTTAAACTAAAACTAACAAGTAAGGATGCCTAAGTTCGAGTGGAATCGAACATTAGATACTCAGCTGTATGCTTTCATTGTTTGTTTGCGTTTGATGGAAACACGGTGTACTTTATATAAAGAGGCGGTGCCACGCCCATTTTCCAAAATTTTTCATTTTTTGTTTCTGGTCTGTTGTGGAACTCATGCCACAAAATTTCAATGAATTATCTTTATATTTGACAAAAATATCGCTTAAAATGTTTTTATTAGGTCACTTTATAATACCCATATATAAACGTGGGTGTGATCGTCAACCGATTTTGGCAATTTTTCGTTCAAACATTTGCCTAAGTAAGTACATCACGTGTACCAAATTTCATCTTAAACGGTTTCTGAGTTATAGCTTATAAAACTTTCAATGAAATTCAACGCCTTTTCCAACATATACCGCACCCTATGCATCCAAAACCGAAACTTTTCATTAATCGCATCACTCTTACAGAGATATGCACTACGGTTATGTGCTTGTTTCGTGCTTTATGCGCATGCTGGGTCTTTATGTTGTAGATTTACGGCGCATATGCTATCAACAATTCAGGGCATACCCACATGAATACCACTTATAATGGAAGTTGAAATGTTAACTTTTATCCTTATACTAGTTATTTAATATTGTTTCGTAGAAGTTTTCCCATGTTGTTCCACGTTTTAAATGATGTTATATTTTGGGAAAACTTTAGCCAATTTGTAAGATGTTGCTTCGGTATATGATAAGACTGACCATTTCTTCCTTGCGTATGCTTTCTTTTCCGATTTTCTTGAATTTATGTTTTTTTTTTGTATTTTCTTCATCAAACTTTTTTGATATCGGGTTTTCCTTGCGATAGTGTATATTGTGTTGAGTTCTTTGTTGTAAGCTCCTTTTTCTAACGGAGTTCGTTGAAGTCGTGTTAATAAACGTCTGAAAGCGGAGTTTTTGTGCTGTTGAGGATGACTAGATCTATGTGTATTGTTGTTTGTTAGTCTCTTTGTTTATTTTAATTGTTAGGTTTAAGAAGTTCATTTTATAATTTTTGTGTTGGCTGTTGAGGTAGTCCAAAATTCGTTCTTCTTTATTTACCGATATGAGGCAGATGCATAACTGCACTCGTAAATATTACGAAATACTTTCGTAATTTTGAGCAACGAAAGGTTTCGTAAATAGTACGAAAGCTATTTCGTACTATTTACGAAATACTTTTGTAGTATTTACGAAATACTTTCGTAGTTTTTACGAAGGATTCCGTACTATTAACGAAATGCTTTCGTAATATTTACGAAAGGTTTCGTACTATTTACGAAATACTTTCGTAGTATTTACGAAGGCTTTCGTACTATTTACGAAATACTTTCGTAGTA
This sequence comes from Urophora cardui, assembly GCA_960531455.1. Classification (NCBI taxonomy): domain Eukaryota; kingdom Metazoa; phylum Arthropoda; class Insecta; order Diptera; family Tephritidae; genus Urophora; species Urophora cardui. Next base: position 41,628,457 of record OY482675.1, on the reverse strand, counting down.
TTTACGAAGGCTTTCGTAGTATTTACGAAATACTTTCGTACTTTTGAGCAACGAAAGATTTTTGATGTGTAAACATCTTTGCTGTAGCTACGAGTAATTTCGAAAAACAGGTAAAGTTTACGCGTAAACATGTAAATGCGTAACCGAGTAAACATGTAAATGCGTAAACCGTAAATGACCTTGGCATTGTCAGTGGTAGGTAGGTAGCTAGGCATGTACTTACAAATTCTTGCATGCATAGTCGTGCAAATGCAAATATCAGCAACAACAGCAACGAAGCGAAGCGAAGTTGTTGTTGTTGTTTTCTGTAACAATGCGACAAATAGGCAAAATAAAAAGGGCCAACCTGTGTGAACATGTATGGATATGCATCTGAGCAATATTGGTATCAAATGAAAGGTTTTGAGCAGGACTTCGATATGAAGCTCTTTTCATTGTGACTCCTAGGCCGGTTCTCCAGATATGGGTCAAAACGAGGACCCGGATGATCCTTGAATGTTTCTGAGCAAAATTGGTATGAAATGAAAGGTTCTGAGCAGGGATTCTATACGGAGCTCTACTCTTTATGATTCCTATGTCGGGTCCCGAGATATGGGTCAAAACGATGACCCTGATGATCCTGGAATGTTTCTGAGCAAAATTGGTATCAAATGAAAGGTTTTGAGCAGATCTTCTACACGGAGTTCTACTCTTTATGATTCCTATGTCGGGGCCCGAGATATGGGGAAATACGAGGACTTGGATGATCCTTGAATGTTTCTGAGCAATATTGGTATCAAATGAAAGGTGTTGAGCAGGGATACTACATGGATGTATATTCTTTATGATGTCTAGGTCGGGTCCCGAGATATGGGCCAGAATGAGGACCGGATGATCCTTGAATGTTTCTGAGCAATATTGGTATCAAATAAAAGGTGTTGAGCAGGGCTTTCACATAGAGCTCTATTCATTTTATGAGTCCTAGGTCGGGTCCCCAAATATGGGTCAAAATGTGACCCCGGATTAACCCGGAATGTTTCTGAGCAATATTGGTATCAAATGAAAAGTGTTGAGCAGGACTTCTATACGGAGCTCTACTCTTTATGATTCCTAGGCCGGGTCTCCAGATATGGGTCAAACGTGGACTCTGATGATCTTGCATGTTTCTGAGTAATACAAAACAAAAGAAAATAAAAAATCAAAATTTAAAAACCAAAAACCAAAACAAACAAAAACAACAAAATAGTAGCAGTCACAATGACAACAAAAATTACAAAAACTATAGTCGCATTTTAATCCATAGAAAACCAGGAAAAAAAGGAATAAGGAAAAGGGATAAATATCCGATTTCGAAACTGTTTACACATCAATGTTCATGAATACTCGTTATTCACGCTTTAATTTTTTTTCTCTGAGTGCAGAACTATTTCTTTATATCATTTTATTAAGTATTTATTTAATAATAATATAATACAATGGCGCTATTATAACTCTGACGAGTTTTATGGCCGAGCTTCTCTCCCAATTTAAGGTGTGCTCCTTTTGTTTTTTCCTACTAATTGGGTGGACCTACAGTTTTATGCCGGCTCCGAACGGCGAAAGCATTTTTTGTGAGAAGCTTTTTCATGGCAGAAATACTCTCGGAGGATATGCCGCCCACTGCCGATTGGTGACCGCTGCTCTTAAAAAACCCAATAATTGGATTTTCACTAATTAGAAAAATTTTTTTGGTGTTTTGCTCGGACCGTGGTTTGAACCCGAGACCTCTGGTATAGCAGGCGAGCACTCTACCCACTGCACCACAGCGGCCACAGTATTTATTTAGGAAAATAAATAAGACCGAAAAAAAGGAAAAAGTAAATGCAACTAATGTACTCAGCCTGAAGTTTAATCAAGTTGAAAAATATCACAGCTTATTTTATATATGAATATTGCCTTTTTATATACAATGCATTATTTTTTTATACATTATTTAATTACGCACTTACTCACTACTTAAAATAATTTTTGATATTCTTACACCGACTAAACACTTCATAATGAAAGAAGACTTGTACGGTAAAATATTGTTGTACAAAAGTATTTCATATATATTACGAAAGTATTTCGTAACTCTTTTAATCATTTGATAATGTTACGAAAGTATTTCGTATAATTTCATATATATTACGAAATTATTTCGTAACTCTTTTAATCCTTTGATAATGTTACGAAAACTTTCGTACAATATACGAAATTATTCGTAAAGACCATTTTAAGAAAATTTACGAAAGTGTTTCGTAATATTTACGAAATATTTCGTAATATATACGAAAAAAATATTAGATAATGGTTTACGAAAGCCCTTTCGTAATATTTACGAAAGTTTCTTAAAATTAGATTTTGTTGAGAAAAACGCTTTCGTAATATATACGAAACTTTCGAACATTTTACGAAACTCTGGACTACGAAAGTCTTTCGTAGTTTTTTAACGAAATTTTATTTTTAGTGTGGCATAAAAATTGACCCCCAAATCTTTTTCCAGTTCTTTCTTGTAATTTTACTCCAAATGTTACATGAATACTTCCATAAGTATAGCTGATGGGGTGTTATCCATTCCCAGTCCGTCAATGTTTGCCCCTTAATAAGTGGGCGTGGCATCGCCCATTTTCCAAATTTCATCGTAAGGACCTGAGCCCAACACGTGGGTAAAATATTATCACTCTAGCTATATTAGTGGCTCAGATACCAAATTTCCGATTTTTTCTATATAGGAAAAGTGGGCGTGGTCATGGTCCGATTTCGCCCATTTTTAATACCAACCGTCCCAGTCTCGATACCAACTTGCATTCCAAATTTCATCAAAATATCTAAATTTTTGCGCGAGTTAGAGTGTTTACAGACGGACGGACGGACGGCCATGGCTCAATCGATTTCTCTTTTCACCCTGATCATTTTGATATATATAAGTCTATATCTATCTCGATTATTTGATTCTGTTACAATCCTCCGTTATGTGATTGAAACCATAATACTCTGTATACTAGTACAGCTGAGTATAAAAATATACTGATGCTTTTCTATTAAGTACAAGACTTAATTCTTCGAAATATATCACTTCTAAAGTCGCTCCGAAAGTTGCTAGATTCTTTCCTTTTACCAAAATTATACAGTTAATACTTTCAACAAAGTTTGATGCAGCTTGTTTATTGTAATTGCATACTCACCGGCATAGTTTGAGAATGAAAGTGATTAAAATATTCTCGATTTGTGGCTGATGAATACGATTGTGATCCAATACAACTGATTGCTGTGCATTTTGTTATACGCGTAGCAGCTCTGTGTGTTTCTGGGGTTAATGGAGGAGGCGGTGTACTAGCCACAATAATTTCGTTACCATGAGAGGCACCACAGATGGTCGTGTCACCTCGTATATTTGTACTTGTGTTGTCACAATCGACGTTAGATGCATTTGGGACAGAATTTCTGTCGCAGCTACCTCCCTTGCCGCACACAGACTCAGTTACAGTCAATATTTCATCATTTCTCTCTATGCTACTGTGTTGAGGACGTGTATTTGGGTTCGAATCAACCTTCTGCTGATGTTGCTGCTGATTTTGATGCCTTGATTCTGACTCTTTCTTTGAGGATGTAACTTTTGGCGGTGTAATCGACAAAGGCGGGGTCATGACCATCGTTAAATCTTCTGTTGATCTAATTATAGCAACAGGACGTGCCATTGGCGGCATAGGAGGCGGAGGTAGTAATGAGTTATATTGTTGATAGTGAGAGGTCCCAATAGCTGGTGAAACAGTTGTCGAAGGCATTATTGAGACTTTGCTTATTCTTTTTGAACAGTTTTCACTTGATGCAAATGTTTGTAGCTGGAATTGCATTTGATGGTGCTGTGGATGATGTGATTCGTGAGTATGGCTACTCCCACTTTCTTGAGCGGTATAGGAAACAAAGTTAGATATATCATTACTATTAGCAACTTCTGAAGAATATTTTGTAATACAGACAGCAGAAGATGCTGCAGGCATTGTTTGTGAGTCATTCTCATGGGGAATATGATACCGCTCATGATTTTGGGATTGCTGCACTTGTTGACGGAGGTTATTGTGGCGGCCACTTTCATTGGAATCTGATGGGGCCGTTGGACTATTAGGTAATTGGTAATACAGAGAGCTAGGATCTTCTAACGACGTCGCATTTTCTGTTAGAACCAGTTGTAATTTACATAGAGTAGAAGAAAGAAATAATAATATATGTAATCAAACGTAATGTGAGAAAGAAAAGTCAATAGCAAATTGCTGACAAAAATTTCCAAAAATTTGCGTGTTCATTTCAAATATTTATATTTTCTTTGAAAATTAAAAGTTTCAAAATTTGCAGTTTTTAAGAGGCAAATTTGACTAAATTTGCATTAAAATGTTTTATTCTTTTGTTAATTTTAATCTTTTCAAGTTTATAATGAGATACATAATTTTATATTGAGATAATAAAATTTAATATTAGAGGCCGATTTCACAATAAATTAAAAGTTCCTTTAAAATATAAAGGAGCATTTAATTCGCTGATCGATTTCATAAAGTTGTATTGAAGAGAAAAGTGCCTTTAAAGTTAAATACCCAAAAACGGGCATTTAAGTTATTTAAAGGTTCCTTTTGCCAGAAAAAATTTAATTTCTGCAGTTTCTTTATTAAAAAATTAGCCATTTTTATTAAAAGACAAAAGTTAACCCTCATTAATGCCAAAAAAGAAAAAGTAAGTAAAAGATAATATAAAATGCCCATTAAGCGCACTCCTCCTAAGGGAGGAGGCTCCCAACAAAACGAATTTCAAGCCCAAACCCCAATGCAACAACAAACTCCGAAATCCCTAGGAGCAACACAAACACTAACCCCATCCCACCTGCCTAGCGCTAACGTACCTAGCGTTCAGCAGCAAATTATAGGCCTCGAAAAGCAACTTAAAATGCTGTATGCCCAACAGCAACAAACCCAGAAACCCAAAACGGCAGGAAACTCAACATCTGCCACCCCAACCGACGAATGGAAGTTCTTTAACAATTCCAAACGTCAACGAGAAAGCCCAGGTAAGGGCACTGACCCAAAAAAACAGGCTATGCTTGACAAATATTGGCTTGGAAGCCGCCAATCAAACGAAAATGAAAATAGTTTTGCTGCCCTGGAAATTGAGGAAACAACCCAAACTATTGGAAAAGTACCCAAACCACCTCCAATATTCATAGAGAAAGTGCTTAATATTTTCCCTCTTATGACTTTACTGCAAAAAGTTGCTCCAAACTTGTATGATCTAAAGCTCGCAGGTCAAGAGCAAATAAAAGTTCAAGCATCATCCCTTACAAAACCATCGTATCCCAATTAGAACAGAAGGGTACAGAGTTCTATACCTATAAAACAAAACAAGAACGTAACTTCAAAGAAACATACATTACTCACTAGACGTGCAAGAAATTGAGGATTCTCTAAATGATCCCGGTCAATCAGTCAAAAACATTTGGATCATAAAACACAGAGTCACAAAAAAGCCTCTGCCTATGTTTATCATTGAGCTCAAACCCGATTCCAACAACAAGGAGATAAATCAAATCAAAAACCCCCTGCACTCAAAAATTACTTTCGAGCCCCCATACCCGAAGGGTCAAATACCGCAATGCGCCAATTGTCAGCAATATGGCCACACAAAGTCCTACTGTCGTCGAAAAGCAGTATGTATTAAATGCGCTGGAAACCACCTATCCGCTGACTGCAAGCGAAAGACAAGATGTGAAATGCGCTCTATGTGAGGGTAACCATCCAGAAAATACAAAGGCTGTATGGTATACAAAAACCTCCAAAGCGCCAAATGCCCAACTCTGAGGAAAAAGCTTCTACACAGCCTCAGGAGAAACCACAACAGCCAAGTCAAATCCCAATACAGATTGAAACCCCAATTCAAATTGACCCATACCCAGCCACATATGCTCAAGCAGCAAAGAAAGGCGTAACACTCCGCTCGAACCATAATAATGCTATTCCAAATAGTAATGAAACCCACACCCCAACGCAAAACACTAACGAAATGCGAGAAAAGATAGACTTACTGAAACAAGTCATGCAACAAATGAAATGAAATTTTGAACATGTATTACCACCTGTTATGAAAGTATTTACACCAAGCTTCGTCATAATATCTCAATTATTTGTCGAGTTATGGGCTCCGAAATCTCGTATATTCCTGCTTCTAAAAGGAGGCGGTACCACGCCCATTTTCCAAAATGTTTGTGTTTTTCGTTTTATGTCTGTAGCTGGAGTCTCTCCCCAAAATTTCAATGAATTATCTTTATATTTGACAAAGATATTAATGACTGAGATACCAAATTTCTGATTTTTACTATATAGGGAAAGTGGACGTGGTCGTGGTCCGATTTCACACATTTTCAATACCAACCGTCCCAGTCTTGATACCAACTTGCGTTCCAAATTTCATCAAAATATTTCAGTTTTTGCTCGAGTTAGGGCCTTTTCACATTACTCGGTACGACTTCGGATCGATTCCGCGTTGCTGTGTTTTTCACACTTGTGGGAATACTTTCGGTGCGTAATCTTCAGAAAATAAGAAAAGAAGCATCGAAATTTACAACATAAAATTTTAAATTATTATGTATGTTAGTGTCTAGCACGAAATTATTATTTTTATACTCAGCTGTACTAGTACACAGAGTATAATAGTTTTGATTTCATAACGGTGGATTGTAACATAAAGAAATAATCGAGATAGATATAGACTTATATATATCAAAACGATCAGGGTGAAAAGAGAAATCGATTGAGACATGTCCGTCCGTCCGTCCGTCCGTACGCACGATAACTCGCGTAAAAATTGAAATATTTTGATGAAATTTGAAATGCAAGTTGGTATCGAGACTGGGACGGTTGGTATTGAAAATGGGCGAAATCGGACCATGGCCACGCCCACTTTTCCTATATAGAAAAAATCGGAAATTTGGTATCTCTGTCACTAATATAGATGGAGCGATGAAATTTTATCCACGTGTTGAGCTCAGGCCCCTATGAAGAAATTTGATGAAATTTTGGAAAATGGGCGGTGCCACGCCCACTTATTAAGGGTCAAACATTGAAAGTTGTATATGTCATAACTCAGAAACCATTGAAGATATATCGATGAAATTTGGTATGCGTGATTTACTTACTTAGGCAAACATTTGGACGGAAAATAGTAAAAATCGGTTGACGGCCACGCCCACTTTTATATATTTGTATTATAAAGTGACCTAATAAAAACATTTTAAGTCATATCTCTGTCAAATATAAAGATCTTTTATTGAAATTTTGTCGCATGAGTCCAACTATGGACATAAAACAAAAAACACAAAAATGTTGGAAAATGGGCGGTGCCACGCCCACTTATTAAGGGGCAAACATTGAAAGTTTTATGAGTCATAACTCAGAAACAGTTGAAGGTATATCGATGAAATTTGGTATGCGTGATATACTTACTTAGGCAAATGTTTGGAATAAAAATTGCCAAAATCGGTAGACGACCACGCCCACTTTTATATATGGGTCTTATGAAGTGACCCAATAAAAATATTTTAAGCTATATCTCTGTCAAATATAAAGATATATCATTGAAATTTTATGGCAGGAGACCACCTGCGGACATAAAACTAAAAACACAAAAATTTTGGAAAATGGGCGTGGCAACGCCTCTTTTTAGAAGCAGGGATATACGAGATTTCTGAGCCCATAACTCGATAAATAATTGATATATAATGATGAAACTTGGTGTATACACTTTCATTACTTGTGGTAATACATGTTCAAAATTTTACCGAAATTGGTTGACGGCCACGCCCACTTTTATATATGGGAACTATTAAGGGGCCTAATAAGAACATTTTAAGCGATATCTTTGTCAAATATAAAGATAATTCATTGAAATTTTGTGGCATGAGTTCCACAATAGACCGGAAACAAAAAATATAAAAATTTTGGAAAATGGGCGTGGCACCGCCTCTTTTTAGATAAAGGGATATACGAGATTTCTTAGCCTATAACTCGACAAATAATTGAGATATTATGACGATACTTGGTTTATACATTTTTATAACTTGTGTTAATAGACACGCAAAAATTTATTCAAATCGGTTTATGACCACGCCTACTTTTTAACAGAGATATTTCTGGAACACCCTTTAGGAATTTGCAACGTGACATCGTTGTAGCTAGAAGTCATAAAGGAATGAAATGTTGCACAAAGAATAATATTCATATGCTTGGTTGGATGACTAATAAAAATTTTGAAAATGGGCGTGGCTACGCCCACTTTATGCGGCACTCGCTTTATATAAAATACGCCGTGTTTCCATCAAACGCAAACAAACAATGAAAGCATACAGCTGAGTATCTAATGTTCGATTCCACTCGAACTTAGGCTTCCTTACTTGTTGATTTTAATTTTTATGCTTTGGAATAAGCGGAAAAATCCAATTAGCTCATACAGCGATGGTAGATGTGATAGCTATTTCGAAGAAAACCCACTTTCTTCATCATCAGACATCTTCTCGGGAGCACACCAGGCTTTGAACCTACGCTCCAACCATCAGTAGTCGAATATTAGCGAAACGCTAAGCACTGCGGCTACCGATGGTCCTGCTGAGCTGTTGGATTTTTCACTTATATATGCCATTACTCTATTCAATCTAACCTCACCTCTGATGATGAAGAAAGTGGTTTTTCTTCGAAATAGCTATCACATCTACCATCGCTGTATGAGCTAATTGGATTTTTCCGCTTATTCCAAAGTATCAAAATTAAAATTAAAAATAATAATTTCGTGCTAGACACTAACATACATAATAATGTTAAATTATAAAAGTGTGCTGTTGTACATACAACTACTGTACACAGCGCCCGCTGTCCGTCAGCTGAGGAAAAAGCTTCTACACAGCCTCAGGAGAAACCACAACAGCCAAGTCAAATCCCAATACAGATTGAAACCCCAATTCAAATTGACCCATACCCAGCCACATATGCTCAAGCAGCAAAGAAAGGCGTAACACTCCGCTCGAACCCTAATAATGCTATTCCAAATAGTAATGAAACCCACACCCCAACGCAAAACACTAACGAAATGCGAGAAATGATAGACTTACTGAAACAAGTCATGCAACAAATGACAGCAATGATGAGCCTCCTCGTCACCTTCACGACTAAAAGCTGTGCATCTTCAGCCCGTTGAAAATTATTATTTGGAATGCCAATGGCCTGTCCAAACACTTACTTGAAGTTAAAGCTTTACTTCAGACCAATGATTTAGTCATACTCCTCATATCTGAGACCCACTTTACTGACAAAAGCTACTTTGAAGTACCCAACTACAAGTTTTACCACACAAAACACCAAAGTAACAAAGCTCATGGAGGCTCAGGTATCTTGATACGGAAAATTATTAAACATTACAAAACGAATTCATTCCATGCAAATGCTATACAAGCCACAAATATGGTAATTTAAGACCCGAGCGGCCAGCTTACACACTCTGCTATCTATAGCCCGCCGAGGCACTCATCAGTACTGCTGAATATGAAAATTTCTTGAGAACTCTCGGAAATCGATTTCTAGCTGGCGGAGATTTCAATACAAAACACATATTCTGGGGCTCTCGTCTCATTAACCCTAAAGGAAAACATCTATATAATGCTATTAGCAATCTCAATTTAACTCCATTCCATACTGGAACTCCCACTTATTGGCCAACAGATAAAAATAAAATACCCGACTTAATCGATTTCTGCGTTGTGAAAGGCAAGACTTCTTCAGATATAACTTGCAAATCGTGCTTTGATTCGTCTTCCGACCATTGTCCAATCCTGGTAACAATTGATAAAAATTTGGAACATGTATTACCACCTGTTATAAAAGTATATACACCAAGTTTCGTCATAATATCTCAATTATTTGTCGAGTTATGGGCTCCGAAATCTCGTATATTCCTGCTTCTAAAAGGAGGCGGTACCACGCCCATTTTCCAAAATGTTTGTGTTTTTCGTTTTATGTCTGTAGCTGGAGTCTCGCCCCAAAATTTCAATGAATTATCTTTATATTTGACAAAGATATTAATGACTGAGATACCAAATTTCTGATTTTTACTATATAGGGAAAGTGGACGTGGTCGTGGTCCGATTTCACACATTTTCAATACCAACCGTCCCAGTCTTGATACCAACTTGCATTCCAAATTTCATCAAAATATTTCAGTTTTTGCTCGAGTTAGGGCCTTTTCACATTACTCGGTACGACTTCGGATCGATTCCGCGTTGCTGTGTTTTTCACACTTGTGGGAATACTTTCGGTGCGTAATCTTCAGAAAATAAGAAAAGAAACATCGAAATTTACAACATAAAATTTTAAATTATTATGTATGTTAGTGTCTAGCACGAAATTATTATTTTTAATTTTAATTTTTATGCTTTGGAATAAGCGGAAAAATCCAATTAGCTCATACAGCGATGGTAGATGTGATAGCTATTTCGAAGAAAACCCACTTTCTTCATCATCAGACATCTTCTCGGGAGCACACCAGGCTTTGAACCTACGCTCCAACCATCAGTAGTCGAATATTAGCGAAACGCTAAGCACTGCGGCTACCGATGGTCCTGCTGAGCTGTTGGATTTTTCACTCATATATGCCATTACTCTATTCAATCTAACCTCACCTCTGATGATGAAGAAAGTGGTTTTTCTTCGAAATAGCTATCACATCTACCATCGCTGTATGAGCTAATTGGATTTTTCCGCTTATTCCAAAGTATAAAAATTAAAATTAAAAATAATAATTTCGTGCTAGACACTAACATACATAATAATGTTAAATTATAAAATTGTGCTGTTGTACATACAACTACTGTACACAGCGCCCGCTGTCCGTCAGCTGCCAACCAGTATTCAACACTTGCATAGCAGATGTACGAAAATCGTACACTAAGTGAGGTTAGATTGAATAGAGTAATGGCATATATAAGTGAAAAATCCAACAGCTCAGCAGGACCATCGGTAGCCGCAGTGCTTAGCGTTTCGCTAATATTCGACTACTGATGGTTGGAGCGTAGGTTCAAAGCCTGGTGTGCTCCCGAGAAGATGTCTGATGATGAAGAAAGTGGTTTTTCTTCGAAATAGCTATCACATCTACCATCGCTGTATGAGCTAATTGGATTTTTCCGCTTATTCCAAAGTACAAAAATTAAAATTAACAAGTAAGGAAGCCTAAGTTCGAGTGGAATCGAACATTAGATACTCAGCTGTATGCTTTCATTGTTTGTTTGCGTTTGATGGAAACACGGCGTATTTTATATAAAGCGAGTGCCGCATAAAGTGGGCGTAGCCACGCCCATTTTCAAAATTTTTATTAGTCATCCAACCAAGCATATGAATATTATTCTTTGTGCAACATTTCATTCCTTTATGACTTCTAGCTACAACGATGTCACGTTGCAAATTCCTAAAGGGTGTTCCAGAAATATCTCTGTTAAAAAGTAGGCGTGGTCATAAACCGATTTGAATAAATTTTTGCGTGTCTATTAACACAAGTTATAAAAATGTATAAACCAAGTATCGTCATAATATCTCAATTATTGGTCGAGTTATAGGCTAAGAAATCTCGTATATCCCTTTATCTAAAAAGAGGCGGTGCCACGCCCATTTTCCAAAATTTTTATATTTTTTGTTTCCGGTCTATTGTGGAACTCATGCCACAAAATTTCAATGAATTATCTTTATATCTGACAAAGATATCGCTTAAAATGTTCTTATTAGGCCCCTTAATAGTTCCCATATATAAAAGTGGGCGTGGCCGTCAACCAATTTCGGTAAAATTTTGAACATGTATTACCACAAGTAATGAAAGTGTATACACCAAGTTTCATCATTATATATCAATTATTTATCGAGTTATGGGCTCAGAAATCTCGTATATCCCTGCTTCTAAAAAGAGGCGTTGCCACGCCCATTTTCCAAAATTTTTGTGTTTTTAGTTTTATGTCCGCAGGTGGTCTCCTGCCATAAAATTTCAATGATATATCTTTATATTTGACAGAGATATAGCTTAAAATATCTTTATTGGGTCACTTCATAAGACCCATATATAAAAGTGGGCGTGGTCGTCTACCGATTTTGGCAATTTTTATTCCAAACATTTGCCTAAGTAAGTATATCACGCGTACCAAATTTCATCGATATATCTTCAACGGTTTCTGAGTTATGACTCATAAAACTTTCAATGTTTGACCCTTAATAAGTGGGCGTGGCACCGCCCATTTTCCAAAATTTTTGTGTTTTTTGTTTTATGTCCATAGTTGGACTCATGCGACAAAATTTCAATGATAGATCTTTATATTTGACAGAGATATGACTTAAAATGTTTTTATTAGGTCACTTTATAATACAAATATATAAAAGTGGGCGTGGCCGTCAACCGATTTTTACTATTTTCCGTCCAAATGTTTGCCTAAGTAAGTAAATCACGCATACCAAATTTCATCGATATATCTTCAATGGTTTCTGAGTTATGACATATACAACTTTCAATGTTTGACCCTTAATAAGTGGGCGTGGCACCGCCCATTTTCCAAAATTTCATCAAATTTCTTCATAGGGGCCTGAGTTCAACACGTGGATAAAATTTCATCGCTCCATCTATATTAGTGACAGAGATACCAAATTTCCGATTTTTTCTATATAGGAAAAGTGGGCGTGGCCATGGTCCGATTTCGCCCATTTTCAATACCAACCGTCCCAGTCTCGATACCAACTTGCATTTCAAATTTCATCAAAATATCTCAATTTTTACGCGAGTTATCGTGCGTACGGACGGACGGACGGACGGACGGACATGGCTCAATCGATTTCTCTTTTCACCCTGATCATTTTGATATATATAAGTCTATATCTATCTCGATTATTTCTTTATGTTACAATCCACCGTTATGAAATCAAAACTATTATACTCTGTGTACTAGTACAGCTGAGTATAAAAATAATAATTTCGTGCTAGACACTAACATACATAATAATGTTAAATTATAAAATTGTGCTGTTGTACATACAACTAGTGTACACAGCGCCCGCTGTCCGTCAGCTGCCAACCAGTATTCAACACTTGCATAGCAGATGTACGAAAATCGTACACTAAGTGAGGTTAGATTGAATAGAGTAATGGCATATATAAGTGAAAAATCCAACAGCTCAGCAGGACCATCGGTAGCCGCAGTGCTTAGCGTTTCGCTAATATTCGACTACTGATGGTTGGAGCGTAGGTTCAAAGCCTGGTGTGCTCCCGAGAAGATGTCTGATGATGAAGAAAGTGGTTTTTCTTCGAAATAGGTATCACATCTACCATCGCTGTATGAGCTAATTGGATTTTTCCGCTTATTCCAAAGTATAAAAATTAAAATTAAAAATAATAATTTCGTGCTAGACACTAACATACATAATAATGTTAAATTATAAAATTGTGCTGTTGTACATACAACTACTGTACACAGCGCCCGCTGTCCGTCAGCTGCCAACCAGTATTCAACACTTGCATAGCAGATGTACGAAAATCGTACACTAAGTGAGATGAGATTGAATAGAGTAATGGCATATATAAGTGAAAAATCCAACAGCTCAGCAGGACCATCGGTAGCCGCAGTGCTTAGCGTTTCGCTAATATTCGACTACTGATGGTTGGAGCGTAGGTTCAAAGCCTGGTGTGCTCCCGAGAAAATGTCTGATGATGAAGAAAGTGGTTTTTCTTCGAAATAGCTATCACATCTACCATCGCTGTATGAGCTAATTGGATTTTTCCGCTTATTCCAAAGTATAAAAATTAAAATTAAAAATAATAATTTCGTGCTAGACACTAACATACATAATAATGTTAAATTATAAAATTGTGCTGTTGTACATACAACTACTGTACACAGCGCCCGCTGTCCGTCAGCTGCCAACCAGTATTCAACACTTGCATAGCAGATGTACGAAAATCGTACACTAAGTGAGGTTAGATTGAATAGAGTAATGGCATATATAAGTGAAAAATCCAACAGCTCAGCAGGACCATCGGTAGCCGCAGTGCTTAGCGTTTCGCTAATATTCGACTACTGATGGTTGGAGCGTAGGTTCAAAGCCTGGTGTGCTCCCGAGAAGATGTCTGATGATGAAGAAAGTGGTTTTTCTTCGAAATAGCTATCACATCTACCATCGCTGTATGAGCTAATTGGATTTTTCCGCTTATTCCAAAGTATAAAAATTAAAATTAAAAATAATAATTTCGTGCTAGACACTAACCTACATAATAATGTTAAATTATAAAATTGTGCTGTTGTACATACAACTGCTGTACACAGCGCCCGCTGTCCGTCAGCTGCCAACCAGTATTCAACACTTGCATAGCAGATGTACGAAAATCGTACACTAAGTGAGGTTAGATTGAATAGAGTAATGGCATATATAAGTGAAAAATCCAACAGCTCAGCAGGACCATCGGTAGCCGCAGTGCTTAGCGTTTCGCTAATATTCGACTACTGATGGTTGGAGCGTAGGTTCAAAGCCTGGTGTGCTCCCGAGAAGATGTCTGATGATGAAGAAAGTGGTTTTTCTTCGAAATAGCTATCACATCTACCATAGCTGTATGGATTTTTCCGCTTATTCCACAGTATGTATAAAATTAAAATTTTAAAATTCAACAAATCACTCAATAATGACAATAATGTCTTCTAGTGAATACGAAGACATTATAACTTGCTACATTTATAGCCGAAACGAGTTTTTACTGACTTTGTTCTTCTTCTTTTATTACGCCGCAAAAATGTATGCAGTAATTCTTGAATTTTACTGACCGGTGTTACCGCGTTGCGGTATACCGAAATTAAACCGCTCGATAACAATAACAATAATACAATAACAATAACAATAACAATAACAATAACAATAACATAACAATAACAATAACAATAACAATAACAATAACAATAACAATAACAATAACAATAACAATAACAATAACAATAACAATAACAATAACAATAACAATAACAATAACAATAACAATAACAATAACAATAACAATAACAATAACAATAACAATAACAATAACAATAACAATAACAATAACAATAACAATAACAATAACAATAACAATAACAATAACAAATAACAATAACAATAACAATAACAATAACAATAACAATAACAATAACAATAACAATAACAATAACAATAACAATAACAATAACAATAACAATAACAATAACAATAACAATAACAATAACAATAACAATAACAATAACAATAACAATAACAATAACAATAACAATAACAATAACAATAACAATAACAATAACAATAACAATAACAATAACAATAACAATAACAATAACAATAACAATAACAATAACAATAACAATAACAATAACAATAACAATAACAATAACATAACAATAACAATAACAATAACAATAACAATAACAATAACAATAACAATAACAATAACAATAACAATAACAATAACAATAACAATAACAATAACAATAACAATAACAATAACAATAACAATAACAATAACAATAACAATAACAATAACAATAACAATAACAATAACAATAACAATAACAATAACAATAACAATAACAATAACAATAACAATAACAATAACAATAACAATAACAATAACAATAACAATAACAATAACAATAACAATAACAATAACAATAACAATAACAATAACAATAACATAACAATAACAATAACAATAACAATAACAATAACAATAACAATAACAATAACAATAACAATAACAATAACAATAACAATAACAATAACAATAACATAACAATAACAATAACAATAACAATAACAATAACAATAACAATAACAATAACAATAACAATAACAATAACAATAACAATAACAATAACAATAACAATAACAATAACAATAACAATAACAATAACAATAACAATAACAATAACAATAACAATAACAATAACAATAACAATAACAATAACAATAACAATAACAATAACAATAACAATAACAATAACAATAACAATAACAATAACAATAACAATAACAATAACATAACAATAACAATAACAATAACAATAACAATAACATAACAATAACAATAACAATAACAATAACAATAACAATAACAATAACAATAACAATAACAATAACAATAACAATAACAATAACAATAACAATAACGAATAACAATAACAATAACAATAACAATAACAATAACAATAACAATAACAATAACAATAACAATAACAATTAACAATAACAATAACAATAACAATATCAATAACAATAACAATAACAATAACAATAACAATAACAATAACAATAACAATAACAATAACAATAACAATAACAATAACAATAACAATAACAATAACAATAACAATAACAATAACAATAACAATAACAATAACAATAACAATAACAATAACAATAACAATAACAATAACAATTAACAATAAAATAACAATAACAATAACAATAACAATAACAATAACAATAACAATAACAATAACAATAACAATAACAATAACAATAACAATAACAATAACAATAACAATAACAATAACAATAACAATAACATAACAATAACAATAACAATAACAATAACAATAACAATAACAATAACAATAACAATAACAATAACAATAACAATAACAATAACAATAACAATAACAATAACAATAACAATAACAATAACAATAACAATAACAATAACAATAACAATAACAATAACAATAACAATAACAATAACAATAACAATAACAATAACAATAACAATAACAATAACAATAACAATAACAATAACAATAACAATAACAATAACAATAACAATAACATTAACAATAACAATAACAATAACAATAACAATAACAATAACAATAACAATAACAATAACAATAACAATAACAATAACAATAACAATAACAATAACAATAACAATAACAATAACAATAACAATAACAATAACAATGACAGACAATACAATACAATAACAATAACAATAACAATAACAATAACAATACATGACAATGACAATGACAATGACAATAACAATAACAATAACAATAACAATAACAATAACAATAACAATAACAATAACAATAACAATAACAATAACAATAACAATAACAATAACAATAACAATAACAATAACAATAACAATAACAATAACAATAACAATAACATAACAATAACAATAACAATAACAATAACAATAACAATAACAATAACAATAACAATAACAATAACAATAACAATAACAATAACAATAACAATACAATAACAATAACAATAACAATAACAATACATAACAATAACAATAACAATAACAATAACAATAACAATAACAATAACAATAACAATAACAATAACAATAACAATAACAATAACAATAACAATAACAATAACATAACAATAACAATAACAATAACAATAACAATAACAATAACAATAACAATAACAATAACAATAACAATACAATAACAATAACAATAACAATAACAATAACAATAACATAACAATAACAATAACAATAACAATAACAATAACAATAACAATAACAATAACAATAACAATAACAATAACAATAACAATACAATAACAATAACAATAACAATAACAATAACAATAACAATAACAATAACAATAACAATAACAATAATAACAATAACAATAACAATAACAATAACAATAACAATAACAATAACAATAACAATAACAATAACAATAACAATAACAATAACAATAACAATAACAATAACAATAACAATAACAATAACAATAACAATAACAATAACAATAACAATAACAATAACAATAACAATAACAATAACAATAACAATAACAATAACAATAACAATAACAATAACAATAACAATAACAATAACAATAACAATAACAATAACAATAACAATAACAATAACATAACAATAACAATAACAATAACAATAACAATAACAATAACAATAACAATAACAATAACAATAACAATAACAATAACAATAACAATAACAATAACAATAACATAACAATAACAATAACAATAACAATAACAATAACAATAACAATAACAATAACAATAACAATAACAATAACAATAACAATAACAATAACAATAACAATAACAATAACAATAACAATAACAATAACAATAACAATAACAATAACAATAACAATAAATAACAATAACAATAACAATAACATAACAATAACAATAACAATAACAATAACAATAACAATAACAATAACAATAACAATAACAATAACAATATAACAATAACAATAACAATAACAATAACAATAACAATAACAATAACAATAACAATAACAATAACAATAACAATAACAATAACAATAACAAAACAATAACAAATAACAATAACAATAACAAATAACAAATAACAAATAACAAATAACAAATAACAAATAACAAATAACAAATAACAAATAACAATAACAAATTAACAAATAACAAATAACAAATAACAAATAACAAATAACAAATAACAAATAACAAATAACAAATAACAAATAACAAATAACAAATAACAATAACAATAACAAATAACAAATAACAAATAACAATAACATATAACAAATACAAATAACAAATAACAAATAACAAATAACAAATAACAAATAACAAATAACAAATAACAAATAACAAATAACAAATAACAAATAACAAATAACAAATAACAAATAACAAATAACAAATAACAAATAACAAATAACAAATAACAAATAACAAATAACAAATAACAAATAACAATAACAATAACAATAACAATAACAATAACAATAACATTAACAATAACAATAACAATAACAATAACAATAACAATAACAATAACAATAACAATAACAATACAATAACAATAACAATAACAATAACAATAACAATAACAATAACAATAACAATAACAATAACAATAACAAAACAATAACAATAACAATAACAATAACAATAACAATAACAATAACAAATAACAATAACAATAACAATAACAATAACAATAACAATAACAATAACAATAACAATAACAATAACAATAACAATAACAATAACAATAACAATAACAATAACAATAACATAACAATAACAATAACAATAACAATAACAATAACAATAACAATAACAATAACAATAACAATACAATAACAATAACAATAACAATAATAACAATAACATAACAATAACAATAACAATAACAATACATAACAATAACAATAACAATAACAATAACAATAACAATAACAATAACAATAAATAACAATAACAATAACAATAACAATAACAATAACAATAACAATAACAATAACAATAACAATAACAATAACAATAACAATAACAATAACAATAACAATAACAATAACAATAACAATAACAATAACAATAACAAACAATAACAATAACAATAACAATAACAATAACAATAACAATAACATAACAATAACAATACAATAACAATAACAATAACAATAACAATAACAATAACAATACAATAACAATAACAATAACAATAACATAACATAACAATAACAATAACAATAACAATAACAATAACAATAACAATAACATTACAATAACAATACTATAACAATAACAATAACAATAACAATAACAATAACAATAACAATAACAATAACAATAACAATAACATAACAATAACAATAACAATAACAATAACAATAACAATAACAATAACAATAACAATAACAATAACAATAACAATAACAATAACAATAACAATAACAATAACAATAACAATAACAATAACAATAACAATAACAATAACAATAACATAACAATAACAATAACAATAACAATAACAATAACAATAACAATAACAATAACAATAACAATAACATAACAATAACAATAACAATAACAATAACAATAACAATAACAATAACAATAACAATAACAATAACAATAACAATAACAATAACAATAACAATAACAATAACAATAACAATAACAATAACAATAACAATAACAATAACAATAACAATAACAATAACAATAACAATAACAATAACAATAACAATAACAATAACAATAACAATAACAATAACAATAACAATAACAATACAATAACAATAACAATAACAATAACAATAACAATAACAATAACAATAACAATAACAATAACAATAACAATAACAATAACAATAACAATAACAATAACAATAACAATAACAATAACAATAACAATAACAATAACAATAACAATAACAATAACAATAACAATAACAATAACAATAACAATAACAATAACAATAACAATAACAATAACAATAACAATAACAATAACAATAACAATAACAATAACAATAACAATAACAATAACAATAACAATAACAATAACAATAACAATAACAATAACAATAACAATAACATAACAATAACAATAACATAACAATAACAATAACAATAACAATAACAAAACAATAACAATAACAATAACAATAACAATAACAATAACAATAACAATAACAATAACAATAACAATAACAATAACAATAACAATAACAATAACAATAACAATAACAATAACAATAACAATAACAATAACAATAACAATAACAATAACAATAACAATAACAATAACAATAACAATAACAATAACAATAACAATACAATAACAATAACAATAACAATAACAATAACAATAACAATAACAATAACAATAACAATAACAATAACAATAACAATAACATAACAATAACAATAACAATAACAATAACAATAACAATAACAATAACAATAACAATAACAATAACATAACAATAACAATAACATAACAATAACAATAACAATAACAATAACAATAACAATAACAATAACAATAACAATAACAATAACAATAACAATAACAATACAATAACAATAACAATAACATAACAATAACAATAACAATAACAATAACAATAACAATAACAATAACAATAACAATAACAATAACAATAACAATAACAATAACAATAACAATAACAATAACAATAACAATAACAATAACAATAACAATAACAATAACAATAACAATAACAATAACAATAACAATAACAATAACAATAACAATAACAATAACAATAACAATAACAATAACAATAACAATAACAATAACAATAACAATAACAATAACAATAACAATAACAATAACAATAACAATAACAATAACAATAACAATAACAATAACAATAACAATAACAATAACATATAACAATAACAATAACAATAACAATACATAACAATAACAATAACAATACAATAACAATAACAATAACAATAACAATAACAATAACAATAACAATAACAATAACAATAACAATAACATAACAATAACAATAACAATAACAATAACAATAACAATAACAATAACAATAACAATAACAATAACAATTAACAATAACAATAACAATAACAATAACAATAACAATAACAATAACAATAACAATAACAATAACAATAACATATAACAATAACAATAACAATAACAATAACAATAACATAACAATAACAATAACAATAACAATAACAATAAACAATAACAATAACAATAACAATAACAATAACAATAACAATAACAATAACAATAACAATAACAATAACAATAACATTAACAATAACAATAACAATAACAATACAATAACAATAACAATAACAATAACAATAACAATAACAATAACAATAACAATAACAATAACAATAACAATAACAATAACAATAACAATAACAATAACAATAACAAATAACAATAACAATAACAAATAACAATAACAATAACAATAACAATAACAATAACAATACAATAACAATAACAAATAACAAATAACAAATAACAAATAACAATAACAAATAACAAATAACAATAACATAACAAATACAAATAACAATAACAAATAACAAATAACAAATAACAATAACAAATAACAAATAACAAATAACAATAACAAATAACAAATAACAAATAACAAATAACAAATAACAAATAACAATAACAAATAACAAATAACAAATAACAAATAACAAATAACAAATAACAAATAACAATAACAAATAACAAATAACAAATAACAAATAACAAATAACAAATAACAATAACAAATAACAAATAACAAATAACAAATAACAATAACAATAACAAATAACAAATAACAAATAACAAATAACAATAACAAATAACAATAACAAATAACAATAACAAATAACAAATAACAAATAACAAATAACAAATAACAAATAACAAATAACAATAACAAATAACAAATAACAAATAACATATAACAAATAACAAATAACAAATAACAAATAACAATAACAATAACAAATAACAAATAACAAATAACAAATAACAAATAACAAATAACAAATAACAAATAACAAATAACAAATAACAAATAACAAATAACAAATAACAAATAACAATAACAATAACAAATAACAAATAACAATAACAATAACAATAACAAATAACAATAACAATAACAATAACAATAACAATAACAATAACAATAACAATAACAAATAACAATAACAATAACAATAACAATAACAATAACAATAACAATAACAATAACAATACAATAACAATAACAATAACAATAACAATAACAATAACAATACAAATAACAATAACAATAACAATAACAATAACAATAACAATAACAATACAATACAATAACAATAACAATAACAATAACAATAACAAATAACAATAACATAACAATAACAATAACAATAACATAACAATAACAATAACAATAACAATAACAATAACAATAACTAACAATAACAATAACAATAACAATAACAATAACAATAACAATAACAATACAATAACAATAACAATAACAATAACAATAACAATAACAATAACAATAACAATAACAATAACAATAACAATAACAATAAAATAACAATAACAATAACAATAACAATAACAATAACAATAACAATAACAATAACAATAACAATAACAATAACAATAACAATAACAATAACAATAACAATAACAATAACAATAACAATAACAATAACAATAACAATAACAATAACAATAACAATAACAATAACAATAACAATAACAATAACAATAACAATAACAATAACAATAACAATAACAATAACAATAACATACAATAACAATAACAATAACAATAACAATAACAATAACAATAACAATACAATAACAATAACAATAACAATAACAATAACAATAACAATAACAATAACAATAACAATAACAATAACAATAACAATAACAATAACAATAACAATAACAATAACAATAACAATAACAATAACAATAACAATAACATAACAATAACAATAACAATAACAATAACAATAACAATAACAATAACAATAACAATAACAATAACAATAACAATAACAATAACAATAACAATAACATAATAACAATAACAATAACAATAACAATAACAATAACAATACAATAACAATAACAATAACAATAACAATAACAATAACAATAACAATAACAATAACAATAACAATAACAATAACAATAACAAAATAACAATAACAAGAACAATAACAATAACAATAACAATAACAATAACAATAACAATAACAATAACAATAACAATAACAATAAACAATAACAATAACAATAACAATAACAATAACATACAATAACAATAACAATAACAATAACAATAACAATAACAATAACAATAACAATAACAATAACAATAACAATAACAATATCAATAACAATAACAATAACAATAACAATAACAATAACAATAACAATAACAATAACAATAACAATAACAATAACAATAACAATAACAATAACAATAACAATAACAATAACAATAACAATAACAATAACAATAACAATAACAATAACAATAACAATAACTATAACAATAACAATAACAATAACAATACAATAACAATAACAATAACAATAACAATAACAATAACAATAACAATAACAATAACAAATAACAAATAACAATAACAATAACAAATAACAATAACAAATAACAATAACAATAACAATAACAATAACAATAACAAATAACAATAACAATAACAATAACAATAACAAATACAATAACAAATAACAAATAACAAATAACAATAACAAATAACAATAACAAATAACAAATAACAAATAACAAATAACAAATAACAAATAACAAATAACAAATAACAAATAACAATAACAAATAACAAATAACAAATAACAAATAACAAATAACAAATAACAAATAACAAATAACAAATAACAAATAACAAATAACAAATAACAATAACAAATAACAAATAACAAATAACAAATAACAAATAACAAATAACAATAACAAATAACAATAACAATAACAAATAACAAATAACAAATAACAAATAACAATAACAAATAACAATAACAAATAACAAAACAAATAACAAATAACAAATAACAAATAACAATAACAATAACAAATAACAAATAACAAATAACAATAACAACAATTAACAAATTAACAAATAACAAATAACAAATAACAAATAACAAATAACAATAACAATACAATTAACAAATAACAAAACAAATAACAAATAACAAATAACAAATAACAAATAACAAATAACAAATAACAAATAACAAATAACAAATAACAAATAACAAATAACAAATAACAATAACAAATAAAAATAAAAATAAAATAACAAAAAAAAATTATAAATAACAAATAAATTAACAAAAAATAAAATAACAAATAACAAATAACAAATAACAAATAACAAATAAAAATAACAAATAACAAATAACAAATAACAATAACAAATAACAAATAACAAATTAACAATAACAAATAACAAATAACAAATAACAAATAACAAATTAACAATTAAAATTAAATTAAATTTAACAAATAACAAATAATTAAAATAAAATTAAAATAACAATAAAAAATAACAAATAACAAATAACATATAACAAATAAAATAATTAACAAATAACAAAAAAAATAACAATAAACAAATAACAAATAACAAATAACAAAATAACAAATAACAAATTAACAAATAACAAATAACAATAAATAATTAAATTAAATAACAATATAAATTATAAAAATAAAAAAAATTAAAAATAAAAAATAAAAAATAAAATTAAAAATAAAAATAAAAATAAAAATTAAAATAACAAATAACAAATAAAAATAAAAAAAATATTAAATAAAATTAAAAAAAAATAACAAAAATTAATAAATAACAAATAAAAATAACAAATAAAAAAAAATAAAATAAAAATAACAAAATTAACAAATAACAAATAAACAAATAAAATAACAAATAAAAATAACAAATATAAAAATAACAAATAACAAATAAAATAAAAATAACAAATGTAAAAAATAAAAATAAAAATAACAAATAACAAATAAAAATAACAATTATAAATAACAATTAACAAATAACAAAACAAATAACAATAATAACAAATAACAATAAATAACAAATAACAATAACAAATAACAAATAACAAATAACAAATAACAAATAACAAATAACAAATAACAAATAACAAATAACAAATAACAAATAACAAATAACAAATAACAAATAACAAAATAACAAATAACAAATAACAATAACAAATAACAAATAACAATAACAAATAACAAATAACAAATAACAAATAACAAATACAATAACAAATAACAAATAACAATAACAAATAACAAATAACAAATAACAATAACAAATAACAAATAACAATAACAATAACAATACAATAACCAATAACAATAACAAATAACAATAACAATAACAATAACAATAACAAATAACAAATAACAATAACAAATAACAATAACAATAACAATAACAAATAACAATAATAACAAATAACAAATAACAAATAACAATAACAAATAACAAATAACAAATAACAATAACAAATAACAAATAACAAATAACAAATAACAAATAACAAATAACAAATAACAAATAAAAATAACAAATAACAAATAACAAATAACAAATAACAAATAACAAATAACAATAACAAATAACAAATAACAATAACAATAACAATAACAATAACAATACATAACAAATAACAATAACAATAACAATAACAATAATAACAATAACAATAACAATAACAATAACAATAACAAATAACAATAACAATACAATAACAATAACAATAACAATAACAAATAACAATAACAATAACATACAAATAACAATAACAAATAACAAATAACAAATAACAAATAACAAATAACAAATAACAAATAACAAATAACAAATAACAAATAACAAATAACAAATAACAATAACAAATAACAAATAACAAATAACAAATAACAAATAACAAATAACAAATAACAAATAACAAATAACAAATAACAAATAACAAATAACAAATAACAAATAACAAATAACAAATAACAAATAACAAATAACAAATAACAAATAACAAATAACAAATAACAAATAACAAATAACAAATAACAAATAACAAATAACAAATAACAAATAACAAATAACAAATAACAAATAACAATAACAAATAACAAATAACAAATAACAAATAACAAATAACAAATAACAAATAACAAATAACAAATAACAAATAACAATACAATAACAAATAACAAATAACAATAACAAATAACAAATAACAAATAACAAACAAATAACAAATAACAAATAACAAATAACAAATAACAAATAACAATAATAACAAATAACAAATAACAAATAACAATAACAAATAACAATAACAAATTAAATTAACAAATAACAAAGTAACAATAACAAATAACAAATAACAATAACAATAACAAATAACAATAACAAATAACAATAACAATAACAATAACAATAACAATAACAATAACAATAACAATAACAATAACAATAACAATAACAATAACAATAACAATAACAATAACAATAACAATAACAATAACAATAACAATAACAATAACAATAACAATAACAATAACAATAACAATAACAATAACAATAACAATAACAATAACAATAACATAACAATAACAATAACAATAACAATAACAATAACAATAACAATAACAATAACAATAACAATAACAATAACAATAACAATAACAATAACAATAACAATAACAATAACAATAACAATAACAATAACAATAACAATAACAATAACAATAACAATAACAATAACAATAACAATAACAATAACAATAACAATAACAATAACAATAACAATAACAATAACAATAACAATAACAATAACAATAACAATAACAATAACAATAACAATAACAATAACAATAACAATAACAATAACAATAACAATAACAATAACAATAACAATAACAATAACAATAACAATAACAATAACAATAACAATAACAATAACAATAACAATAACAATAACAATAACAATAACAATAACAATAACAATAACAATAACAATAACAATAACAATAACAATAACAATAACAATAACAATAACAATAACAATAACAATAACAATAACAATAACAATAACAATAACAATAACAATAACAATAACAATAACAATAACAATAACAATAACAATAACAATAACAATAACAATAACAATAACAATAACAATAACAATAACAATAACAATAACAATAACAATAACAATAAACAATAACAATAACAATAACAATAACAATAACAATAACAATAACAATAACAATAACAATAACAATAACAATAACAATAACAATAACAATAACAATAACAATAACAATAACAATAACAATAACAATAACAATAACAATAACAATAACAATAACAATAACAATAACAATAACAATAACAATAACAATAACAATAACAATAACAATAACAATAACAATAACAATAACAATAACAATAACAATAACAATAACAATAACAATAACAATAACAATAACAATAACAATAACAATAACAATAACAATAACAATAACAATAACAATAACAATAACAATAACAATAACAATAACAATAACAATAACAATAACAATAACAATAACAATAACAATAACAATAACAATAACAATAACAATAACAATAACAATAACAATAACAATAACAATAACAATAACAATAACAATAACAATAACAATAACAATAACAATAACAATAACAA
Organism: Urophora cardui; assembly: GCA_960531455.1. Classification (NCBI taxonomy): domain Eukaryota; kingdom Metazoa; phylum Arthropoda; class Insecta; order Diptera; family Tephritidae; genus Urophora; species Urophora cardui. The sequence continues at coordinate 41,600,268 of OY482675.1, read as the reverse complement.
TAACAATAACAATAACAATAACAATAACAATAACAATAACAATAACAATAACAATAACAATAACAATAACAATAACAATAACAATAACAATAACAATAACAATAACAATAACAATAACAATAACAATAACAATAACAATAACAATAACAATAACAATAACAATAACAATAACAATAACAATAACAATAACAATAACAATAACAATAACAATAACAATAACAATAACAATAACAATAACAATAACAATAACAATAACAATAACAATAACAATAACAATAACAATAACAATAACAATAACAATAACAATAACAATAACAATAACAATAACAATAACAATAACAATAACAATAACAATAACAATAACAATAACAATAACAATAACAATAACAATAACAATAACAATAACAATAACAATAACAATAACAATAACAATAACAATAACAATAACAATAACAATAACAATAACAATAACAATAACAATAACAATAACAATAACAATAACAATAACAATAACAATAACAATAACAATAACAATAACAATAACAATAACAATAACAATAACAATAACAATAACAATAACAATAACAATAACAATAACAATAACAATAACAATAACAATAACAATAACAATAACAATAACAATAACAATAACAATAACAATAACAATAACAATAACAATAACAATAACAATAACAATAACAAATAACAATAACAATAACAATAACAATAACAATAACAATAACAATAACAATAACAATAACAATAACAATAACAATAACAATAACAATAACAATAACAATAACAATAACAATAACAATAACAATAACAATAACAATAACAATAACAATAACAATAACAATAACAATAACAATAACAATAACAATAACAATAACAATAACAATAACAATAACAATAACAATAACAATAACAATAACAATAACAATAACAATAACAATAACAATAACAATAACAATAACAATAACAATAACAATAACAATAACAATAACAATAACAATAACAATAACAATAACAATAACAATAACAATAACAATAACAATAACAATAACAATAACAATAACAATAACAATAACAATAACAATAACAATAACAATAACAATAACAATAACAATAACAATAACAATAACAATAACAATAACAATAACAATAACAATAACAATAACAATAACAATAACAATAACAATAACAATAACAATAACAATAACAATAACAATAACAATAACAATAACAATAACAATAACAATAACAATAACAATAACAATAACAATAACAATAACAATAACAATAACAATAACAATAACAATAACAATAACAATAACAATAACAATAACAATAACAATAACAATAACAATAACAATAACAATAACAATAACAATAACAATAACAATAACAATAACAATAACAATAACAATAACAATAACAATAACAATAACAATAACAATAACAATAACAATAACAATAACAATAACAATAACAATAACAATAACAATAACAATAACAATAACAATAACAATAACAATAACAATAACAATAACAATAACAATAACAATAACAATAACAATAACAATAACAATAACAATAACAATAACAATAACAATAACAATAACAATAACAATAACAATAACAATAACAATAACAATAACAATAACAATAACAATAACAATAACAATAACAATAACAATAACAATAACAATAACAATAACAATAACAATAACAATAACAATAACAATAACAATAACAATAACAATAACAATAACAATAACAATAACAATAACAATAACAATAACAATAACAATAACAATAACAATAACAATAACAATAACAATAACAATAACAATAACAATAACAATAACAATAACAATAACAATAACAATAACAATAACAATAACAATAACAATAACAATAACAATAACAATAACAATAACAATAACAATAACAATAACAATAACAATAACAATAACAATAACAATAACAATAACAATAACAATAACAATAACAATAACAATAACAATAACAATAACAATAACAATAACAATAACAATAACAATAACAATAACAATAACAATAACAATAACAATAACAATAACAATAACAATAACAATAACAATAACAATAACAATAACAATAACAATAACAATAACAATAACAATAACAATAACAATAACAATAACAATAACAATAACAATAACAATAACAATAACAATAACAATAACAATAACAATAACAATAACAATAACAATAACAATAACAATAACAATAACAATAACAATAACAATAACAATAACAATAACAATAACAATAACAATAACAATAACAATAACAATAACAATAACAATAACAATAACAATAACAATAACAATAACAATAACAATAACAATAACAATAACAATAACAATAACAATAACAATAACAATAACAATAACAATAACAATAACAATAACAATAACAATAACAATAACAATAACAATAACAATAACAATAACAATAACAATAACAATAACAATAACAATAACAATAACAATAACAATAACAATAACAATAACAATAACAATAACAATAACAATAACAATAACAATAACAATAACAATAACAATAACAATAACAATAACAATAACAATAACAATAACAATAACAATAACAATAACAATAACAATAACAATAACAATAACAATAACAATAACAATAACAATAACAATAACAATAACAATAACAATAACAATAACAATAACAATAACAATAACAATAACAATAACAATAACAATAAAACAATAACAATAACAATAACAATAACAATAACAATAACAATAACAATAACAATAACAATAACAATAACAATAACAATAACAATAACAATAACAATAACAATAACAATAACAATAACAATAACAATAACAATAACAATAACAATAACAATAACAATAACAATAACAATAACAATAACAATAACAATAACAATAACAATAACAATAACAATAACAATAACAATAACAATAACAATAACAATAACAATAACAATAACAATAACAATAACAATAACAATAACAATAACAATAACAATAACAATAACAATAACAATAACAATAACAATAACAATAACAATAACAATAACAATAACAATAACAATAACAATAACAATAACAATAACAATAACAATAACAATAACAATAACAATAACAATAACAATAACAATAACAATAACAATAACAATAACAATAACAATAACAATAACAATAACAATAACAATAACAATAACAATAACAATAACAATAACAATAACAATAACAATAACAATAACAATAACAATAACAATAACAATAACAATAACAATAACAATAACAATAACAATAACAATAACAATAACAATAACAATAACAATAACAATAACAATAACAATAACAATAACAATAACAATAACAATAACAATAACAATAACAATAACAATAACAATAACAATAACAATAACAATAACAATAACAATAACAATAACAATAACAATAACAATAACAATAACAATAACAATAACAATAACAATAACAATAACAATAACAATAACAATAACAATAACAATAACAATAACAATAACAATAACAATAACAATAACAATAACAATAACAATAACAATAACAATAACAATAACAATAACAATAACAATAACAATAACAATAACAATAACAATAACAATAACAATAACAATAACAATAACAATAACAATAACAATAACAATAACAATAACAATAACAATAACAATAACAATAACAATAACAATAACAATAACAATAACAATAACAATAACAATAACAATAACAATAACAATAACAATAACAATAACAATAACAATAACAATAACAATAACAATAACAATAACAATAACAATAACAATAACAATAACAATAACAATAACAATAACAATAACAATAACAATAACAATAACAATAACAATAACAATAACAATAACAATAACAATAACAATAACAATAACAATAACAATAACAATAACAATAACAATAACAATAACAATAACAATAACAATAACAATAACAATAACAATAACAATAACAATAACAATAACAATAACAATAACAATAACAATAACAATAACAATAACAATAACAATAACAATAACAATAACAATAACAATAACAATAACAATAACAATAACAATAACAATAACAATAACAATAACAATAACAATAACAATAACAATAACAATAACAATAACAATAACAATAACAATAACAATAACAATAACAATAACAATAACAATAACAATAACAATAACAATAACAATAACAATAACAATAACAATAACAATAACAATAACAATAACAATAACAATAACAATAACAATAACAATAACAATAACAATAACAATAACAATAACAATAACAATAACAATAACAATAACAATAACAATAACAATAACAATAACAATAACAATAACAATAACAATAACAATAACAATAACAATAACAATAACAATAACAATAACAATAACAATAACAATAACAATAACAATAACAATAACAATAACAATAACAATAACAATAACAATAACAATAACAATAACAATAACAATAACAATAACAATAACAATAACAATAACAATAACAATAACAATAACAATAACAATAACAATAACAATAACAATAACAATAACAATAACAATAACAATAACAATAACAATAACAATAACAATAACAATAACAATAACAATAACAATAACAATAACAATAACAATAACAATAACAATAACAATAACAATAACAATAACAATAACAATAACAATAACAATAACAATAACAATAACAATAACAATAACAATAACAATAACAATAACAATAACAATAACAATAACAATAACAATAACAATAACAATAACAATAACAATAACAATAACAATAACAATAACAATAACAATAACAATAACAATAACAATAACAATAACAATAACAATAACAATAACAATAACAATAACAATAACAATAACAATAACAATAACAATAACAATAACAATAACAATAACAATAACAATAACAATAACAATAACAATAACAATAACAATAACAATAACAATAACAATAACAATAACAATAACAATAACAATAACAATAACAATAACAATAACAATAACAATAACAATAACAATAACAATAACAATAACAATAACAATAACAATAACAATAACAATAACAATAACAATAACAATAACAATAACAATAACAATAACAATAACAATAACAATAACAATAACAATAACAATAACAATAACAATAACAATAACAATAACAATAACAATAACAATAACAATAACAATAACAATAACAATAACAATAACAATAACAATAACAATAACAATAACAATAACAATAACAATAACAATAACAATAACAATAACAATAACAATAACAATAACAATAACAATAACAATAACAATAACAATAACAATAACAATAACAATAACAATAACAATAACAATAACAATAACAATAACAATAACAATAACAATAACAATAACAATAACAATAACAATAACAATAACAATAACAATAACAATAACAATAACAATAACAATAACAATAACAATAACAATAACAATAACAATAACAATAACAATAACAATAACAATAACAATAACAATAACAATAACAATAACAATAACAATAACAATAACAATAACAATAACAATAACAATAACAATAACAATAACAATAACAATAACAATAACAATAACAATAACAATAACAATAACAATAACAATAACAATAACAATAACAATAACAATAACAATAACAATAACAATAACAATAACAATAACAATAACAATAACAATAACAATAACAATAACAATAACAATAACAATAACAATAACAATAACAATAACAATAACAATAACAATAACAATAACAATAACAATAACAATAACAATAACAATAACAATAACAATAACAATAACAATAACAATAACAATAACAATAACAATAACAATAACAATAACAATAACAATAACAATAACAATAACAATAACAATAACAATAACAATAACAATAACAATAACAATAACAATAACAATAACAATAACAATAACAATAACAATAACAATAACAATAACAATAACAATAACAATAACAATAACAATAACAATAACAATAACAATAACAATAACAATAACAATAACAATAACAATAACAATAACAATAACAATAACAATAACAATAACAATAACAATAACAATAACAATAACAATAACAATAACAATAACAATAACAATAACAATAACAATAACAATAACAATAACAATAACAATAACAATAACAATAACAATAACAATAACAATAACAATAACAATAACAATAACAATAACAATAACAATAACAATAACAATAACAATAACAATAACAATAACAATAACAATAACAATAACAATAACAATAACAATAACAATAACAATAACAATAACAATAACAATAACAATAACAATAACAATAACAATAACAATAACAATAACAATAACAATAACAATAACAATAACAATAACAATAACAATAACAATAACAATAACAATAACAATAACAATAACAATAACAATAACAATAACAATAACAATAACAATAACAATAACAATAACAATAACAATAACAATAACAATAACAATAACAATAACAATAACAATAACAATAACAATAACAATAACAATAACAATAACAATAACAATAACAATAACAATAACAATAACAATAACAATAACAATAACAATAACAATAACAATAACAATAACAATAACAATAACAATAACAATAACAATAACAATAACAATAACAATAACAATAACAATAACAATAACAATAACAATAACAATAACAATAACAATAACAATAACAATAACAATAACAATAACAATAACAATAACAATAACAATAACAATAACAATAACAATAACAATAACAATAACAATAACAATAACAATAACAATAACAATAACAATAACAATAACAATAACAATAACAATAACAATAACAATAACAATAACAATAACAATAACAATAACAATAACAATAACAATAACAATAACAATAACAATAACAATAACAATAACAATAACAATAACAATAACAATAACAATAACAATAACAATAACAATAACAATAACAATAACAATAACAATAACAATAACAATAACAATAACAATAACAATAACAATAACAATAACAATAACAATAACAATAACAATAACAATAACAATAACAATAACAATAACAATAACAATAACAATAACAATAACAATAACAATAACAATAACAATAACAATAACAATAACAATAACAATAACAATAACAATAACAATAACAATAACAATAACAATAACAATAACAATAACAATAACAATAACAATAACAATAACAATAACAATAACAATAACAATAACAATAACAATAACAATAACAATAACAATAACAATAACAATAACAATAACAATAACAATAACAATAACAATAACAATAACAATAACAATAACAATAACAATAACAATAACAATAACAATAACAATAACAATAACAATAACAATAACAATAACAATAACAATAACAATAACAATAACAATAACAATAACAATAACAATAACAATAACAATAACAATAACAATAACAATAACAATAACAATAACAATAACAATAACAATAACAATAACAATAACAATAACAATAACAATAACAATAACAATAACAATAACAATAACAATAACAATAACAATAACAATAACAATAACAATAACAATAACAATAACAATAACAATAACAATAACAATAACAATAACAATAACAATAACAATAACAATAACAATAACAATAACAATAACAATAACAATAACAATAACAATAACAATAACAATAACAATAACAATAACAATAACAATAACAATAACAATAACAATAACAATAACAATAACAATAACAATAACAATAACAATAACAATAACAATAACAATAACAATAACAATAACAATAACAATAACAATAACAATAACAATAACAATAACAATAACAATAACAATAACAATAACAATAACAATAACAATAACAATAACAATAACAATAACAATAACAATAACAATAACAATAACAATAACAATAACAATAACAATAACAATAACAATAACAATAACAATAACAATAACAATAACAATAACAATAACAATAACAATAACAATAACAATAACAATAACAATAACAATAACAATAACAATAACAATAACAATAACAATAACAATAACAATAACAATAACAATAACAATAACAATAACAATAACAATAACAATAACAATAACAATAACAATAACAATAACAATAACAATAACAATAACAATAACAATAACAATAACAATAACAATAACAATAACAATAACAATAACAATAACAATAACAATAACAATAACAATAACAATAACAATAACAATAACAATAACAATAACAATAACAATAACAATAACAATAACAATAACAATAACAATAACAATAACAATAACAATAACAATAACAATAACAATAACAATAACAATAACAATAACAATAACAATAACAATAACAATAACAATAACAATAACAATAACAATAACAATAACAATAACAATAACAATAACAATAACAATAACAATAACAATAACAATAACAATAACAATAACAATAACAATAACAATAACAATAACAATAACAATAACAATAACAATAACAATAACAATAACAATAACAATAACAATAACAATAACAATAACAATAACAATAACAATAACAATAACAATAACAATAACAATAACAATAACAATAACAATAACAATAACAATAACAATAACAATAACAATAACAATAACAATAACAATAACAATAACAATAACAATAACAATAACAATAACAATAACAATAACAATAACAATAACAATAACAATAACAATAACAATAACAATAACAATAACAATAACAATAACAATAACAATAACAATAACAATAACAATAACAATAACAATAACAATAACAATAACAATAACAATAACAATAACAATAACAATAACAATAACAATAACAATAACAATAACAATAACAATAACAATAACAATAACAATAACAATAACAATAACAATAACAATAACAATAACAATAACAATAACAATAACAATAACAATAACAATAACAATAACAATAACAATAACAATAACAATAACAATAACAATAACAATAACAATAACAATAACAATAACAATAACAATAACAATAACAATAACAATAACAATAACAATAACAATAACAATAACAATAACAATAACAATAACAATAACAATAACAATAACAATAACAATAACAATAACAATAACAATAACAATAACAATAACAATAACAATAACAATAACAATAACAATAACAATAACAATAACAATAACAATAACAATAACAATAACAATAACAATAACAATAACAATAACAATAACAATAACAATAACAATAACAATAACAATAACAATAACAATAACAATAACAATAACAATAACAATAACAATAACAATAACAATAACAATAACAATAACAATAACAATAACAATAACAATAACAATAACAATAACAATAACAATAACAATAACAATAACAATAACAATAACAATAACAATAACAATAACAATAACAATAACAATAACAATAACAATAACAATAACAATAACAATAACAATAACAATAACAATAACAATAACAATAACAATAACAATAACAATAACAATAACAATAACAATAACAATAACAATAACAATAACAATAACAATAACAATAACAATAACAATAACAATAACAATAACAATAACAATAACAATAACAATAACAATAACAATAACAATAACAATAACAATAACAATAACAATAACAATAACAATAACAATAACAATAACAATAACAATAACAATAACAATAACAATAACAATAACAATAACAATAACAATAACAATAACAATAACAATAACAATAACAATAACAATAACAATAACAATAACAATAACAATAACAATAACAATAACAATAACAATAACAATAACAATAACAATAACAATAACAATAACAATAACAATAACAATAACAATAACAATAACAATAACAATAACAATAACAATAACAATAACAATAACAATAACAATAACAATAACAATAACAATAACAATAACAATAACAATAACAATAACAATAACAATAACAATAACAATAACAATAACAATAACAATAACAATAACAATAACAATAACAATAACAATAACAATAACAATAACAATAACAATAACAATAACAATAACAATAACAATAACAATAACAATAACAATAACAATAACAATAACAATAACAATAACAATAACAATAACAATAACAATAACAAAAACAATAACAATGGTGCCAAAAAGGTTAGTGATGTGTTAACTCGATGGCCGATCCTCGGAAATGAAGCCTCTCACCTCTCACTCTCAATATCCTAATTTTCCTTCACGTTTGGTGGCACTGTTAACCCCAACCATCTAGGACGGGGAACAGATAAAGTAGGTGAGGACCACACCTCCATTTTTGACCCTGTTTTGTCTACGGACTTTCTCTGGCTTCTCTATTTGGATTAGTTTGCTTCGGGCTGGCGGGCGTGACAATCTGACACCTGAGTATGTGGGGGTGACACCCCACAAAAATGGCTGTCAGGCTAATGTCGCAACCGTCTTCCGCCCCGTTAAAACTTGGCAAGTCTCGGAGTACGTTCCCAGCCGTCGCCATTAAGTTGGCGGTGCAGGTGCAGTTGAGATTACTCCTGTCTTTGCACGGATGGCTCTGGGCCCCCCCACATGACGGCGGGGGTTCCAACCTCCCCAGGCTGTCCCTGATTTCACACATAACCTGGGATCCTTAGTGACTGCACGAAACGGGGAAGGATAGCGGCTTCGAGTTGGGGCCCTTTTAGCATGAACAACTTCTTGAAACAAACACTAACAAATAACAACAAAAATAAAAATTCTTCGTCCTCTTCCTCTCGGAGGAGGACTGCGCCGGCGCAAGCGCCAACGGCGATTTCGCGCTCACATAGCGCTAAAGAGCAGGGCGGGGGGCTTGCCTCTCACCCTGCTACTACAACATCGATGATCGACTTGGCGGTCCCAGCACCAGTAGGGCTGCTGGACTGGTAACGCTGGAAACGGCGAACCACCCGGCCCCTCCTGATGCTGGAGGGCCGCCAAGTTCGAACTCGGCGACCCTTCTCCCCACAGCTGTGACAATGGTCTCACGGCCTGGTCACACTAAGCCAAAGGAGAGGGTAGCCGGAAAAGGAGGTGATCAGCACCTGGTGGGTCCCGGCACCAACAGGGCGGCTGGATCGGTAGCGCTGGAAACGGCGAACCGGCCAGCTCCTGCTGAGGCTGGAAACTCAGTAGGTGTTGGTAGTGCTACACTTCCTCCTACGGTAGCGGCATTGGTCTCACGACCTGGTTTAGCTGACCGTGGGGGGAAGTTGGCTACAAACGCGGGTGACCAGCACCTGTTGGGTCCCGGCACTAGTGGGGTAGCTGGATCGCTAACGCTGGAAACGGCGAGCCGTCCATCCCCTGCTGATGCCGGAAACTCAACAGATGCTGGTAATGCTACTCTTCCTCCTACGGCAGCGGCATTGGTCTCACGACCTGGCTTAGCTGACCCTAAGGGGAAGATAGCCAACAATAAAAATACAACCGGGGGAACGGCAGCGATGGAAACTACGAGCCGTCTCCCCCAGGACAAGAACCCCAGTTATGGGGATAAAAGAAGGGCCACGAAGGTCTTAAAGAAGTACGAGGGGGTGCCACTAGACACGTTGCCCCAAAGTGCGAAGGACGCGGTGGATAGGGCGAAAGCTCTGCTACTTAGCTGCCAGAGCACTAAGGGCGCGGTTGGAGGCACCACCTACAAACGCCAACGATCGGAGGAGGATATGAAACCTGCTCCGAAAAGGGCTCAAAGGCGCAGCGAGGTGGGCAGGCCCACTTTCGCCGAGGTTGCAAGGGACAGAATCCTGGTAGGGGTACCGTGGGGCCATCCCGAGGGACAAGTGGTTGTGGGTTCGAGCAGCCATCACAGACGCCCTTCTGGACGTCGTGCTGGAGGCTCCGGGTCCACCTCCACGAGGGGAAGATGCGGGATGGTTCCAGGGTCAGATCAAGGTACTCGCTTGTGACGACGCAAGGACTGTGAGCCTCTACAAGGCTGCAGTCGCGAGGGTGGGCGAGGTCTACCCCGGTGCGCAACTCGAGCTAGTCGACTGGAGTGACATTCCAGTCCGGCCTCGGGCCAGGGTATGGGTTCCCGTAACACCGGCAGCTCCGGAGAGAATTCTCAGGATGCTGCAAGTTATGAACCCATCTCTCCCGACGCAGGACTGGAGTGTCATTCGGGTCGAGGAGGCTGCGGGCCCGAGAAGGGAGGTGGTCCTGGCTCTAAATAAGGAGGCTCTTGAGCCACTTAAGCGGAGCCAGGGAAGGGCATCGGCGATGTCGTGATTCATGTGTACCGTGGCGACGCCCAGCGCGCCACCGCTCCGGAAGCCTCGGTGGACTCGGACATCGAGGCGCCCGAATCGGAGGCGGAACTCTCCGACGCGGACAGCATGGTATCTGCCACGTCAAACTGTGCAGAAGCTCTGCTCAGTTTGTCAATGGAAGATGCCATGCTGGACAGCGAAGGGGAGGCTGCCGACGTCACGGTAGTGGAGGTGGAGGTCTCTGCAGTTCCACATGAGGGTTCTGCAGATAAACCTACACAAATCTAAGGCGGCTTCGGCTGCTTTAGCGGGTCGCCTTTCTAAAGGCGATGTCGATGTGGTCCTCATCCAAGAACCTTGGGTGAATAACTCGAGTATTTGCGGATTGGGGGCCACTGGTTACAAGCTCATCTAGGCTGGAAAAGAAGGTAATATTAGAACCTGTATATTGGTTAAGTTCGAGCTAACAATGTTTCTCTTACCTAACTTTAGCGATGGCGACATGACTGCGGCCAGCTTAAACATCGGGGGCACTCCGGTAACACTGGCATCGGTGTACATGCCCTTCGACGCTCTGGAGCCTCCACCGCATCGGAGAGTGAAAGACCTGGTGGCCAAATACAGCTCGGGCCACCTGCTAATCGGGGCAGACGCCAATGCCCATCACACATCCTGGGGTAGTTCCGAAATCAACAATCGGGGTGAGTCACTTTTTGATTACCTTTTAACAACTAACTTGGTAATTTGTAACATAGGTAATGAACCAAGTTTATTACTAAAAATCGTAGAGAGGTCCTGGACCTCACTTTATGTAGCGAAAGCACCATTGCGATGGTCAGAAGTTGGCGTGTACTTGATGAACATTCCTTCTCTGATCATCGGTATATAGAAACAATTTTAAATTTCTCCATTCAAAAACCCGTCTTAAAGAGAAACCCACGTAACACCAACTGGGATCTTCACTACAAACTATTTCTAAGGGGCCTGGCAGGGCTTCCAACTCATAACCCCTCATCGACCGGAGAGTTGGAAGATCTGGTAGACACCTTTACTGCAGCACTTACAAATGCTTTTAATTTAGCTTCCCCGGTGCCAAAACCCCGGGGGAAGCGCAAACCTCATTGGTGGTCCAACGATCTGGACTCACTTCGAAAATCTTGCAGAAAGCAATTTAACAGAGCCAAACGACTTGACAATGAGTCTCAATGGCTGCAATATAAAGAAGATTTACGGGCTTACAAAAAAGCCCTAAGACTAGCGAAGAGAACCTCCTGGAGGAACTTCTGCACTGGAATCGAAAACGTCAATGAGACGGCAAGACTAAGATGTGTGCTCTCAAAGACACATACGCCCTTGGGCTATCTTCGGAGGCCTGACGGATCCTGGACCGAATCGGAAAAGGAAACTCTGGAGCTGCTGTTGGATACACACTTTCCTGGTAGCTCGCGAAACGCACCGGCGATATTATCAACGAACATCGCGGTTAACATACCCGTTACGGAGGAACGGGTCAGGTGGGCAGTTAGAAGCTTTAAACCCTACAAAGTTGCTGGACCAGATGGGATTTTTCCTGCACAACTCCTATATACGCTCGAGACATCAACAAGCTGGCTTCGCCGCATCTTCGTTGCTTGTCTTGCGTTTAATCATATTCCGAGTACGTGGAGACAAGTCTCGGTTATATTCATTCCTAAGGCTGGGAAAGCCTCACACTGCGAGCCAAAGGATTATAGGCCGATAAGTCTTTCTTCCTTCTTGCTCAAAACTTTGGAGAGAATAATAAGCAACTTTCTCTCTATATCAATTGATAGCAAACTTCTGTCTAGCTGTCAACATGCTTACCTTAAAGGGAAATCTACTGAAACGGCACTACATAGCCTGGTTTCTACCATTGAATCATCCTTAACCGATAAGGAGTTCTGTCTCGTGGCCTTTCTGGACATCGAAGGTGCATTTAATAATGTTATCCCAGAGGCTATCAGCAACGCCTTAAACGACTTAGGGGTTGACGTCTCTCTGATTGGGTTGATTGATCAACTTTTGAGGGGAAGGATTGTATTCTCAACAATGGGTGAGGTCAAAACTACACGCTATGTCACCAGAGGCACACCCCAGGGTGGCGTCCTCTCCCCGCTGTTATGGAACCTTACTGTCAACTCACTTCTAAGAGAGACAGTGTGGGGCGGCGGGAAGGTCGTGGCATATGCGGATGACCTTGCTATAGCATACAGAGGGAAGTTTCCACAGACCTTGTGTGATCTGATGCATGTAGCACTACGAGAGGTCTCGTCGTGGTCCTCTCGCTGTGGGCTCAGCGTCAATTCAAATAAGGTGGAACTTATCCTCTTCACCAGGCGGTATAAAATACCACCATTAAATCTACCAGAGCTAAATGGCGTTCGCCTGAGCCTAGCTGACAAGGCTAAGTTCCTAGGGGTAGTTCTGGACAAAAAGCTGAACTGGAAGGACAACATTATTCAGCGACAAAGCAAAGCATACATTGCCTTATATACATGCAAAAGAGCCATAGGCAAAAAGTGGGGACTTAGTCCCAGTTAGTCCCAGCATTTGCAGATGGATTTACACTGCGATCGTTCGACCTATTCTGTTATATGGAGTCGTAGTGTGGTGGCCTGCATTGAGTAAGGCGTCCAACCTTAAGGTTCTGAGCCGGGTCCACAGATCTAGCATGATCAGCATAAGTGGCGCACTCAGGACGACGCCTAGTGAAGCTCTTCAGGCCATTCTAGATATCCTGCCACTAGATTTAGCAGGTTTTCAGGTGGCGGCTACATCAGCCCTACGTCTAAGAGAGTCATCCGGCTGGCACACAAAAGCCACAGGACACTCTAGCATTCTAAGCGATTTTAGTTTTCTACCCGGTGGTACGGACCGCTGTACTACTACTATGGTTGCCGACAGCAACTTCGAAACAAGAATCCCAAATAGGGATGATTGGGAAGAGCCAAAGCGGGTTTACCCAACCCCAGGTAGTGTTTCTATCTATACCGATGGCTCAAAACTGGACAACAAAGTTGGCGGCGGAGTCTTTTCACAAGACTTGAATATACAGTTAGCTTTTAGGCTGCCCGATCACTGCAGCGTTTACCAGGCTGAAGTGTCAGCTATAAGGGAGGCTGTTAACCATATGAGACCTGAACCTATCCATAGGGATTTATTCATCTTCAGCGACAGCCAAGCAGCAATTAAGTCTTTTGGCTCCTACTCGTTCAATTCTGAACTAACACTAGACTGTCGCCGATCTCTACAGGAGATGGCCAAACAGACCCGTCTGCACCTCGTGTGGGTCCCGGGACATAGGGATATCGATGGCAATTGTAGGGCAGATGAACTTGCGAGGCAAGGCACTACCGAGCAGGTTCTTCCTGACAAAGAACGCATAGGTATGCCGTTTGCCACATGCAATCTAATGCTTAAACAGCACATCTATGAACTGGCAAGCGATAGATGGCAACAGAACCCAGTTTGTCGAACGTCAAGACAAACCTGGCCAATATGGGATCAAAAGCGATCTCGTCAAATATGCACTCTAAGGAGAGCGGAGATCTCGAACCTTGTGGGGGTGCCTACAGGTCATTGCCTCATCGGGAAACACGCAGAGAGGCTAGGAGCACCCTACCGCAGATGCTGCAGAAGCTGCAAAAATGACGAGGAAGAGGAGACAATCGAACACCTCATTTGCCACTGCCCGGCTCTTAACGGCGTCAGGAGACGCTGTTTTGGGACACCTTTCCTGGATAGCCTATGCAAAGTCGCGGATATCGACATAAAAGACCTGGTGAAATTCATCAGGTTTTCAAACTGGTTCAAAAAGGAGGAGTAATCTGTTTTCTTCTTGTGGTATCACAAAGGGCCTCTGTACTGGCCTAAGTGTGCCCCTAAGGCAGCCACTTCAACCTAACCTAACAATAACAATAACAATAACAATAACAATAACAATAACAATAACAATAACAATAACAATAACAAATAACAATAACAATAACAATAACAATAACAATAACAATAACAATAACAATAACATAACAATAACAATAACAATAAACAATAACAATAACAATAACAATAACAATAACAATAACAATAACAATAACAATAACAATAACAATAACAATAACAATAACAATAACAATAACAATAACAATAACAATAACAATAACAATAACAATAACAATAACAATAACAATAACAATAACAATAACAATAACAATAACAATAACAATAACAATAACAATAACAATAACAATAACAATAACAATAACAATAACAATAACAATAACAATAACAATAACAATAACAATAACAATAACAATAACAATAACAATAACAATAACAAAACAATAACAATAACAATAACAATAACAATAACAATAACAATAACAATAACAATAACAATAACAATAACAATAACAATAACAATAACAATAACAATAACAATAACAATAACAATAACAATAACAATAACAATAACAATAACAATAACAATAACAATAACAATAACAATAACAATAACAATAACAATAACAATAACATAACAATAACAATAACAATAACATAACAATAACAATAACAATAACAATAACAATAACAATAACAATAACAATAACAATAACAATAACAATAACAATAACAATAACAATAACAATAACAATAACAATAACAATAACAATAACAATAACAATAACAATAACAATAACAATAACAATAACAATAAAACAATAACAATAACAATAACAATAACAATAACAATAACAATAACAAATAACAATAACAAAACAATAACAATAACAATAACAATAACAATAACAATAACAATAACAATAACAATAACAATAACAATAACAATAACAATAACAATAACAATAACAATAACAATAACAATAACAATAACAATAACAATAACAATAACAATAACAATAACAATAACACATAACAATAACAATAACAATAACAATAACAATAACAATAACAATAACAATAACAATAACAATAACAATAACAATAACAATAACAATAACAATAACAATAACAATAACAATAACAATAACAATAACAATAACAATAACAATAACAATAACAATAACAATAACAATAACAATAACAATAAACAATAACAATAACAATAACAATAACAATAACAATAACAATAACAATAACATAACAATAACAATAACAATAACAATAACAATAACAATAACAATAACCAATAACAATAACAATAACAATAACAATAACAATAACAATAACAATAACAATAACAATAACAATAACAATAACAATAACAATAACAAAACAATAACAAAACAATAACAATAACAATAACAATAACAATAACAATAACAATAACAATAACAATAACAATAACAATAACAATAACAATAACAATAACAATAACAATAACAATACAATAACAATAACAATAACAATAACAATAACAATAACAATAACAATAACAATAACAATAACAATAACAATAACAATAACAATAACAATAACAATAACAATAACAATAACAATAACAATAACAAAACAATAACAATAACAATAACAATAACAATAACAATAACAATAACAATAACAATAACAATAACAATAACAATAACAATAACAATAACAATAACAATAACAAAACAATAACAATAACAATAACAATAACAATAACAATAACAAAACAATAACAATAACAATAACAATAACAATAACAATAACAATAACAATAACAATAACAATAACAATAACAATAACATAACAATAACAATAACAATACAATAACAATAACAATAACAATAACAATAACAATAACAAATAACAATAACAATAACAATAACAATAACAATAACAATAACAATAACAATAACAATAACAATAACAAAACAATAACAATAACAATAACATAACAATAACAATAACAATAACAATAACAATAACAATAACAATAACAATAACAAAACAATAACAAACACAATAACAATACAATACAATAACAATAACAATAACAATAACAATAACAATAACAATAACCAATAACAATAACAATAACAATAACAATAACAATAACAATAACAATAACAATAACAATAACAATAACAATAACAATAACAATAACAATAACAATAACAATAACAATAACAATAACAATAACATAACAAAACAATAACAATAACAATAACAATAACAATAACAATAACAATAACAATAACAATAACAATAACAATACAATAACAATAACAATAACAATAACAATAACAATAAACAATAACAATAACAATAACAATAACAATAACAATAACAATAACAATACAATAACAATAACAATAACATAACAATAACAATAACAATAACAATAACAATAACAATAACAATAACAATAACAATAACAATAACAATAACAATAACAATACAATAACAATAACAATAACAATAACAATAAC